>JAWWEW010000001.1:67980236-68024624 GCA_035583185.1 Anabacerthia variegaticeps
ACAAGGTTAGAGGTTGCTAGCTGCTCTGTATGTGAGAAACTACCTAGAAGTATAAAAATCTACAAATTCATGAAAACTCTATGGCATCACTAAAAAGAGACTGAAGTTACAAGGCTACTCTGAAAAAAAGCCAACAAAATGAATCAAAACAAAAACACAAACACACAAACAAAAAAAAAACACCAAAAAAACCCAACACCCCATACAAACAAAAACAAAAGTTAAAAATCCCCAAGCAAATAAACCAAAGCCCATTGCCAGTACAAACATCAGAAGTACAGTCTATCACTTTTTGTTAACTAGCTTGGCTTTTTGGATACATTTTTACTTATATTGAAAACCAAATGGGTTTTTTATAGTTTATAACTACCTACATGTAAGAGATCCTGGAAACAAATCTGTATATGAGCCAAACACTCAAAGTTCAATTGAGGAAGAACTAAAAGTTTTTAAGAAGGAATTTAAGTTCTTGTCATTAAATTAAGGTGAACACACATTCTAAAATGTGGCAGTATTCTTCCAGTAGTTGGAGTAAGATTCAAGGCCTCTAAATGAAATACTGCAATTGGTCCAATGCAGTGAAGTAAAGTAATAAAAAGGCAGACTCTCTGATCTCAAAATCACTCAGTTTCTCTTCTGCTTGCCTGAAAACACATAGTGTATAAAATGTAAATTATAACCAAGTCCTCATATCTGGAGGCTCTTACCTGGCAATGCAACTGTACCGTCTTGTTCCAAAGTTTCAGGGTTTATTCTTATGGCAGTCATACTGTGATTATTTGCATCTCTATATAATAAATAACCCTGATAAGAGTAAAAATAAATATATTAGTATGAATATATCCTTAAATACATCAACAGGTATTGTTAAAAAGAAAAAATTGCAACCACTAATTTAGGTATTGTTTTAAAATTTTGGAAGCTTTTTAGATCAAATTTCATCAAATTTGCTTCATTTTGATAATTTTTTTTTTCCCACTAATCAAATCCTGCGTTAAAAAATGGACATTTGACCCCCTTCCCCCATACTTTCTACATGATGTAGATTAGAATGCTGCAGCTCATATACAACTTTTGAAGCCACACACATTAATTTTGGTTTTTATATCTATATACAATTACAGTTAAAAGCCACTGCCACAGTAAAAAACAGTGTTCCTGTCCCCACTATGAAGTCAACAAAATATTCAGAGAAAATCAAGAAAGAAGGTAAGACATATTGCCCTATGTAGAAGATTAATCATTAATGAATATTAATATATGCATTAAAAAAACATACTCATTTAATGTGACTGAGGCCAAACAAAGCAGTATAAACCCACAGGAGGGCTGCAGAGACCAAATTAAATAGTGACCAAATAATGATCCTGACAACAGCTGTATCATAGCAGGAGATGCAACAATGCATTTCCTTCAAGTACAACTGGCTTCAGGTGGGGATACCACACATCTAAGAATGGATGCATTTCACAGGCTTAACCTCAAAAGATCTTCATTCGTCAAAGAGTCAGAGACCCTAACTACCATCACCTAACAACAACAGAAAAATTCAACCAACACATTTTCTTCCATCTAACCTACTGAACAAATCAATCTCAGTGAAATGAGGGAAAACAAGCCCACACAAACCAGGAAGAGTAAGTAAAGAGCATAAAAGTGATAAAAAAGCTTCAGTCTAAAATACGATGAAGTAAGAAAAATCACTTGAACTGGAGCTAAGTTAACCAAGTCCCAAAGGGAAATGACATAGCCAGGAATAAGTGCAAGTTGCACACTTTCCTGTAAGTATACCCCCAGAGTGATTCTTCCAAACTAGCAGTGCCCTAAGATAGAGTCACTGTGGGGGTGCATGCACCTGTACAAGCACTCAAAGAACATCCCATATATTTATAGCTACGTACAGAACGTCCAAACATGTAACGCTATATAGTGAAACCACATGAATCCTATTCCTTTCCAAACTGATAAAACAGGATACAAAATGAATGCATCCAAACACATTTGTATTTTGCCAGTATACCTTTTGGTGACCTGTTTTAACACTGAATAAAACTAGATTTCACATATGTGTACATATATATATATAATATATATATAAAATATATATATGAGAACTGTAATGATAGAATTTATACTTGTAATGAACAATTTCACTTCAAAAGTGTCGTAAGGAGTACACTTAAAATCACACTGAGACAATGAGATCACTTAGCTAATAGCAAATCTACAATAAAAATTTCTCACTACTTAAAAAATTAAGTAAATTCATTATTCTCTGAAATGTAATCTTTTTTTGGTATGTTTTGAGGGTTTTTTATAATTAATAACAATGGTATGAGAAAAGGTGGTTGATATTCTGGAAACTAACTCTAAAAAACACAAACCATCCAAATATAGTTAATTTAGCAACAGCAAAGTCAACAATTATCTCTATTGTTCACATAAGCTCAATCCTCTCCCAACCAAAACAGCATTTCCTGATTTTACTGCAAAGGTTTTAAAGTCACTTTATTTTCATAAACAAATATTTCAAATATTTTTTATGCTAGCTTGTTACAACAGCACATTTTTATATCCACTGACATCCACTTGAGAAGCACACATCATCTGACCATACCATTCATAAACTGATGTGTTAAACCACCATATTTTGAGAAAGTCTTTACAGTGACAACACAACACAAGGACACTTCATTACTCTTTTCTATATGCCAGTACAATCAGGTGTTTCTTACCCTCCACAATTTAAAAGCTAGTTCCCAAAAATCGAATCTTGTAACTAAAACCATGACAAAATACCCATGTAAGCTTATTCTAAGCCAAGGTCTACTCAAATTACGCAGGAGGGATGGAGAGGGCCACATGTTTATGTTTTAAGTATTCACCTACCTGAGCGTAGCCTAACCAAGACTTTTTTTCTTTTCTGTTTTTGATGCGGGATGTAGAATTGTATATATGGCCCTGAAAAGCAAAAAACACCAATCATTTAATAAATATCAGAGAGAAAACTTAACACATAATCATTTAACATCTAAATAACAATGTCTTCAACATATTGTGAAAGTGCTAATAAAATGCTGTCAAATTTACACAGAAATCATCAGAAAAATTTACACAGACTGTAAAAGAACCGGTCATTAGTAAGCTACTTAAGATTCTCCATGGTAACATAACATCATAAAAATTAAATTAAAATAGTAACTATCACTCATAAGATGAGAAGCAATCACATTACCCTCACTGTCCCGCTATATCCAGAGCCAATTTTGTAAAGTCCATCTTTACATAAGAGATAGAGAAAAAAGCCATCACTCTGAAGTAGGCACTGGTCATCTTCATCTACAGATATTTCTTTCAATGGCCACTTGTGCATCAAGGCTGCCTTCTTTATCCCATTACTGAACCAGTCCTGGATTTGAATTTTGCCCACCAGAACTGCCTGTACACTCCGCTGAAGAGAGTTTAAAATAGTTGGCACCTAAAGAGTGAAAGAAATAGTGAGTGGAAAACATGACAACTTTTTAAATGTTGTATTTTCCGTTCTATCTGCAACTCAAGAAAGACAAACAAATACCTACTCTTATTTCTAAAATAGTGAGGGGGAAAAAAAGCTAACTGAATTAAACAATAGATCTTCTCAGAACTCATGAGAAGTACTCATTTACATAAATTCCCAGAAACAGAGAAGTTTTAGTGCAAGACCTGAATAGTCTGACAAGCATGGCTGCCATTATTGGTGAGGATTGCAGAGATTGCTTGCAATGTTCTTCCTGTCTCTCCCCATGCAGCTACCAAACTGAAGAGGCAAGCACAGGAAAGTGCTGTCAAGGACTGTCCTGTACTGTCGTTCATTCCTGTGCTACGGACAGTTATTTCCAGAAGCAGTTGGAAGAGGGATTCTGCAGACAAAACACAGGCAAGACACAAAATCATACAAAACAATTTGACAGTAAGTGAGAAATTAAACTTAGAAAATACATGACACACCCTTCTTCAGCCATTATGTTGAGCCTTAATTTCAGACAGACAACAAAGCATCTCAATTAAATAGACCTAAAACATCTTTTACTTCTCATTCTTTTTCAGCTGGAAAATGTCAAGATAATCACCATGGCCAAAGAAGAAAAACTACAAGTCTTCTGTTACAGCGGAACACATTAACAAGAAGTGAGCCAGAAGGAGTTATTTGACCTGCCTGTTCAATCTACCTCATCTCTGAGATGATGTGTAGGTCTTGACCAAACTTGTCTACTCTTTCTGACCACTACCCATGTTAAAGCACAACCCCCTTCACAGGAACAAGCATTTCAAATCAAAGCTTGAAAATTATTTTGATTGTATGCCTCTTTTCAAGCACTGTTTAGTGGCTGAATAACCGTAACAATCAAGGTGTGAACGGAAAAGATGAATGCCAAGATAGTACTGGGTACACGCACCATAAGGGGTTTACACTCCAGAATCAAGTCAGTCACTGGGGACAAGCATGTTACTATCTCACAAATACTTGCTTGGAACCATTTTTTTCTGTCCACAACAGTAACTGATGTATGTTAATACAAATACAGTAAGAGATGAGATATTACCTAGGACTTCAGGTGGCTCTGATTGCAGGCCTTCTGGTTGCTGACCTTGGAGCACATTAAGTAGGGCTTGTAGGCTCCTGAGACACAAGGATGGATGAGAAAATCTTGTCTCCTTTATCAGTTCAAAGACTTCACATAGTCCAACTTCGATGATCTAAAGAAGTACAGACTTTTCAGAATAGCTGTTAATATAATATTTTTACATCTCCATAAATAAAGGTATATTCCAATGTTTGCTGAACAAGGCAGTTTCTCAAATAAAAAAAAAAGTAATATAGAATAGAGTTGTAATTCAAATGAGAATCAAGATCAAGAAAGAACCCAGCTACACAATTGTACCACCAAATATTACACAGAAGTCAGCTATTACATGGAAGAGTTTATAACTAAGCACAGTAATAGTTTCTTGAAAAATGAAGAAACTTGAAATTTTTTTCACAACTGAAGAGAAACGGTGCCCCTAAGCCCTTCTAATTTATATCCAGTTCACACTTTATTTGACAGACCTCTTTTTCCTTGCTCATTAATGTGAACCAGCAAGCTAGAATTGGCTTGCAACCTGGCTTCACAACTTGAATAACAATACATTTGACAGCTGATACTGGCAGCTCTAGTACTTTCCCCTCCAAAGCCTCAGAGATTTGTTTTTATATTGTGACAAAAACAAAGATTAATTGCTTGTCACTAAAACTCCCTATGTACTCATCACAGATGTCCATTAAGCCAACTAATAAAAGATGTGTAAAAGTGCTGTTATAGCTACTCCTAACTTTCCCTTTTGGAATTCCTGAATATTCTGAGCTTACAATTATGCTTCTCTCCACTGACTGTTCCCTTTCATTTCCTTCTCAAACTCCCTACGTAATAAGGATGAGGATGAATGAAAAGAGAGAAGGGTTAGCTCATTCCAAACAAGCAACTGTATCTTAAAAACTTCACTATGTGTTTTAGTCAGGAGCAGAGACACAATGTTTACAGTTTCACCCCTGAGTAAAATCTAAGGAAAAAGACTGAAATGTGAAAATAAATAACAGTGTTAATGGAACTGTCACTCCTGCTTAAAACACATCTATTCTGACAGTCAGCTTCAGGTTCTACTGGATGCCTTGTAACTTTGCTACCATTCAATTTATTTTGACTCCTGTCTTTCAGAAATTATTTCACCACTGTTTTATTTTTGAAGGAAGAATAAAAACACAATCAAAGCAAGTCTTCAAAGCACAACAGCAATTTTCCTACAAATTACACCTTACATTTCACATCTTCAATGGAGTGTGTGGGGGGGGAAACACATGCATGGAATCTACAGGGAAAAAAACCTGTCAACAAATTAACGGAACAGATGTTTCCTCCAGTATCCAAAACTCACCATCATCTTGAAGGCTAAAAAATAAAATACACTGTAGTTCATTTTTAGAAATTCACTTTCTTTTCAGTTATAGTGTCTTTGAGAGAAACTGAGTTTATTTTATTCTTCCCAATCTTCAGACAGAACACCAATCTAGGAGCTGCCAGAGGCAGCTGGAGGAAGCAGAGAACACAACACTGGAGAAAATAATTTGGTGAACTTCCATTACAGTAGGAATTAACAATGGATAGTTCTGCTGGGATGTTGTCAAGTCTGCCCACGTTTTGGGTTGAATTTTAAATATCTAAGATCAAGAGACTGAGTAGGCTTTGTAAAACAGATCTGTTAACCTTACTATCTCATGTAAGCATATCACAGATATATATATATGAATGTATGTATGTATGTGTAATGTGTACACCTCTCTCCTCCAAACTGTGCACTGAAGGACAGAATAAGCAAGTTCTTTTCAAGATATCTTAAGCTTGTTCTCACTGCTCTCTGAGCCAAAACAAGCACTACTGCCTCAGTCTCTGTGTCACAGTCTGACTGCTTTTACTGATGCTCTCCATACAGCCACTCTCCTGTCCCCTTTGCAACACCTTTGAGACTTCAAAAGTTTAAGCTTAAAGGGTACACAAAATTCTAGCCTCGATGCAGACTGTGTCACTCATAACTTATTCCTAAAAACCTTCCTATTTCTTCAAGATGTCTTTATCTACACTATTATTTCCTTTATCTTCCCTCTCATAGCATTGTCCCCAATGCTCACATTTCTGTATTTATTTAAAAATACGTAATACTCTGCATTTATATACATCAAAAACCCCAAAACATTTACAAAGATAACACCTTTTCCTAATGCATTTTAAGAGACTTAAAGTCAGTCTCTAAAGAAAGTAATTATTTTTATTTTCTGTTACAACTTGAAAATTTTCATTTTTGCTTAAGCTTATTAGCAAACTGTATGCTGGTGCAGGAAAAGAGTTATTTAAGTCAGTGAATTCCACCTTAATCACTTTAATATAGTATTCGTTCCTTTCAGTACAGGGCTTTTGTTGACCATCCATAACTGAATGTTACATTTAATATTAGGGGGGCACTACCGCTTTTTAAATCTTAGAATTACAAATCATATCAGTAGAACTCAATCTACCCTATTTTAAGTAGAGAGGATTCCCCACCATTAGCTAAGGTACTAAATAAATAAGGTACCAAATAAGTATGTCATGCAATGTAAATATTTCATGTGAATACAAAAACATAAATTTATCAAAGGAAGTTACTAAACTGTCTGAACACAACCAAAACACATTTTTCTTATTGTGCTAATATCTAAAGAGCAGCAAGTTGTGCCTCTAGGCCTCTTTTAACAATGTTAAAAACAATTTTCTCAATCTTATTATAGAAATTCCATAGGACAACCTTTAATTCTGAGATATATTCTAAATAAAAGCTCTAACAAACCTTACTTCCTCAAGTTTGAGATGTAAAATAAAAATTCAATAGAACATTACATAAAAAGTAGAATGTTTTCAAATTTTCCTCATTTAAATGAAGCATTTTTGTAAACAAAAAACCCCAACACACCATGGGCTAATTTCACCAGTTTAACTCAGGAGAATCTGGAAAAGTAAAAATCCTGGCTAGACCTTTTAATTTTACTTTTACCTCACTGTCAAACTCAAACCACATCAGTATTCTTTTAAATAAGCTAACAATTACTATCATAATTCAATCTTGCAAATATTGCAAATCTTAGAAGCTTACTTTCTTCTTTACATTTAACAAACTAAGCCCTACCTGATATCAATCATTATACAAAAGAACCACACCGTAATATACTCAAAGCATTAGAAAGCCACCTATACCCAGGATACCAACACATTTACAAAGTTGGTCTCAAAAAGTTTTACTACATGAGGCAGCTCCAGGTAGATGCCTTTTTCAAAAGCATGGATGCAAGTCAGATTATTACCTAAACAACTGAATATTAGCCACATAGTTCTGAAAAATGCTGAGGTTGTGCCAAGCATCTAAACTGTTATTGAATCAAAAATTACAGAATTTTTTGATATTTTGTAGATTCTTTGCTAAAAAATGAATAGTTTGAAAGCATATTGATTTTCATCCATTTTATATTTGCTGTACTAAATACATGCAAATATCTCACCAATTTTCTATATTGTTTCCTACCTACAGTTTCCCTACCATTTCTCTGAACCACCATTTTTGTAAAAACTGTGCTCCTTTTCCAAGTCTCTTTTTGATAAACTCTCCAACACCTTTAACAATACCAATGTTTTAGTTTCCACATGCAAGTGTTCTGTCCATATCACTGATAAATCTCATCCTCCTTGCAACCTCTCTTAATTTCAAAATCTCTTTAAAACCCCATTCCATTCTCTATAAATGCTAATAGCTACCTTGCCTTTTATTTAAAATTAAGCATCTACAAGTACTTGGTGATTGATTTAATATACTCTACTAGAAGCCAGATGCAAGTCATAAACAATTGTAACTTTATTTCCACTGACCACACATTATATTGCAATTGTCAATCATGAAATTTCAGTTACCTGGTTATGTCCCTCTGCAATTCACCACCATTTTCCAGAGTGCCAACTCTGCCCTTCAGATAATACTACCTAAACACAATCATCTATAAAACTATAATTTTCTAAGCAACTCGACCATTCTACATAGTCACAGCTGCAAGCACCTTTTTAATTCAGCATTTGTATTGCTTTTAGAGCAAATACAAACAAGGCAAGTTAATCTGAATACACCTTTTAGACTCAGAAGAATAACAAAGCCAAGCAGGATTCATGGCATTGGTAAGCTAGCAATGAACAAAACTAAACACACAGAAGTTACGTAGTACAAAACAAGTGAATCAGTAAACTAAAAAAAAAAAAAAAAAAATTAAGAAAAAGGTCAGTAAGGCCAATATAGATTGCTTCTGACTTTCCACCATTATTTCTACTATAAGCTCAGCAATAGCAAATGGTTCAACCTCAACTGTTGAACAATAGCATCAAAATCTTAATGTGCATTACTATCTGGAATTAGCAGTGCCAGTAAGGGCAGTAAAGCCAAAAAAGGCGAAGATTAAAAAACTATGTTAACATGAATAATTGAGTTACTGCAATTATATGCATACCTGGCAAAACATCTTAGAAAATACTCCACCAAATGACTTCCAATAGCAGAAAGACTTACTCTTCTGGGAGGTTAAAACAAGAGGAAGAACCCTTAACCATTACAAGTTAGTAGCCTCTAACAGATATAAGAGCTGCCTTATTTCCACCATTTTCACATAGACTTTTGACGCTGTAAGTTTTCAACAACCAACACTTATAAAGGAGTGCAAGTTCAATGTTTATCTGACATTTAATTAACTTTAATTTGGGCAGGTACACAGATCATCCTAATTCATCAAATCAGAAGATTCTGGACTAGATGGACTACAAATAGAACTAGAGCGATTTTCTGAGCAACTGGCTTATAACATTGTTCTTTATTCCCCACAAAGAACATACCAACCTCAGATGACATACATGGCATGCTTATAACAGTAATGGTTACTTGCCTTTGGAAGTTTAATAGGTGGCTCTTTGGATTCCTCTTCCTCATCACTGTCCGAATCCCCACTCTGTACACTGTTCTTTGAAGCCAAAGATACAGATGCTTCCTTTTTTTGCCACTCCAACACACAATGGCGGACATTGCAGTAAACATTAAAAGCTGAAGGATTGCTATGTAATCTGATATCTGGTATGGTTATTGTACTCTCTAGGCTTTCAGTCTGAAAAACAAGATTAATTTTAATTTTAGTTTATTAGAAGTTTCAAGCTTTTCTAAATATAAATAAACTCAACAGTCTCAATAACTTTGAAAGACCAAATTATTCACCAATTGGAGACATCTCTCCTGTTGAAGTACCAATTTATATTTCAGGCAGGGAATAAAGGAGAAAGAAATTTCAATATATTCCATCTAGCTTTAGTCTCTACATCTCATAACTTGACAAGGACACTGAGACTGAAAATGAAAGCAACTCAGGCTACAAAATGGTCCAAAAACCTGTGCCACACTCAGAAGAGCAGCAGAATTCAGGGGTCAGTTGTTGGGTTTTTAATTGTTATTATTGAATTTTAAAATTCGTTCTCCGTTATTCTAATTGTTAGTGATAATTCACTGGAAAATACTAAATATTTAAGCTATTTGCTAATTAGAAATTCAAAACACCACTACTTGTTTTGTCATAAAATAAAAACTGGTGGCAAGTTCAAAAACTGCTGTCAGGATGCTGTGGATAACACTGTTGACGACAGTAAATACCTAACAGAAAAACTACTGAATATTAAAATCTATCAAGGTCTATGACTTTACAGGACACCATCCTGTTTTCAGAAGCTCTGAACCACAAAGTAAGAGATTGGAAACCCTTCTTAGAAACTCCCACTACCCTGCCCCACCCTTTCCTTGTTATCTACTACTGGTGTATTACTGTCAGCCACTTCTAAGACACAGAAAAGCCCTTCATGAGCCTCTCATTAGACTTGGAAAAATAAGAAGACCAATCTTTTGAAAAGGTGTTTTGTTTTTTTTTAATTCTACTCCGTACTCTGCCATTCTGCAACAGTAAGATGGGACAGGAGGTATGACTGACTTGAAAAAACAAAAGCCCACAGCAATAATGACAAATCGCTCCCCTGGCAGGTTTATTCTTTCTATTTGGTTGTGTAATACCAATGACTAGTCTGGTTGGAGCAGAGGCTATGAAAAATCAGATTTCAGGCATATGGGAGAAAGCAATTCTCTGTAACACGTCGGTGTAGACAGAGGGCACAGAGACCGTGTAAGGAGGGAAGGCCTGGGTTACAAGTGCAGGACAAATTTGTTTGAACATGAAAGGCAAAATTTGAAGGAGCATTAGGCCAGACAGTCATGGTCATGACTAACTTCACAAGGTCATTTTGGTTTCTTTCTTGTATTCTTCTGGGACAGGAGGGGGTGCAGTTTGTTGAGTGTAGAAGCTTTTTTGTCTTTTTCTTTGTTTTCAGTTACAGGGAATAGATACTGCGCATGGGCACATTCATCTGGCAGGAGACTACAGTGATTTGGAACAGATGAGTGCAAGCAGTGATGAGAAAGAGAACACTAAACTAGCAGAGAAAAGGGAAAAGGAAATTTGAGAACCAGTGAACTGGATCATATTTTAATAGGGTGATTTATTTTTCTCCAATATGGGTGACACAATTTTGTACATCAAACCCACATTTTTATGTGCACTTTTATTAATACCAGAAATAACACAAGCCTCAAAGTTAGACGTTTTAATACCATATGTTACAATATGCCACAAAAAATTCAAAATTACTACAAAATATTTCATAGTTTACGTATTTCCTTTTGACTATGCTATTATTCTAACCGTACGGATATATATGTGTCTAGCCTTCATTTCCATTATTTCTACAAAGTTATTGCTAGTTAAAACATAAAGAAGTGATATTTTAATCTGCAGCCCATTTTATCAAACACAGTGTGTTAATTTTTCTTACTCATGTCAGAGTTAGCACTAAGCTAAAAACACATAAAAAAAAAATAAAGATAATGAAAGAAGGAAAAAAGCTGGAAAAAATTCCCTACATTGCATACCAAGTTTGGCTGGGTTTTTTCCCCCTTTTTTTTAGCTCAACAGAACTTCCATCATTAGGGATTAAAGACAAGAGTAAGTTTAGTCCCTGTTCAACATTAATATCTTTGAAATAATAAAGCTCCTGTTAGAAACCCCACAGTATTAATCACTGCAAGAACTCAAGATACACTTTGATACTGGAATAACATAGAAGGTTGTATCAAAATAGATTTGGACTGATACCAATGGTAATGAGCTACTACATACTTTAGAATTTATTTGGCACCAGAAAACTAAACGGTTATAACATATGACTCTTCTGTATGTCAAGTATCCATACACATTATCCCAAGAGTTTTTGCAGCTGCTGTTAAGGCAAACACACAGTATAAGCTTTCAGCTTTAAAGCTAGCTCTGTTGAACTGCATAGGTTAAAAAAAAATTCTTTAGTAAATTTACTATGCACTTCTTAGTTTACTGATGGTTAGAGGAAGAGAAAAATATCTGGAGCCTCTGAAATATCCCTATCTGAAGTTCACTTATCTAGTTAGTATCATGTATTGTAATTATCACTTCTGTGAAGAGTTTCCATTCCAATTCTTCCTTGTCAGTTCAGCTTAGTCTTTGTTCCAGAACAGCCTAAGTTCTCTAGCTTGTGTAACCACTTTTGAAATAGGTTGTCCAAATTGTTTAAACAGCCCAGGTAATTTCAGACATTATGGTGCTAGAAAAAATATCAGTGCATCTTTTCTTGCTTATTAATAACAAGCTGACTAACTTACAGAAATAAACTCCTCATTCTCTATACTTTGCAACTATTAACAAGTACCTTACCTAATCTTTAACTTTTAAACAGTAAGCACCTTAATGATTCTATCTTTGTGTTTAGTGTTTCACTCTTCTACAACAGTGCATGAACTACAGTTATATATACTAACCACCCACCCAGAGCTCAGCACAGCACATTCTCCCAAAACTTCACCACAAGGTAAAAACCACTGATCATGTATTTGTGATAGATTTACTTAAGTCTGAGGGGCTTTAACAATAATACCTATAATTGCCAGAACTTCAAAACAAACATCTGCTCAAAATTGAAGATATATAAGCAGGTTGTGTAAACATCACTTTCTTAGGTATCTTTTACAAAAGGCAAAGAGGAAGCTGACTAAAAAAAACAGAACAGGAAAACTTCGGCCCTCTAATGCAAATGCTTATTCAGTGAACAGCTTTTTTCTTTTTTTTGTTTTCTTTAACAGTGGTATTCAAAACTGGAGTTAGAATTTTTTTCCATATGAAGCAAGTTTTTTTCCTTTCCAGATTACAACAGTTTTCTAACTTCACTGAGGTCAGATACACTGAACAAGTCAGAAAACAGGGATTTAAGTTCATCCCATCAGCAACTGAAAATTTCCTTTTCTGCAACTAAGGAGAGCCTTCTATACAGTCATACAAACTTCAGCCTGGAAATGAAGCGACTGAGGGGAGACCTCATTGGAGTTACAACTTCCTCATGAGGGGAAGAGGAGGGGCAGGCACTGATCTCTTCTCTGCGGTGACCAATGACAGCACCTGAGGGAATGACCTGAAATTGTGTCAAGGAAGGTTTAGATTGGATATTAGAAAAAGGTTCTTCACCCAGAGGGTGGTTGGGCACTGGAACAGGCTCCCCAAGGCAGTGGTTGCAGCACCAAGCCTGACAGAGTTCAAGAAGTGTTTGGATGATACTCTTGGGCACATGGTGTGACACTTGAGGCTGGCCCTGTGCAGGGCCAGGAGTTAGAATCGATGATCCTTGTGGGCCTCTTCCAACTCAGTATATTCTGTGATTCTTCACAGTATATACAACTTCCCTGACAGTATGAGACTAATGCTACCACCTGTACAATCTGTTGACTTATAGATTTTGAGATAAAACAGATCATTAAGAAAATCTAACCAATAACTGTGCCCACAAAATGACACTTAGTAATTCTTATATCAAACTAATAAAGTCTATTTTAGATTACAATTTTCTTAATGATACTGCATTTCATGTTTGCACAAAATACTTCTACCACTTTCAAAAAGAATAGAGCTTCTAGACTGGAAAACAGAATTATGCTTTTTGATTTAGTAGTTTTCATATGAGCTGTAAGAAAGTAGGACGTTCTGAAATCTTTATCTTTGTTGTTTCACTTGGTAACATCATAAAATGAAAAGGCACCTTCCTAAAAGAAACATGATGAAACATACATCGTAAAACTTAACAAATATCCAGTATTCAAGAATATAGTTTTAATACATAAAGATAAGATTTCTTGTGTGTTAGTTTTTATTTTCTGAAAGAGGCTACCTTATGAGAGGGAGAGTGAAGTGCAGATGCCCACACCCTGATATGTGACTTGTCCTTGTAAACATATAGTCTCTGCTAAATCAAAAGATGCATTATGTTGGAGAAGTTAAACATCACAGGTTTGGTTTATAAAATAAAAGCAATCAACTCAAAAGTGCTTTTCCCAGTTAGCCTTTTGTAATGTTCCAGAACACTCAAGGAAAGCAGTGGGAAAACCAGAATCCTCTGGTCTCCTTTACACTTGTCTCAGGCATGAAGAATCTGTTTTCCCAAAAGATGAAATCCATAAATAGCTTATCTGCTGATCAATTTATCTTCTTGCTCTTGAATCGGAAGACTGCAGTAACAGTTTATGTTTAGATGTGATGGCAATGGACTATAACCTAGGAGAGGAAAGTTCCTCTGTTGTTAAAGATGGATAAGGCTATAATAACCATCTGATCTAACCCACACGTAACACAGAGAATAGAAGCTCACTAAATTCTTCTTTGAACAGTTAAGATCTCTTATAAAGGGATGCCCTCTTGAGGTTGAAACACCAGTAATATAAAAGCCATGGTAAACATTGCCAAATTATTTGAGAACCTGTGTGTGCTTTTAATGAGACAAATATTTAACCCGGTCAATCTGTCTTGTACATCCAATTCTGAGGTTTCAATAAATTTGCCTGCTACATGACCTTCTTTTCCCAATATTTCATTCCTGCCATTTGTATAAAGCTAAAAAATTCATAGTGTAAAACTTCTGCATAAAGAGGTGCATGTCAATCATTTCAAGTACAATCCGTGTTTGGTGCACTCCAATTTTTCAGTATTCTTCAAATAACATTATGAAAACAGAAGATGGTGAACTCTCTTTTTCCATCTAATCTCTCAGCTAAGTGTCCTATGCAGCACTTTCACACACAAACAGTAAAGAGGGAGAAAAATCCTGGGTGTGAAGAGTTAGGAGGGAGGGTAAGCAGAATGTTCAAAAGCAGAGGTAACTTACACGGCCTATGATTTTCTAGTGATAATTTTTGCCAAAAGAAAATACAAGGCTGGGGGGGGAGGGAGCAGGTAGGGCCTGGAATCCAGGGTGCAACACAACCATGTCTAAAAATCAGATATTTGTTTTCTATGTAAAAGTCACTTTCATCAGCACTGAATTTCTAAAGTCAAAACACACTGTACCACACGGAAAACTTTTATACCTCCATTAAAAAAAATAGATACTAAATCACAAAACTAAAAGTTAACAATAGTTCAAATACCAGTGATCATAGCATGACCCCATCTTAGAAACAGAGTAAGGTTCAAACTACTGGGTGGCATTAAACACCAATTAATGTTTTATACCTAAAATGTTCTAATATTTAATGCTTAAATGGTGGAAATAATATTCTTCCAGTTGTTCAACAATGAATTTTTTTTTCAAAGTTCCCTCCTCTTCAGTTACTCAATTATCATGTGATATCACTGATAGTAAGCAGAGGTTGTAAATAACAAATTTTTGGGTTTCTTCAGCTTTTTCTTGATTTAAGGCCCTCCTTGCCACTACTAAGCGTATTACAAGTAAGCTCCCATCTCTGTTCAGACTTAAGATCCTGTTTCTTGAAAAAATAAACTGATGCACACAAACTCTCCCGCTCAGAATGTCTAGTAGTGATAGGCTTTTCAATTCACTCTATTAGAAGGCTTCCAAATGCAAGTTCACATTCTCCTGACAATACATACATCCATTTTCAGACATTCTATAGCAAAAATGATCACTGTGCTTATTCTGGTAGGGTAAACATTGGAATGCATTGAAAAGTATATTAAAAAAAACACAAACCAAAAAAACCCTACAACAAAGAAAAACCAAAAAAACCAAGGAAACAACAAAAAATCCAAACTAAAACCACACCACTTTGTCAGTTAATAAAGTTTCACAAACTAAAGATATAAAGGTGGTTTTATCTTTTCCTTTTCAGCTAAATTTTTCAGGAAATACACAATTTTCTGCCATCCTGCAGGAATAAGCTGGTGTGGCTTTCCGTACCTCAGCGACTCAGAACAAAGACCAATGCTCTGCTCATCAACCCTGGTCTGCCTCAAAGACTATCTAGAACAACAGCATCAGTAAAAGACATGCAAAAGCCCATTATGCCTTTCAAAAAGAGATAAATCTCCATTATTCAAGTAGAAATTGTTTTAATTCCAAGAAAAATCTTGAGAACAACACTCTGTAAGGATAAATTGCAGCGGTTATCAGTCAGTGACAAATCTATAACTACTGAAAAGAATTAGCCTTTAATAGGTTCACGTTGTCTTTAGACATTCAGAAGGGATCCTATCACTCCATTTGTCCAATGCAACTAAATTCAAGAACTACATCTGACTGTTAAGCTTGTGAACAGACATTCTGGATTTAGCTTCCTACTTGGCAGCATAACCAGGGCACCACCACACAGAAAGACAAGAGTTCCTTTATATAGTAACAATGATCAAAGATGAGTTACCTTATTTTAAAAACACAAATTTCTGTCAACAGACAGAACACACAAATACTAACTACATTCTTAAAAATTTCTTTGAATTTCCAACTTGGTTTTCTTTGTTGACCGTGCATCTGATAAAATCATGAAGGGAACAAGGTTTCTAATATAGCAACTAAAGGAAAGGCTGAGAAATTCAGTTTGGATCACAAATATTGCGCTGTACAGTGCTGAGAAGAGAAATGAAGATAAGGCCTTTCTATACCATAGTCTGAAGCTGCACTACTTGAGATAAGCAGAATAATCTGGTAAGTATCCAAAAAGTCAATACCAAATGAATAGATAGAGGGTTTAGTTCACCCTCCCAAAGTCATCTGTCTTGAGATAGAGTAACTACATGAGGTTTGGCAAATAGGGATAAGATGGCTAAGTTGTTCTACAGTGAATTTGTATTATAAGGGCATTCAACTGACTAGTAAGTGTTTTCACTGGATATTTCAGTTGTTCTGTCCTTCAGAACCATTCCAGAAATGAGCTACTTTCTCTTAATTGACTACAAGGAAGAAGCCTTCATGACTGCAGCAAGCCTTCATGAAAATCCCTCCAAGACTCTAACTTAGAGAGAAATAGCAGCTCTCTAATCAAGGACACAGCAGAGCAGTGCTTTAAAATACTGCTGCTTCTGCATAAACTTATTCTCTGCAACAAGTAAACATGTGAACATTTTTATGGAGTTCACTGTACAGTTCCCATGCATTTAAAGTGATGGAGGCAGGGGCCACACAAGGAGAAAATATTAATAGAAACACCTATTTCATTTTCCACCATGGAGGAATTTTCAGAGGTAACTTTGGAAACCTTAGACATTCAATACTCTGTTTATTCTTTATCCAATATGGACAAATCATTGCAGCAGTAGTCTCTAACTGTTGACTAGACACTAATCTCAAAATTTAACTATAACGCTCAAAATTTAACTATAACTATAATTTAACCAACACAGAGTTTAGGAACTGGAGAAGCAAAAATGTTGTTCATATAATTTCATGCCAAACATTAGTAGCAAAAGCAGCTGAACAAGGTTAACATTGGTATCATAGTCATGTATAATACAGTAAACAGGCCTATTATAAACTCTAAACAAACAGTTAGTTACACTTATATTTCTCTCAACTGAAGTTACTGTCATTTGAGTCAGAACTTTGTCAAGTTAGTTACAGACTTACCTTGTTGCGTGTTTTTATTTTCAATTTAGTCTTCTGTTTTCTTTTCAATTTTTTCTTGCTAAAAAGTTTCTTACTTCTGAAAAAGAACAGAAAAGTGATGAGAACAAAAGAATTAAACTCCTTTCCGTATCCCATGGTAAACAGCATGAACAAAGGGAAAAAAAGTCAAAAGAACTCTTGAAGTTTTTTTCCTAGGCAAGGAGAACAATCACAGGCAGAATTTCAGAGTATAAATCAGAATATAAAACACTTAAAAAGATACTTTCCTAATGTTCCACTGAATTATGGGCCTTTACCCTCATCAATTTAAGCAGAATATATGCTAGGACAGAAAAATGTCTCTGTATTTTCTACTGGTTTACCCTACTGTTTCTACTACAGGCCCATTAGCGCCACACCAATACTAGAAACAAGAGTTACTGATAAATCTCAGTAACATAACCTGTTAGTACAGAACATTTATACTTTGTGAAGTCTTTGCGACACAAAGATTCAAGCCTTCCAAGAAAAAAATGAAGCTTTAAAAATGTATCATTTATCAGAAAAGTCACTCGATGGAAGAAACTCCAGCTTTTTTATTTTTGTCTGACTTTTCCCACCCTTAGTATATCAACTTGTAATTCCCATCCCTTTACATTACAGATCTAGCTAACACATGCTTCTCTTATCCTCTCCTGCCCACACCTCATTCCTACCACATTCTTTTACTCCTCCATTTTACTACCCAGCAAAAAAAAGACATATAAAAGACATCATACACACAATTGAATTCTTTTGTCACCATCAGTGAGATCACTCTGTTTGAGTAGGTTTTAACCTACTCTACATTTGTCTGCTTAGTTCAGATTATAAACCCTCCACAAAAGAAGGCATATGTTATCTGTGCAGCATATAGCTCATCCTATATAGGACTACAAGGAACAGTTACTAACATTCCTCTGTGCCACTTAAACATTACTCAAATAGATTGCAGTTCAGATAAGCTGGAAAAATAAAACTATGAAATCTGAAAATCACAGGTAGTAAGAATTTGCATTTTCAGGCAACAGACTGAGAATCAGAAGAATCTTAATATTTTATTCAAACAGCTTTGTTGTAAATAAAAATTTTGAGGTACTCAAAGCACAATGCTTGCTCTCCTATACAGCATTCAGACTGCAAGAGTGTACAAGTCTCACGGTCCTGCAATTAAATGCTGGAAAAGTTAAAGCCTGACCAAGAGCCACCAGTCAGAAAACAAGCTCAAACAAACAATTCCTGCAGAGAATTCCAAGAAAGTTGCCTCAGAGAAATTTCACTTTCCCCTTTTTCATATATAAAGAGGAAGGTATGTTCCTCAAGACACTTCCTGCAGAAGCAAACCACCTCACCACTTTTCTCATAAGGAACCAACACCATTATCCTGCAGCTAAGAGTAGTGATTCAGCAAGGGGGAATTCCTCCACTCTCCCCAGTAAATTAAAGCTTATAAAGAGAACCTAGATGACTGCTCAAGGTTACTTCAACAGTAAAGTTTCAATATATAACAGTATACAATCTATTTAAGAAGTAGGGAAAAGAAATTTCATATAACCTTTACTGTTCAAATTTCTATAATCAAACTCCATAGTTCAATTCACTATTTAGTTTTTCTTTAATTACACAAGTTTTCCCCCCTCATTAGACTTTAATGCAGCTAATTCTGCTGTCAAACATAAAGAACTGTGCAGTCCCTTCTGTTCTGTAGACACAATCTTTTGCTCTGGACCAAATGACTTTTCACAAAACTTTCACCCTAACTTTAAAAGTCCTGATAATAAAAGTATCTTCTGGGCTCTCTCAGTCCATATCACAAGTAAACCACTTTGACCAAAACTGAAAACAGTACTTGTTATTTCCTGTTAGGAAGAGAAAGAAATGTCTCACACCACTCCAAGGTCACACTTTTAACTGCATTCCAGGTATTATTTGGCAGCTTCACAGAAATATGGCACAGCAGACCTATCTGCAAACTTCCAAACTGAGCTTCCAATACTTGTTATCTAGCTGTGCTGTTAATTATGTCTTTTGAACACAGTGCAATTTGCACTTACCACAGACAACTCAATAAGCATTGGGGTTTGTTTTTGTTTTAAAGGATACTAACTCAAGCTATCAAGACATTGCAAATTTAATCCTCCCTGCCAAAATCCTTGAAAACTCTCCAAATTTGTTATAGTCTGCAAACATTATAAACACTTTTTCATCTTGTAAATATTTCATGGACCAGTCCCTGTGTTTTTTTGCAAGTATTTCTTTGTGTTTATGCATACATCTAAAAATCCCACAAATTAAGCCACCTTCCCCTCCTCCCCCACCCCCCCAAAGATTGGGCTCATTTCTTCAGAGTAACAAAACTCCCTCCATCTGGCAGACTACCTTCATTTGTCAATGACAAGTAGACAATGTACTCTACAATTAGCACACAGGTAAGATCAGCAATACATTTACAGGTGGTGCCAAGAGCTCCCTCATTCATACAACAACCACTAGAGATGCTGCAAGTAGCAGCACTGTCTGACTGGTCCACTGTGGCAGTCATTATCTTCAGCAAGCTCTAGACTTGAATGATTTTTTCACATGGAAACAACGTAGGTATAGAAATGCCATGTTAACAATCCACATTTATCTCCCAATATTTTCTCAAAACAGAACCTCAAGGATACTGAAATTCCAATGTTTTTGTTGTGAAGTATACTTTCCCCCATATCCAAACAAAACTTCAAAAAAAGTAAGCAATTAATTAAGAAATAAAAAATGCTTCACCCCACTACTTTTATAAAAAATTCTGAGCAACTTACCATTACTATGCATAATACTAATATATTCATAATGTATCTGCATGTAACAAAGATACATATGACTGTCCACCATTCTATTATACATTGTTATGCCCAGATGTTTTAATATTCAGAAAGTATAAAACATGGGCGAGTATATTCATGAAAAACAATGTCAAGCAGATTATGAGTAATTTCCTGTTGAAAACCACATGTGTTAATTATAAGCCTGATTCTTCTACTGCCCGAAGATTAACAAGACCTGATAATGGCGTGGCCGGATTTTTGAGCTCAATTATTAATACATTTTTGGTTAACAATTGTAAATTGCTGTTAGGTATCATTTGTAAAGGTCTTGAAACTCTGTGTTGACAATCTGCTTCTGCTGGCAGCAGGCCTTTAGCCTTCAACTTCTAACTAACTGTGGATACCATCCAGTTCACACAAACCGAATACTCATTATCAGCAAATCTTAGGCAGGTCAACTTCTAACTAACTGTGGATACCATCTAGTTCACAGAAACCAAACACTCATTATCAGCAAATCTTAGGCAGGTTTTCTGCAAACAGCTTCAAGACATGGTAACACTGGAGCCTGAGTCAGCAGTTTTGAATTGGACCACAAAGGAAGTGCAAGTCAAATGAGTACAGAACATGAAGACACCATGACAAAAAATACTTGTGGCAAATGAACCAAAGGAAGACTGAATGGTGTTCTAACAGCCTTTACAGAAAAATCTGTTGAGAATAAAAGCAAAGACCTAAAATGTTCAACGCTGGAACCTGGAACAATTGCCTCAAACCAAAGGGAAAGGAAAAAAAAAGGGGAGAGAGGAGAAAAGGGAGGGTGAGCAACCATCGATTGCTTGACAATTTCAAATATGTAAAACAGCTGTTAAATGATGTGATTGCAACTTCTGTTCAGGCTCCTAGCACCTATAGTAGTAGGAAGTGAAAGCATATTTAGTTTATTTGTTCTCAAATCAGAGGGAGCATTAGCTAGTACTTGCAATATTTGCCACATTATTAGGGGGACACTATTCATTTGTCTCAACACCATTGCTCTTGCTCTGTTCAAAAACGTTGAGGAAATGCAAACAGAGCATCTTCCCTCAAAGTCACAACAATTCTGAACTGCAATTCATAAGGTTAAATTTGAAAAGAATGCTTTACATGTTGAGTGTATGTTCCCCACCACAATGCTGTTACTGAATTACTCAATATGGATTAACATCATGTTTGCGTCACACCTGCATAAACTCTTCTAGACTGTATCTTACAATAAAGGTGTCACAGATGAGTGGAAAACATATTCTGTCTCTACGGCTGAGGAGAAATAGGAACAATGAAAGTGTTATTCAGCTGCTGACTTGACCAAAAACCTTTGCTTCTATCTGTAATGTGCTACCAAAGGTCCTGGTAGTTAGTGCACATTAGACACAGCCATTCTGCTGTTAATTAAATCTTTGAGAACACTTTTGGAAAATGAATGAATTTAGTAAATCACAGGCTAGCACACAGTAAAATTTTTAAAACTCCTAACTGACTTGGATTCTGTGTATTTGTCTAAATTTGCTTGCTCTGGTTCGAGGGCTAAGCATCTTTGTGAAGAAGTATACTGTTGACGGGAAAGGCCTAGCAAAGCCATGCTGTGTCCAGACAAATGACAAATACACTGTATTATTTTGTTTCCACTTGACAAAGCTAGCTTAAACATTCAAGGGCTAGTGGAAATTCTCTTAAGAAGCAGCAACCACTCAGTAACACTGAGATGACACAGTCAGGTTTGTGGTTTCAAACAATTCTTGTTTCCACCACTAGGTGAATTGTTGCTGCTGGTGATAAACTTGGTTGGACAAGAAGCAGGAAGCATTTGCTACTGAACCGCCCAAAGTGAAATCCTAAGCTCAAACTGTCAAGTAGATCACAACAGGAGGCTATTATCACTCACACTGTCCCCATCAAGTTCCAAGGTCTTTCATCACAGCATCGTGTTACTGCACCATGCATGCAGTGACAGTGCAGAATAAGTTCAGGAACCTCAAAAAAGGGAAGAAGATAAAAGCCGGATCACAACCACAGACTTCATAAGAACAGACCTTGGCCTGTTCAGCAATCTGTCTTGAAGAGTCCATGGGATACAGTTCCCCAAAATGAAAGGGGTGCTGATGCAGCTTGAGGGAGTTGGCTCTTATGCTCTACACACAATTACAACACCCTGACTGGAATTCCATGACCAGCTCTGGGCTCTCCAGGACACAAGAGGCTTGCCTACTAAAGCAAGTCCTAAGAAGGGCCGATAAGATGCTTAAAGGACTGGAGCATCTGTCATATGAGGAGAAATCAAGCAAGCAGAGATTGCTTTGCTGTGAAAAGGGAAAACTTATAAGGGTTGCAGTACAATTTCCTCAGTGTGGCTATATACCTGACAGGAGAGAATAAAGATGATAAGGATAGAATCTTCTGAGCAATATCCAGTGACAGGCCAAGAGACAATGGGAGAAAAAATAAATACAGGAAGTTCCATTTAAACATAAGAACTGTAAGAATAAGAACCCTAGAATATGCTGCCCTGGGAGGCTATAGGTTCTCCATCCTTGAAGAGACTGAAAATCCAATTGGACAATGTCAGAGTAACCTGCTCTGGTTGATCATACTTTGAGCAAGAAGGCTGCACTAGACAGTCTCCCGAGGTCCCTTTTAATCTCAACTATTCTGTGATCTTCACTGTTTGTTTACATACTAAAGTAAAATTTGACTGTACAATAAAGATGCTTCTGAATTGTGGAAAGTGCAGATTTTTTTCTCATTCTAAGTTTTGCATTTATCCTGGGGTTATGCCATGTTTCTGACTGTGCTTCCAAGAAGAGACATACTGAGCTTTTCATCTGTTCACCATCTGGATCAGCAAACAGAGAGCAAATTTAGGCATAAGGGCAGACTTCTACGAGAATTAGTCAGCATAATCAAACCTACAATACTATGCAAAGCTAACAAGAGAACAAGGGATGAAAGCCACTTTACCACACTTAAAATACATGCCTGCATTAAGCCAACCCAGTAATTTGAATAGATCCACACTTTCTTGGATATAACCACCACCCATGGGTATACTAAGAAGTGTGTGACAAGGAACATGCCTACATGCAACAATCGAGAGTTTCTCTGTGCAGATGGATCAACATGAACACTGTGTATGGGGACCTTTAACAAGATTTTTCCAAACTTCAGTTGTACAGAAATCCTGTACATGTCACCAGGAAATCTAAAACATAATTTGTCAAATGGAAGGTACCCCAGAGTAACTGAAAATAGTCTCTGCAAAATAACCCTGAAAGGTCAATCTTTCCATTCTCTGGTCCAGCATAGAACTGGGTGTGTACTGGGCAACAGCAAGTTGAATATGAGTCACCATTGTCCTGGCAGCCAGGAGGGGCAACCGTGTCCTGGGGGGCATCAGGCAAAGCATTGCCATCTGGTCAAGGAAGGGGACTGTCCCACTCTGCTCTGCACTGGGGCACCCTCATCTTGAATATTGTGGGCAGTTTTGGGCACCACAATATAAGAAAGATATTAAGGTATTAGAGTATCCAAAGGAGGGCAACAAAGATGGTGAAGGGCCTTGAAATAGCCATATAAGGAGTGGCTGAGGGCACTTGGTCTGTTCACCCTGGAGAAGAGGAGACTGAGGGAAACCTCATTGCAGTTACAAGTTCCTCGTGAGGGGAAGAAGAGGGGCAAGTACCAATCTCTTCACTCTTGCGACCAGTGACAGGACTAGAGGAAACAGCATGAAGCTGAATCAGGGGAGGTGTAGGCTGGATATCAGGAAAAGGTTTTTCAACCACAGGGTGGGTTAGCACTGGAACACATTCCCCAAATAAGTGATCACAGCACCAAGTCAGAGTTCAAGAAGCATTTGGACAATGCTCACAGGCACATGATGTTATTCTTGGGGCATCCTGCGCAGGGACAGGAGTTGGAATAGATGATCCTTATGGGTCTCTTCCAATCCAGTATATTCTACGAATCCAGTCAAATTACACTGCATTCCTGAGAGGTGTTTTCCCTGTGGAGATATTAGACACTTCCACCATGCCCTAAGTAACTCTACTAGAAAACTTTTTGAGATCATTTCTATGTTGACTTTATAGCAATTAAATGCCATTTTGTTATGTCTTTATTACAGAAAAATCAGTTTATTTTCCTATTTTCTGTAGTAGCTTGATTTTTTTTTTTTTTGAGTCTGAGGAGAAATGAGTTTTCTGTCAATTAAGCTGTCTTAGTTCTTTCAGCCTAAACCATAACTCATTTACATCACTGACATCTAGCTTCATTATTCTCTCATAGTAACTATTCCTTCTTATTGAAGAAAAAACCAAGCAAAAATAAAAGCAAGAAACAAAAAAGTCCCACAACTCTAAAATACAAAGAAAAGGTCAGGAATTACTTCAGGTTTTCTACACAAACAAATATCTCTCACATAATTTAAAAAAAAATCTGTAACACTCCAACAGCATGACACTTCTGAATCATAATCACTTTACACAATGCGTAGAAACTGTCATACATCTGTGCTTACTGGTTGGGTTATGTGGGTTTTTTAAGCTAATATTTGCTGAGCTTACAGTCTTGAGTATATATGTAATCTTTCACAGTTTTGCATCCTCTATTATCTTTCTAACCTGCAATTTCAATTCCAGCTCTTCGTCAATAAGAGACTAAAGTGTTCAGGACCCAGGACAGATCCAGATGCAGAGCAACAGCTACTACCTGTTCTCACAGGCTTCCCCCTTGACAGCTAACCATGCTACAGCACCTCTTCAGAGTCGACTTCTGTGTAATTTTATGTTCACCTTACAGTAGTTCTACCTAGTACAGAAGTAGCCAAATTGACAAGCAGAAGGCAACACACCTGAAAATTCCAATTGAGGAAGGATGCAGTGCAGTCAATGGGATAAGAGGCGCAATAGCTGCTTTTCTCACTTGCACCTGTTTGATGTCCATAGAATCATTGAATGGCTTAAATTGGAAGGGACATTAAAGATCATTTAGATCCAGTGTCCCTGCCAGAGGCAGGGACACCTTCCACTAGACCAGGCTGCTCAAAGTCCCATCCAACCTGGCCTTAAACATTTCCAGGGATGGGGAATCCACAACTTCACTGGGTAACCTGTTACAGTGCCTCACCACTCACACAGTAAGGAATTTCTTCCCAATATCTAACCTAAATCTCTCTTCTTTCAGTTTGAAACCATTCTCCTTTGTCCTGTGACTACATGCCATTGTAAAAAGTCTCCAGCTTTCTTGTAGGCTCCCTTCACATTCTGGAAGGCCACAATTAGGTCAGCCTGAAGCCTTCTCCAAGCTGAAAAATCCCAATTCTCTTAGTATTTCCTAATAGGAGAGGTACTCCATCCCTCTAATTACCTTTCTGGCTCTCCTCTGGATTCACACCAACAGGTTAATTCACTCCAAAATTCCTGTGCTGGGGACCCCAGAGATGGATGCAGTGCTCTAGATGGAGTCTCACCAGAGAAGAGGGGCAGAATCACCTCCCTTGGCCTGGCAGCCACACAGCTCTTGATACAATTGCCTTTCTGAGCTGCAAGCACACATTGCGAGGTCATGTCCAGCCTCTCACCCAGCAGCACCTTCAAATCCTTCTCAGCAGGGCTGCTCTTGGTCTGTTCATCCCCCAGCCTGTATTGATATCAGAGGTTGTCTCGACCCAGGTGCAGCACCTTGCACTTGCTCTTCTTAAACCTTATGAGATTCCCATGGGCCACTTCCCAAACCCATGCTTCCTGGTGCAGGCCCAAGGCTGAAAGTAGAGTTCTAAACAAGATCCGTCAGATCAACATCACACTTATCTGCCAGCCAGAAAACCAGACGGTGCATTTTAAGGTTTTTTTCCTTAACTTCTGTAAGCAGGTAATCTATTGTGACACTTGATCACAGAAATGAAGGAGGAAACCATTATGGACAGACACTAAAGCAATTGCAGCCCCTGCTGGTCTTTTCCATCTCTCAGGCCATTTACTCCATCTTCCCAAGTGCCCAAAAACAGTTGTTAAATTTGTAATGCACCTTCAAGGCAACTTAGTATCAAAGAAGTTGGTAAGAGCATGGTGCTAATAATGCCAAGGTTGTGGGTTTGATCCCTGTATGGACCATTCACTTAAGAGCTGGACTTGATCCCTGTGGATCCCTTACAACTCACAATATTCTGTGATTCTGTAACAATAAGAGAGAACCATAGCTGATAAATAGCAGTTCATTTGTCAGCAAGAAACTTACTATTCACTATCTTGTTGTTACAGCAGTTCAACTATAAGAGCTTCAAAATAAATTAATAAAGGGTTATCAAGGCTGCTCAGAAGATATGAAGAGATCTTAAAATTCTGAGACCATCTTATTTTACAAGACATCCAGAGTTGCTGTTAACTGAGAAGCATCTGGCAAACAAAGTCAAAGGAAGAAGAGAGGAAAGAGGAAGATCAAGAGAAGTTTGGGACACACCAACAGCACACATGAAGGAGTTGACAATGATAAGAAACAGAACAGAGGAAGTGGGCAGAGCTTTAACAGCCTAGTCAAGAGATGGAGAAGAGGTTTTATGACCAGAGGACTAAATATCAAGAAAAATATTTGGCTGTTGGCAAAGAGCTGAAGAGGTACCAAGTGACAAAATACAAAAATGAACCTTGTTGTAAAACATACCAAAGTTGCTGTTTGTCTTGCACACTTCTTATTTTGGTACCTCTTCGCATGTACAAAAGCTCCAGTGTTCAGCAGTCTTACTTCTATGAACTGGAGGAATGCTTTTTCTTGAAACCAACTACTCGAGAGCCTCCACATACAAAATCTCCCATATTTAGTTATGTATTAAGTGTCCTTTTTATTTAAATCCCCTTTGATTTCTTCAGTCGCAGTGTGATCTCTGCACTGTTATTTCAGCTGCCAAGAAACCTAAGCATCTGCAATGGGAAGCTGTCTTACAATATGTCCAACAGAAATATACCAATTAGCATCAAAGTGGTTCAAGACAAGCGGACCCAGAGAATGTTTCACAACATTCAGAGGTTGCTGAAGTACCCTGCAACTGAACTTTCCAAAGGCTATCCATTCTTAACTTTGCCTTTGCAGATATCTCCTTTTAATAACTAGGTAGCCACACCTTACCATTCCTTCTATTGCTGAAACATTCAGCATACTTTCAACCACGGGGACACTGTCACTATGTTGCAAGAATAAAGCAAAATAAGTATCACTCAACAAGCCAATATTCTCTTATCTTGATAAACAAAATGTCAGCTTACAAACATGAGCTCCAAGAACATTTTAATGCTTTCTTTTTCACATCACCTACAATAATACCTATATCAAGTTTCCAAAGGGACTTGCCATAAAATAGTTAACAGGGAACAGAATACATACATACGAACTGAAACCTGGCACACAAATGCTTATCATACTAATACACATAAACTCTTTCAGTGTAATGCAAAACTGAGTATTGGCAAGCTTTATGAAATAAACAGGCATGGAATATATTATACCATATCACATCACAAACTGACCCACAATTTTACCTTACAAATCACAAATAGAAAAAAAACCCCAAGAATGTTCATTTCTGAAGAAATAAATACATTAAATCCTGTCACTGGAATTTGGCAACAAAATCTACACAACACTTGTGATAAAAAAATGGTTTTTGCTAACACTGGTTAGTATCCCTGGGGTTTAGGATATCTCTGATAAGGGAACCATTGCTCTATAAAACACTTCATGAAAAATACCTCCATGAAGCAGTTTCTTGACCTTCCCTTCCTCTTAGCACAGTTGCAGGCAGGGCAGGAAAAGTAACACATACTGCTTCTGCCAAAATCACAGCCAAAATGGCTTAGTTGCATGACAGTTGGCTCACAAACCATATTTTTCCCTGTTGTGATACATTAGAAGTTTGAATATTGCATTTGCTAGCAAAAACAAAAGTGGAAATAGGTTGCAGAGGAGGAAAGCAAGGATTTTTGCAGCAATATCCCCAAACGGGACTAACTGACACTAGATACTCCCAACTACTCCAGCACTCCAGCAAGGCTTTAATACACAAAACACCTTAAAACAGCTCAAAAGTGCTCTAAATAATAAATTACTTATATTTGGATTTCGTTACCATGCAGTTCTTCCTACACAGATGTTTGGACAAATATGTTGCTTTGTCTTACCTAAAATTGTAACTGTTGCTACCTTTTCAATTCTCCTCATATTCCCTTTACTCCTATTGAGCTATATCATGAAGGTCCAATACATGTTTCTAAAAATATATTTACAACAAAAGGAGGGGCAAGGAGAATCTCCATCTTTTAATGGATGTGAGGGGAAATAGAGGGACAAAGGATGAGGAAAAGGCTGAGGTACTTAATGCCTTCTTTCCCTCAGTCTTTAATAGTAAAATCAGTTGTTCTCAAAGTATTCAGCCCACGAGCTAAAGAACACAGATGAGGAGCACAATGAAGTCCCCATAATTCAAGGGGAAATGGTCAGCAACCTGTTACACCCCTGGGACACACACAAGTCCATGGGGCTGGATGGGATCCATGAAAGGTATTCAGTGAGCTGCCAGAAGCACTCACCAAACCACCTTCCATCATTTACCAGCAGTCCTGGCTAACCATGGAGGTTCCACTTGACTGGAAGTCAGTGAATGTGCTGCTCAACTACAAGAAAGGCCAGAAGAAGGCTTCAGGGAAGTACAGCTCTGTGAGCCTGACCTCAGTGCCAGGCAAGGTCATGGAGTAGAACATTCTGAGTGCCATCACGTGGCACATACAGAACAACCAGATGATCAGGGCCAGCCAACTTGGGTTTATGAAATGCAGGTCCTCCTTGACCAACCTGATGTCTTTCTATGACCAGGTGTCCCACTCAGTGGATGAGGGAAAGGCTGTGGATGTTGTCTACCTAGACTTCAGTAAATCCTTTAGACACTCTTTCCCACAGCATTTCCTTGGAGAAACTGGCTGTTCCTGGCTGGAAAGGGTGTACTCCTTGCTGGGTAAAAAACTGGCAGGACAGCCAGGCCCAGAAAGTGGTGGTGAATGGTGACTCCAGCTGATATCCACTCCCAAGTGTGTTCCCAAGCGGTCAGTACTGGAGCCTGTTTAATATCCCTATAAATATTCTGTTCAACAGTTTTATCAATGATCTGGACGAGAGAATGGAGAGCACCCTCAGTAAGTTTGCAGAAGACACCAGGCTGGGCATGAGTGTTGATCTCCTGGAGGGTAGAAAGGCTTTTCTGAGGGATCTGGACCAGCTGGATTGATGGCTGAGGCCAACGGTATGAGGTTCACCAAGATCAAGCGCCAGGTCCTGCACTTGGGTCACAACAACTCCATGCTGCACTACAGGCTTGGGACAGAGCAGCTGATTAGTTGCCTGGCAGAAAAGGACCTGGGGGTACTGACTGACAGGAGGGTGAACATGAGTCATTGGCCAAGAGCATCCTGGCCTGTATCAGAAATAGTGTGGCCAGCAGGACCAGAGCAGTGATCCTCCCCCTGTAATTGGCAGACCTTGAACCCTACATTCAGTTTTGAACTCCTCACTAGAAGGACATTGAGGTGCTGGAATGTGTCCAGAGAAGGGCAACAAAGCTGGTGAAGAATCTGGAGCACAGGTGTTATGAGGAATAGTTGAGGGAGCTGGGACTGTTCACCTGAAGAAAAGGAGGCTCAAGGGAGACCTTATTCTTCTCTGCAACTCTCTGAAGGAAGGTTGTAGCCAGGTGGGGATCAGTCTCTTTTCTCAAGTAACAAGCAATAGAACAAGAGGAAACGGCCTCAAGTTGCACCAGGGAAGGTTCAGATTGGATATTAGGGGGAAATTATTCACCAAAAGGGTTGTCAAGCATTGGAACAGGCTACCCAGGGAAGTGATGGAGATATTTAAAAGGTGTGTAGGTGTGGCACTTGGGGACATGGTTTAGGGGAGGACTTGGTAGAGTTGGATTTAAGAGTTGGACCTAAGAGTTGGACCATGTAATCTTAAAGGCCTTTTCCTACCTAAATGATTCAATGATTCTGTATCCAGTAACATGACAACGACATGCAACACAGCTCTGCTACAAGATCTGTTTGTTAACACCATGTTTGTCTCCTGTGACACCTCTTCTCAGAAGACAAATTTCATATAAATCCTTTCTTTTTCTGGTCTATTTTCCTGAGAATTATGGAATCATGGAATCATTCAGATTAGAAGGGATGTCTTAAGGTAACACCTTTTCTTACTGTGAGGGTGACTGAGCACTGGCACAGGATGTCCAACAAGGTTGTGGAGTCTCCATACTCAAAGCTGTCTGGACATGGTCCTGAGCAACTGGCTCCAAGTGGCCCTGCTTGAGCAGGTGAGTAGACCAGATGAACTTCAGTGGTCCCTTCCAACCTCAACCATTTTGTGATTCTGTGACTGATTGTATGAAACTTCCTGCTCAAGGAGAGTCAAGAGAGAGTAGGCTGCCCAGTACCATGTGCAGCTGAATTTGTAATACCTCCAAGGAAATATTAAATGTCTCTGGACAACATACGCCAGTGCTTGACCTTTCCCAAAGTGAAGAATTCTTTACTGGAATTTCATGATTTTTAATTTGTGCCCACTAGAGCTTGTCCTCTCAGGAGGCACTACCTGAGAAACATCTGGCTCATTCTTCATTCCCTTCCTGTAGTGACTAAAAATCATAAACTTCTGAGTCTTCTCTTCTCCAGGCTAATCACCTATGTGGCCCTGCACTGGACTCTCTCCAGTATGTGCCTCTCCTCTATTGTGAGGTCCAGAACTAGACACTCTGGATACAGCCTCACCAGTGCTGAGAAGAGAGCACCTCCTTCAACCTGCTGGCAACACTCTTCCAAATTCATTCCAGGAGTGTCTCCCTTCTTTGTCATGCCACTGCATTACTGGCATACAGACTGTTGCCCAACAGTATACCAAGCTACTTCTCTGCAGAACTGTCTTCCAGCTGATCAGCCCAACTGCAGTTATTTCTCCCCAATGAAAGACTCTGCAATTCCCCTTTTTGCATATCGTGAGATTCCACTCAGCCCAAATCTCCAGCCTGTCCAGGTTCTTCTGAATGGATACACAACTGTGTAATGTGTGAGCAGCTCCTCTCTGTTTTGTACCATGTGTGACCTTGCTGGGGGCACACTCCATCCCAGCATTCAGGCCATTAATGAAGATGCTAAACAGCATTTGCCCCAGTATCAGCACACAACTGGTAACTTGAGTCCAGCTGGACTTCGTGTCACTGACCACAAACTTCAAGGCCCAGTCCTTCAGCCAATTCTCAATCTACATCACTGCTCACTTATTTAACACGTATTTTGTCAGCCTGTCCATGCTATGGGAAACAGTGTCAAAAGCCTTACTCGAGGTAAAGCACATCCAATGCTCTCCCTACCCATAAGGTATACATTACCTACTATCAGTTTTCATTAAAGGCAACAGATTTTTAAGGAACTCAGCAGTGAGAATCATTGGAGTGGAAAACTGCTTAGCTTGATAGGCAGATCTCAAACAACACTAGAGAACACAACCAATTTTTTTCCCCAAATAAAAGCTTGGTCTTTTTTGATTGCAAACAGTATTATACTCAGATGACCTCAGATATTTAAAATTCTTGATATTTTCATTCAGTAAGCCTGGAACTTAACATTTGAGGAACTCCAATTTTTAGTGAAGTGGGAAATAACTCAACTGTCATTCAAACAGCCATGTGTACACCCTCCAAACCATTACCAGCTTACACACCATCTTCTTTGAACTATTAATCAAGCATTCTGACATGAATTTTCATCCATGCCAATATAAAAGGAAAATCAGGGCTTAAGCAGCATATCTACAAATGGAAAAATCATCAAAATCCTGCCCCCTAAATCCGTAAATCACAGTAAGGAACATCAGCTCCAATCCAATTACCACAGGCTTAGAGGAAAACAAAGGCAGACTAGTAGGACAGGTTACACTGGGCTTCTAAGGCATCTGAAAAGAAAAGGTTAAGAAAACTCAAAACAGAGACTGAGGGATTTGACAGAACACTGGCTGGGGAGGTACAGAGATATGGACACATGTATAGTTAAGACATGAAACATCTGGAAGACAGGTAAGACTACGAGCCACATTACTGTGGTCTGGGACTCCTCCTTGCATGCTCTGATCCAGAAGAAAAAGGCCACCTTACTACTCGATTGCTCAGTTGGGACTTTAATGTGCTGTTGTTGGTGAGCTAAAATTGCACAGACTTTTAATCACTACCTTAACTTCATAACTCAGAACTATTATACTATCACAATAGTTTTTTTAACAACTAACTTTTTTTTGAAAGCCAAAATTTTGGAAGCTTAAGAAAGGGGTTATTCCAGATGCTGGAATACCTTTTCCAAGGCCTTTCCAATACAGTCAGAAGCACAAATAATACAGGTTCTATAAATTAAATTAAAATCCAACTGCACAAGTCAAATGGATTTCATTTAACCATGACAAATGTGTAAAAGTACAAAACAGTATCTGATCCCTCTTGTAACTGAAAGGATTTCTGAAAAGAGTGTAAGTCTATCTCAAAAAAACAAGAACAACTCAAAAGAAAGCAACCGTACAAAGTGTTCTCTACACAAAGAGAATAGTCTCTCAGTACTATCACTGACAGCTGGAGTTTTTCTGTAATTACCTGATTTTTCATTATTTGCTTCAATATTATCTATGAAATTAGAACTGTAAGAACACATGCAAGGAAAATCTTCTACCTCGTTTTTCAGTGTAGAGCAAATCTGTTATCCTTAAACGTTTATAGGACCTTTTTAAAAAAAAAACAACAAAAAACAACAAACAAACATTAAAAAAAGTCATTCAACCACAGCAAAGATGACAAGATCTACACTTTTGGCCACTTTCCTATATAAACACAAACACCAAACTTAAACTGTATACAAAGCTGTTGTACATAGAATCCCATCAGAGGATTTTTAATTTAGGAAATCAAGGAAAATCTGTACTTACTAAGAACAAGTACATTACCAGTGGTTATGACAATATAACATGCTTAGAGTGATTAGTATTGAAAGTAAAGCAAATAAATTCTACATTGTCTTCACTGAATAGCAGAAGAAGCAACTCCACGGTTTATAGCTGTCAATGGTCTACCCTGTGTAACAGTATATTCTAGAAATAAAATGGGACAGAGAATTGATTGGTTTGCAGAGAAATGGAATAGAGACATGGCTATTCTGAAAACATACAAGCATAAGGAAGATGTATGAGCACGTATCTTGGAAAGAATTATGCACTGGCTAGTGTGAAAGAAAGGAAAGGCAAAACCAGGTAATAGGCAAGCCACAACTGATTGGTGTCATGAACGTTGGTTGGTTTTCCCCAGTCTACAGGCAAAGGCTCGACCTGATGCAGCAAAGAGGCCAGCATGGGTTTTGTTTGGTGGAGTAGCACGGAGCTACTTGTGTTTTAGTTCAGCAACGTGACTTTCCCACCTGTTTTTTCTTCTCCTCCACCTCATGGCATTTTGCTTGACGCGGTTTCAGTCTGGCCTGTTTTTGGCTAGTCTCGGTAAACCAGTGTGGTTAAGGAGCGCTGGTGCTCGGCCCAGTTCCCTTTGTGGCTTTGGTTTTGGGGTTCAAAGACCCCATGGTTTGGTTTGGCGTGGGTCAGTTCGTTCCCCTTTGAAGCTGGGGAGGTCCCGTGGTGACTCAGGTTGGCTTTGCTTCGCAGGCCCTGCTGGCTACAAGAGAGAGGTGTGGACACCTCTCTCTGTCTTAAACCTACCATGGGCAGCGGGCAGTCAACCTGTATTGTACTGCATTTTTTATCTATGGTAAGTATTTGGAAGACGGTGTAGAAGTGTTAATAGCAGCAGACGAAAAGGGCGGTGCTATAAATTCAGCAGCTCCTGCTATATCTGTGGCAAAAAGGAGGTTTCCACTTCCCCAACAGCACCTGTCCCGCAGCACTGCTGCTTGGCTGGCCTCTGGCAGGGCCCGCAAGGGAAAGGCGGCGAGGGACGGAGGGAGGGGCTTTGTTGCTGGGTTACAGACAGCACTGCCTTCTAGTCCTGTTTCACTGTTAGCTTGGCTATTACTGGGGTGCTGAGCCTCTCTTAAACAGGTCTAAGGAGGACCGAGTTTTCTCATCTTACAGATAGTTCATGAGAAAGATGATACGGCAATAGAATTGAAAACTCAGTTTTTGCTAGGTTGATTGTTTGGATAACTTGTAATGTACATATTTTGTACGTTTTGTCCCATTAGTTTTGCAGCATTTTGCAAGCATCGTTGGAATATCCATGTCTCCTCTCTGATTGCTGCAGCTTGTGAAAGAGATTCTTCCCTGGATTTGGTTTGGGAGTCTACACAATGATTTCATGTGATTGTAAGATCACATTTGCCTACCTTCAATTTGTCTGTAAAATGTTTTGTCATTTAGTGTCATTTTAACAGCGTGTGAGGTGCCGAGCCTCACAGAAGAGGAGTCCTGTGTTAGAAGGCAAGGTGGGCAAGAACAAGAAAGTGACTTCATAGTCTGCAGCAAATGAGGGACTGGTTTTGTGGAACCTCCCAAGGGCCCTGGCTCACATCTCACCTGCAATCTTTAGGATAAACTATCGTGGGTTAGATGATTTGTTTAGCTTGTTCGTAGCTGCAATGAATACCCTGGGTTGCTTTATTGTGATACACCTCTTTGGTCGATGTTCATTACAGACACCTGTATGTGAAGATGCCCATGTCAGTAGCCAATTTGATACTGACTGATTTCCATTACTGTAACATACACATGTGCACTTGGGTACTGATGAGGGTGCTTTTATAGCATGGAGGCAAGAGGCCACTCCATGAGGCGAAGAGGATTGACTGCAGTCAGGGGCAGACTGTGGCAGAATGGCCTGTTGCTGGTCAGGCCTGCAATCTGTTCAGAGAATGCAAGCTCTCCATGAGGAGCAACTGGTGGTTCCAGAACATTTGGTGCTGCATCAAACTCCACACACATCCTGCTTTGGTAAGCTCCTAACTGGCCCATAAATTTGTGACTGGCAGTCAAGAGTTTACACTATAAAACTTCATCCCTCTCATACAGTCAAGATGCAGGAATTCCGAGATTTGAGGTTCTTTTGGGAATTGCTTGGGATTTGCACACTCCCTACAGACCTGAAGCAAGTGGCAAAGTATGAATGGTACCCTCAAAGCACAAGTAAGCAAAATTTGTCAAGAAACATCTACGACATGGGTTCAGACCTTGCCTATAGCCTTAGTGAGGATCTGCATACAACAAAGGCAGAGAGACAACTTAAGTCTTTATGATCCCCATGTTCATATAAGGGAAAATGGATTTGCAGAATTATTTAATGGTTTAGGCTCTACTTTGCAGAAACTACAGGGATTCATCGTGTTACCCAGACCCATAGGATTGGACACACCTGTTCATCTGTTCCAAGTCAGAGACTGAGTCTATGTTAAATGGTGGGACACTGACCCCCTGCATGCTAAGTGGAAAAGGGTCATCTCAGGTACTGTTGACTACCGTCACCACAGTCAAGCCTGCTGGCAAAGGACCCTGGATTTACTACTCCAGAGTTAAGAAGGCCTCTGCTCCTCAGATAAGTGAAACAACAGAGACTGTTACAAATAGAGAAAATGTGTTTTAAACTACTCTTGTCTGTATTGCTGGTAAGCATGAATCAGGTTTGGAACCAAAATCTGCATTTGGCTCTACTCTAGTCCAAAATGTCATTAAAATGATTGCTGGATTTACCTTATGGATTTGGCTGACATTTGGAAACAAACTCAAATTCTAGATCAGGTAACTCTGAAGATGTCTCATTGGGTTTCAGAGCTATCCTCTATAAACTTCATGGTTACCAAACTGAACCTGGATAAAACAGCTGTTCATATTAGTTATATTCATCATTAGTGTTTGCATAAGGGCTTGTATGATTCAATGTTGTAGTAGTAGCTTTTGTTTTACCTATTTAACTGTCTTTATCTCAACCTGTGAGTTTTCACACTTTTATCTCCAACTGTCTCCCCCATCCCACTGCAGTGGAGTGGTGTTTAGCTGTTTACTGAGGTTAGACCAGAACACCTGTTCACAGAATCTATAAAGTATGTTCCAAGAGTTCAAGACACTCAGTTCAAAACCCATTACCTGAGACAATAATGCTTGGGAACAGAAGGAAAATTAAGGGAAGAAAAGGAAAATAAGGAATGGTACTAATCTAACCACCAATCTCCATTTTTTTGTGGGGACAAGAAAACTCAAATTTTTGATTCTTTTCTAATGTGTACAACTGCCATTAGATTTATTAAACTAATAACAGAAAATAAAAATCATAACAGTATTCTCAGGACAAAGTAGTCATAGATATGTTAGATGCAAAGAAAAAACCATAGTTCAGTTATAACAATAAAACCTAATTAAGTTCATCAATGCATTTGTCAGTCTGAGGGGAGGCGGTAAGCTATAACGTGCTATTTACTATGACATACTTGCTACTAAGAAAAAAGCATATTAAGCATATTAATTTGCTTCAAAACATATGAAACATTAAATGTACAGAAACCATATGCCTTAATGTGTTCACTTACAGCACAAGGAGCCCTTTCTCTTGTGCTAATTTCTAGTATTCATCCTTTGGAGGGGCACAAGGGTAAGGAATTGGCTGTGAAAGACTACTGGGATGGATTAGCTGTGAAATGTACTTAAAATATAAAAAGTTAATTATAAGAGTACTATTCCAAGCACCACCTCAGCATAAAGCAGTGTTTATGGCTAGGAAGGTAAGAAAGAAAAGACAAAAATGCAACCATGTGTTCAAGCACTGCTGCAGGGGATCAAGTTTTCAAAGTAAACTAACGTTTAGGAAAACAGTTTGCACTAAGTACTTCAGTACCAAAAACTGTTACTGATACGTCACATGTGCTTTACAGAAAGACATAAATAGTCTTTAAATCATGGGTTTGGCAAAACATACATCATCATGTGTCAGGAGAAGAATTTACTAAAGAAACATCTTCAAAATATTTTGGCCAGGAGGAAGATAATAATACCAGAAGAAAACCAAAACTAAACCCTGGCAGCTGATGGCTAACACAGCAAAAACACAAACTCAACACCAACTTTTTACGTATGTGGAAACACATTTACTACAAGTAACACAGCTAGCAGTGAGGAATGGTAACTTACTGAATTGCTCCAGCCTAACTTCAACTGCTTAAATTCACCACCTAACAGACCATCAGCATATGCCAGAACAGATAGTATAACTGGAACTTTAAATAGTATGTCTTCTCAGTTAAAATTTACAAAAAAACAAAACCAAAACCACCCAAAACACTCAAAAACCCCACCACAAACCAACAACCTACAAGAAAGAAAAAAAACCCCAGAACATACATACAGACAATTTCAAATCGGTAACTGTAAAAATCCCAAGAAATCCCAAAAATATGCTTTATTAAAAGAGATGCTTTCTGAGACCATTACCACATGAACACTAAAAATGTTTAACCAATAATGATGGAAATATTACAGCTAAATAGTCAGGTACCCCATACAAATGATTCAGTAACAAACCAATTGTATGGAGAACATGTCACATCTCCACAGCTGAACATTTAGAATGTCACAGTACAAACACTGTAGCTGCTGCTATTTGACACACTCTCATGCAAGCACACTCTCATAGTTTAAAAAGGAAATAACAGTTTTTTAAAACTTCTGTTCAATTTCAGTTTGACCTGTAACTGAACTTCTCCCTGAACAGCAAAAGGTTCCACATCATATTATCTTGTAACCCCAAACAAATAACAGCAGGGACAGATATTATAGAATATGATTCATCACACGCACTCATTCCTTTCCAAACTACACACTTTCCTTATGAATGAAAAGGCAGAGGGATGCATGACTACAAAAGACAAAAGTGTCTTTTAGCATCACTAGACTTCTAAGGTTGCTTCAACCTCTATTGTTGTGAAAACGAAATGCATCTCCAGAAGTCCACAAATCCCACATATTCTCATGGATTTTTTTTAACTTTTCAATTTAGCTGTATATATTATGATTATCTTTTGTATATATACACAAATAAAGTGCACATTTTAAGCCCCTCAACAAAATATTAGGTTCTTTCCAGCTTCTATTATGTTCTCTATACCAATATTGCACAAACTATGTCAGACTAAGAGACTACTAGAGACTTTTAAAAGAACTGCTATGTAAAACTGTTTTCCTAAATAGAACATAAGGTGCAAAAGAAAGTAGAAATACACAATTTTAGTGATTTGCTAGTCCCTATTAACCAGTAACACAATATAGTATTAAAACATTACTATATTGCAGCTAAAAAGCCTACAGCAACAGTAACTCACATCTGCTTCTCTAACACATATGTGCGAGTAATGTAAGACTCAATGGCGCATCAACTTTCCAATTAAATAGAGTTTCAAGTTAACACAAGGACTCAAAACTTTTTTGGTAAAATGACATTTACAGAACGTAAGAATTGAAAAATAGAGGAAACAAACTAGAATACACTAGACTATTTCAGTCGTAAAGTACCTACAGAGCAAACCATTGCACTGAAACGAGTAGAAAAATGTAGTATGCAATGTGCAATACTTCACAAGACACACCACTATCATTTTGCTAGTCTTTATGTACATAACCTTTATTTTTCCAGTTAAATGCATACTCCCAAACATCTGCAATTACAATTCTATTTTAAAAGAGCAACAAGTCTCAAACCAAAAACAGCTAATAACTTTTGTAAAGGCTTTAGATCTGAAGAAATTAAGGCTTCCCAGCAATCAAATTAATCAGCAACCAAATTAACACAAATTTTATAAAACTAAATTTAATAAATAAAGTTTTCACAAATTCTTTAATATTGGCAGGGCAAAACAGTAGTGTTTCAGCAGCATTCCTCCAATAAACTTTGAAGTGTATGGATATAAATATACATGTAACTTAAAGTATGCATAAAACATCCCTGGGCTAAATAAACATTGCATTACTGAGCATAAGCAAGGGTATAAGGGAAGACTTTGTGTCAACTGTGAGAAGTTTAAAGACTAACCTAATGATCTTTTTTCTTTTTCAAATGGGTGGAAACATAAGTGTTCTTTAATCATCCAGTTGAAACAACCATTGTAAAATGAAATGAAGTTGCCTGGCTCTTCTTCAGCCAAAATTGCTGGAAAATAATGGCTATCCAATTTCTGCTTAATAGCAGAAATCTTACATTCCAGTCATCCCTGACATTTTCTTTGATCTCTCTCAGGCCACTTCACAGAGTCCACAACACAAACACAAGCTTTTCTCCTCTGAAGGATCTAAACTAAGAGAGGCAACTTCAGCAATAAAGTAATGGTCACTCTGACATGGGCATGAACTTGCTATCATTTTAGAATATATTGCCATCGTAGTAGTACCATTTCAAGCCAGGCAAAAGTATGTGGTGAGAATTTCCCTTATAAAGCAGGCCACACTAAAGCCATTACAAATTTGTATACTTATCTGGTACTTGACAAAACATCTCAAAGAACACACTGAGCTCAACTGATATTTCTGGTAGTATATACATAGGTAAAAGCAGAGTAAAGGGACTGGCATTCAGGGAGAACCCCAAGATGCACAGGCAATAACAGCAGCAATTCAAATGGATAGGGGTGTTGTTAGGATTAAGTTATACAACAGAAAAACTGTATGTTTGCAGACAGCAAAAATATGAAAATCAGAAATACCTTACTTTGCAAACACAAAGCTTTGATACTGAAAGCAGCACAGTTTCGTCCACTCAGAAACCCTGGTGCAAGACAACATTCCAACAACACGAATTCTTTACCTGCCCTCTGAAGAGGCCCAAACTTCCTACAAGTGTTTTATGGACTTTCATGGCTACATTAGACATTATGCCATTAGTAATTATTTTCAAATATTTCCACGGCCACAAAGCAGAGACTATGAACTAGGCACAAAGTAGATTTTTCTTCCATGCCCATCTTGAATTGACACATCTATTTCACACTGCTCGTAGTACTATAACAGATACTTAACACTTATCTGAGCAAATGCTAAACTGCAGAATTAAATACATTTTTCTGTTTCCTTTCATAAAATTATTAGGCTGGCACTGGTGACAAAAACAAGTTTCTCTGTTCCTGCCTCTCAAAACACACAAATCTTTGTGCAAACCTTCACCTCACACTGTCACAAGCACAATCACAAGGTGAGCCAGATCAGGGAATTAGTCCGGATTACAACAAACCAGTTTTGCCAAGTTAATTTTAACCCAGAGTGACTCTCTAATCTGTTACTGAGAGAGACTGTATAAATATTATGTCAACGTGGCAGGGGGAACAAGCACACCAACAGAGCAGCCTCCTTCAAGAGACCAGCGTTCACGACACCGCAGCCTTGTATCACATGAGGAAATGCAAAGCACTGCTAGTTCTGTTTCAGAGCCAATTACTGCATCCTACTCAACACGTGATATTCGTCCTTTCAGACGACAGCCAGCACAAACACCTTCCAAGTGTGATACTAATCTTACTTGTGACTTTCAGATAATCTTCGCAATGTTTGATTTTCTTGTCTACACACATGCGTTTTCATAGTGCTTGCAAGTTCTCCATAAACATTCAACTTAGGTTTGAAATAAAAACATTCACTGAGGCAGGTACTGGCCATGCCCCATGAAGTGCAGAGTACAATTTTGCAGAGTTGAAGCAAAAAATTCCACATCAACTACCGCAAACAGGTTGCACTACCATTCTTCAAATTAGTCTTCTTGGAGCACTGAAAGAATTTTATTACTGTTCACAAACAAATTTGTTTTGGGTTTTTAAACCTACTTCCAAGATATTTTTCTAGTCACACACATTCTTACTGACAAATTAGGGGGCTTCAGATTTTCCATATATATAAAAATCAAGTTAAGATTCCTGTCATAAACTATACTTCTTAACCTCCAATTAATGTATCTGGTATTGTTATCTACCATAGCAACTAGATGCACCCCTAAATAACTTTAAAGTATCTCTTTAGAAAATGTTTAGGATTTCTACTATTTTTGTAAAAAAGGCGTTTTTGATCATTTCTGTTTTAAGTCTACGAGGTGGCTGAAGTTCTCAAATTGCAATATTTTGATACGAGTATGGAGAAAGGGTGGAGATCATGAGTAGCACCTTGGCTGCCATCACTCTGACACAGTCTGATACTGTGGGTGAGTACTAAGTGATAGCAGACAACTAAATAATTCTTAAATATTCCTCCTCTCAAGAGTCCTACAATGCACATTGGCCGCATTCACCAGTATTAAATATCTGTCATTTCCTTGCCAATAGCTCAATATATCCTGTCTGCTCTGTATAAGGAGTCTAGCTTCTTTGCTTTGACCTCAAAAACATCAATTAAGAAAAGTATTAACATTTACACCCACCTAAAGCTAGCATTTTCTACAACCATTAGAGACACCAGTTGAATTATCCTGAAACCAAAAACCATGGAGCACATCATGAACTCAAAACTACAGCTTTAAAAAAATAGAGACCCCTTAAGGCAAAAAGTCAGATAAATATCTGAATACCGTGGAGCAATTGTACAGCTGATTTCTTTGCATTTAGAAGTATCCTTACACTTAGCATTTATAGTCCCAGGATTAAATGATATGAAGCTCAAAAGTAGGAAGAGAAGATTAAATGAAAAGGCAAGAGCACCAGATTAAGGAATACACAGGGTAATAAAACACTCATAGGCCTACAGAGGGGAAAAAAGAACTATAGTTTCCCTGTCATACACTCTGAGAAGTTGGTAATTGCAAATATGCCAAATACCAATGTTAACAGCCCACGTTTCCAGCGTTTGCCAGAAGCAAATTGGGAAAGTTACATTTCTTTTATGTTAATTTCACTCCTAGGCACAGTCTTTTTTTTTTTTGGGGGGGGGGGAGGGGGAATAAGCCCTGCTGTCAAGTCAGAATGAAAAAAGAAAGACCCGAAGAAGCCCCCCAAGCCAACCTCCTCGTGCTCTGCAAACTGGAAACACCGGTGACTCCAAGCTCTCCCTACGACCCAGCCACCCACACCACACTCCAGGGCCAGCAGAGGATGAGAGCGCAGGAAGGTGCCGGTTTCGTGTCACCCGCGTCCTCGGCGAGCAGGGAAACAATGGGCAGCGCCCGGGCACCACGGGGAGCCCCTGGCACGGAGCGGCCGCCAGACCCGGGCCCCGGCCGCGCCCCCGCCGTGCTCTCCGCGCGGGGCCGGGCGGGGCGGGGGGGTGCGGGTGAAGGGCGGCCGCCCCTCCCTCCCTCCCTGCCTCCGACCCGCGGTGCGGGGCAGGCTGGCGGCACCGCCGGCCACAGCAGCAACAGGCGGCCAGCTGCGGCCCCGGCGGGCCGGCCGGCAGCGCGGGGAAAGGGCGCCCGAGGGGCTCCATCCGCCGCGGGGAGCGCTCGGGAACCGGGCGGGGCGGCACCGCGCCCTGCGACCGCCCGGCTCCCTCCCGACACCGCGGCCGCCTACACGGCGGTGGCAGAGAACACGACCGAAAGAGGAGGAGGGAAAATAATGCAGGGCGGCTACAGGCAGGCCCGGCACACCGGGCGGCACCGAGGTCCCGGCAGCGGGACCGCAGCCTGCCCGGAGGGACCGCCCGTTCGGGCGGCACGGCAGGCCCGGCCGGAGCGAGGTGTGCCCGGGGGCTCAGCGCGGACAGGCTGCATCCCCCGCGGCACCCCCGGTGCGGATGGCGCTGGGCCGCGCACTGGGGCGGGACGGAGGGCACGGCCCCGCGGGAGGGGAGGGGAGGGCGGCGGGCACAGGTAATTCCCCCCGCAGGGCCCCGGAGAAGGGGCGGCAGCGCCCTCTGCGCCGTGGCGCGGGCCGGCCGAGCGGCGGGGCCCGGGCGGCACCTGGGCAGCGGCCGGGTTACATCACCGCCCCTCGCCCCGGCCGTGCCTCCCCGCCGCCCGTCCCCGGGGCGCAGCGGCGGCCACATGGCAGCGGCAGCACCCGCGCCGCCCGACCCGGGGGGCGGGGAGGGGGATGAGCAGGGCGGCTGCCGGCAGGGAGGGAGGCAGGGAGAGGAGGAAGGTGCTCGCACCGGGCCGCTCCCCGCCGGCCGTGGGAGGGGTGGCGGCGGCCGCCGGGGCTGCGCCTTACCTGCCCGGGTGGCTGCCCAGCTCCCTGTCGCTCAGTGCCGCCGTGTAAATCCTCCGGTATCTGTCGGCCAGGGCCTTCCCGGAGAGCAGCAGCTGGTAGCGGCTCCGGCAGCCCAGCGGCGGCGCGGGCCGGGCGCCCCCCCCCCCCGCCGCGCCCGCCGCAGGCGGCGGCGGCTCCCGCAGAGGCGGCGGCGGCGGCTGCGGCGCTGCTCATCCCCCTCCCCGCCCGCCCCCCGCTTGCGGCGGCGCCGCCTCCTGGCGCGGCGCGGACACAGGCGGCTCCCGCTGCCTTCACCGCCGGGGCCCGGCCATGGGCAGGCCGCAGGAGCCGCCGCAGGAGCCGCCCTCCGGGCTGCGCATCCACCCGCACCGCGGGAACACCCCGCTCCTCCCCTCCTCCAGCGCCGGCTCCAGGCCCCGGCCGCCCGCCCGCCGCTCGCCTTCCGCCCCGGGCGCAGGCCCGCTGCCGCCGAGCCCCGGGCAGCACCGAGCGCCGCCGGCTCCGGGGAGGTGGGGGCGGACCGCTGGCTTCCCCCTTCCCGCTACGGGGCGTGTGTTGTGTGTGTGTGTGTGTGTGCGGAGGGCGGGGGCGGAGACCGGCAGCGCCGCTGCCCCGCCCCAGGCCCGGCCCGGCCCGGCTCCGCCGCCCCCTCTGCCCGCACCGCAGCCCCGCCCCGCCCCGCCGCCCGACCGCGCATGCGCAGCCCCGCCCCGCCCCGCCCCCCCGCGCGCGGCCCCCGGGCAATCCGGGAGAGCCCGGCGG
>JAWWEW010000001.1:68024724-68052425 GCA_035583185.1 Anabacerthia variegaticeps
ACGGCAGGGGCCGGCACCCCGGGAAATCCGGGATAGCCCGGCGGGAGCACCTGCTGCGCTGGGCAGGGGGCACGGCAGGGGCCGGCACCCCGGGAAATCCGGGATAGCCCGGCGGGAGCACCTGCTGCGCTGGGCAGGGGGCACGGCACGGGTGCAGCCCATTCCAATGTCTAATCACCCTTTCTGGGAAAAATTTCTTCCTAATATCCAACCTAAACTTCTCCTGGCACAACTTAATTCCACGTCCTCTTGTCCTCCCTCTAGCTGGCTGGGAGAAGAGGCTGACCCCCACCTGGCTACAACCTCCTTTCCAGGAGTTGTAGGGAGTGTCTGTCCATCCTATTTTATTGAGGTGTCCTGCTGTGTTGGGATGGGGCACAGAACCCCCTGGTGTTAGGAAGGACAGCCTTTGTAGCCACATTCCATCACCCTAAGGCTCCATACTGGAGCATCAGTGCACAGCTTGGGTGCTGGAGTTCTGGTCTGACCAACTGCAGCAGCGGAGCCCTGATGCACCAATGCCCCACACCCCGTTTCTGCGCTGTGTAATGCTACCTAGGCAGAATCTTTTCCAGGAATAATAATCGTCTCTTACTTATAGCAGACTTCAATAAATCTAGTTGCCAAATTACATTTTCTGTAAGTTGCCTTCACTGTCACCAGGACAAGTTACCTGCTTTTAGAGGATAAGGAAGGCGTGGCAGTAGGCACTTTTGTATCTTCAGGTCTCATTGCTTTTTATCTGATGGAATTGTAGCCCTGTGGTTTTGCCACACTTTCTGCTGCTTTACACAGCTGAAAACTTCAAGTGTGCAGGCCAGAATACATGTAATAAATAATAAAAAACAATTTAAAAAACTCTTCATGCGAAATGTGGCTTGGATTGCAGTCTGCAGAAAATCATCATCCAAAGAATGTGCATGCTGTTGTATTTTCTTCTTTTTAATTCTACCCTCCAAAAAGGCCCTAAATGGAGCCTGGAATTCCCCTGATTCTAACTACAGATAAATAGTTTTACAAACAATTTCTGCATAACTGTACAATCACAGGATATAATCACAGAATACCTGAGATGGATGGGACCTGCCAGGATCATCAAGTCTCCCAGCCTGCACAGGACAACCAGGACAACAACCAGAATTACACGATATGCCTGAAATATAAGATATATGCAAATATAAGATAACTATGCAATGGTCGTCTTTCTTAAGCTTGTGTATCACCCACTAATGCTTAATCTTTCAAGCTAAATTTCAAGTACTTTTTTTACAGAGAACTAGGGAGGTTAAAACCAGTAAATTCATACAGGTTTTCACAAAGGCAGCTGTCCAGGTAACAGAAAGACAGCCAGATTAGTGCCACCACTGAAGAAAAAGCTACTTTCTGAAGCTACTAGAGGCACTGGAGATCATCCAAGAAATATTTAAAGCACTAACTACCTAAAAAGCTTTCAATTATAATTCTTACACTGTAGTGGATGGGGGAAAATATAAGGAAGGGGAAAGAGAAAGGGAAGGAAAGGAAAGACAATAATCCAGCAGTGATTAAAAGAAGCTTGAGAAAACAAGTGCCATGGCTTATGGTGTTAGCCACCACCAAGTCGCACTCCCTCTGAGAATCAGAGTAATAAGTCTTTGTAGCTCCTCTTTTAGGCATTACCTACAGGAAATAATCAGAAAAACAAACAAAAACAAAACAAACAAAAACAAATAAACAAACACAACCCCTCAAAATAAACACGAAAAAACAAACATGAAAACCAGCAAACACCCCATCTTTTCTCTCATATTTTAGTTTTGTTGAAGGCTGTTACTTTATATCCAAATAGTAATTTTTCCTTCACCAAACACCCGCTGCCTGACAACAAGCCTATCTTCTAGTGTAACATTGTCTGTCTCATCTCAAAATTATTCTTGTGCACTAATGCTCCTGTACCACTGTAATGCATGTGCCATGAAAGTTAAGTGCTGACAAACTTTTATGGAAGTGATGCAATTTATTGCAATTCTTGCACATTGCTGCAAACTCTAGAATTTGTCGGGGCTTGTGATGTACGGAGCCACATGCAGCTTTGTGAGCATGGTTCTTTGCGAGCTGCAACTGCTACTCTGCATCTCTTTTTATCTCAAGTGTTTTTGCTTTTGGGTGAATCTTGAAAAGTGTCCACAATTCAGAGTCTGCCTTCCATAAGCTTCAGTCTGTAATGAGCAATAGAGTTTGACAATATAACTATGATTTGCCAACCCAGAATAAAGCTGTATCTTCTTCTAGTCCACGTCCAAGCTCTCTTCACTCAAAATACAAATTCAAGTCCAACTAGTGAGGCTGTTAATGGCACCCAGTGGGTGATGGATATTTGGTCCTCATTCACAGCCATATTTTCATTTCTTGCTTGGTCCTTCAAGGAAGCCACCTTTTGTTTTTCCTCTATGCATTTATTTATTTAAGAGGATTGTGGTACTCATATTTCGTATTCTGACAGTGATTCTGAGCAACAATACCAATATTGTGCCATGTAAAAACAATCAGGACTACACATTTCATCTGGACCAACCTTCTTCTAGATCTGATATTGACTATACTCCTGTAGTTAACATGAAATTACTACCAGTTCAGATCAATTTCCTTGCTTGTCTTGGTGGTGTTTTCTGTTTGTTTGTTTGTTTAGTGTATGAGGGAGGAGGGGTTTGGAGGGTTGTTTAGGTTTTTTTGTTTAGTTTTATTAGTATAGTTTTGGAGACCCCGTTTGCACCAGATTAGCCCTTTGCTTTCTGTTGCTGCAGAGGTCCAACAGTACATATTTGAAAGATGGGTTTATTATACCATCAAAACACAATCAACGGAGCAAAGCTACCTTGTGCTTTGTAACCAGAATATGTCTTACTTCTGACAATCCTCATCTCTTTTCCTGCTGCCGAGCATCTTCCTGCTGTTAGAGAATGAAGTGCTTTGTCCGTCAGCCTCTCCCTTTTACTTTTACTAAGGTGGGGCTTTCAGCAGTTGCATTCATTCACTTGGCACCTTTGTAAATAAGTTTTAGCAGGACTTGTTCAGTATCACGGCTCACGTGGATCAGCATTGTACAAATGTGAGTTTCAACACAGCAGAACAAGAATTTCCACTGTGTAATTCCCATATCCTGCAAGACAGAATGTAAAGTAGAAAGTTCCATGTTTTCATAACCTAACCCTTCTGTTTTTCAATTATATTTCCAGGTCTTGTTTCTTTAAACTATCAAAATATTATACAAACCAACACAGTAATTTCTTCACAGGCAAGCAGGGAATCTGGAATATGATAACTTCAAAATATAGAAGCTAGACAGTTTACATATCAAATTGAAGCCAGGGAGTTATGAACCATAGAATTTAGTACTTCTTCAGTAAAACTTGAAATTAACGATGCTAGAGCTCCTTGTTTGCCTGAAGCAACTACCTCTTACCTTCACATTTTCTCCACAAATAGGATTTAAACCAACAGCAATGGCACAAAAAAATAATATTCTCCTGGTCATTAGGCAAAGTTCCAGCAAAGGTGAAGTCTATTTTGGCATTTTTACTCTGTAATATAAATACATAATTTTTTAAGTTGTCAGCATTTATTTTGAGACTTCATTATTTTTGGGGACACACACGGAGAAACACCACACCCACAAAACTTTACAGCACAATTCCTGTGCTCTTCTACTATAAACAGTTCTTTAATGATAGGAAGCACAAGACAGGCACTATACTGCCTCCATATTAGAGACAAGACCTTCTTTTTCATGCCACAATGGAGGTGCTTGTTCCTCCCTATCCAATTGTTTTTCAGGTCAAATAGCAGCATTGACTGATACTTAGCCAGATTTAGTTACAATATGCAGCACAAATGAAGGAAAACAAAGCTCACATATTTAAAAAATAAAAATAATTTTAAAAATGCAACGGTTCAAATTTATTTGATTTGTCATTATTTTTAAGTCAAGTTTTCCCATTCTAAATTGTAGAGACATACTAAAGGAAATCAAACAAACAAACAAAGGCCACTTAATTTTTTATCCCCAAAAAACTGTCACAAATACCAAAGATTTTGCTAGTCAAAATGTCCTTCTATGCACCCCTTCACCCACTTTTGGTTTTATACTATTTATTCTGCTAATGCTTAGACTTTAATTCTACTTTAGCCAAACTCTGTTGTCTTCTCATTTAAATGCTTTCAATAACACTGAAAATAAAAAAATTGTGCAAAATAAAAGCTTACAGCTTAATACTGAACTACATATATAAACATTTATATATATATATAAAAGAAAACCCAACAACTTACTTTTGCCATGGTAATGTGGGTGGCATTAGACTAAATGAAAATAGGTACACATTGAAGTAGAGATGGTATTCATGAGTAACTTTTTATTTTCAAAATTGAGGCAATTATTACATAACAGTATTCCACCACATTTCCCCATATATAGAAATTCAGAATATATACATATATACATATATATATATATATATAATTTTCTAAACCAGATGTGCATTACATGAAGACAAACACAGTTGGAAATATTACCAGGGCATAATCTGCAATCACCCTGAAGAGCAAGAAAATTTGTGCAGAACAATTTAACCAACAGTACTGAAATGTGTGAACGAAGCAGGAAAAACTCAAAGAACCAAAAAAAAATATTCAAAACCCACAATGTTGGGGTGAAAAGTTACAAGCACTGGAAGGCCAATAATACCAACGAATGCCACAACACCAAAGTGTGAAGGAATGTAGATTCATCTATCAAGATCAACGACTGCCTATCTTTTGTGGACTGTTATATCATAGTTTCACAGTTGTCATGATTCATTTTATATTAATGTATTGTGCCCCTCAATTGTATCCCAGTTCTTGATTGGTTCATTCTACCCCTTTTTGTGGTTGATTGATGTTTACTGCACTGCAGCATCACCTTATATGGTTATCTCCTCCCTGTTCTCCCCAGTTTGGTCATTCTCCACCTTCCCTCTGGAACCCTCCTTCCCTGTTTGGTTAGTATCTGCCCAGGTTCTGCCTCCCTTCTAGCACCTTCTCCCTGGACCCTATAAATACTCAACACCCATTTTGAATAAATGCTGTTCTCCTCACAACCTCATGAGAGTGCGCCTCCTCCTTCACCCCTTGGCAAGATCGTGGCACCACAAAAAACACATGCTAGTAACATTTTAGAAGATATTATTGCTTTGAATATAGTATATAGATGAAAAGGAAGATCCAGTATGGCTTGACATTCAAATCTATGTATGTCAGAAAGCTTTGAAACTGGACCTTGGGCTAAAACTGGACTGCAACTTGGAAACTTCAAGTCCTTTCCAATATAACATATGGAATATTGTTTACTGGATTGTCACATAAGATGAAGAAATCAAAGACTAGGATGTAAACCCATTGAAAAGTCTTACCATAGAAGCACTGGAGTGGAAAAATCCACTTGGGTCCTCAGGACCAGTCTTCTACCAGAAATGATGCAATGTACATGAGAAACTATAAATCCTGCATACTTTACAAGAACAAGTGAACTGTATTAGAAACTAAATGGACTTGTCAGAAAAAAAAAAACCCTAGTAGTTCAAACATGTTAGTCTGCAATGTTGGGTATCCAAAACCCAAAAATGGGATGAGATTATATTTCTATTCTTTTCTGTTTCCATATTTCCACACAAGACTGAAATTACTTTATTGAGACTTCTCAAATGAATAAAACAGGTCAATTTTAAATTCAAATTCCAGATTCAGAGCTGAATGCCAGGGATATATTTAGAACAGTCATGGTGTCAGTGAAATCTTCGGAAGTCTAGCTAGAAAACTAAAGGAATGGTGCTGTGATCACAGTGTGGGGGGTGGGAAACAATCTAGGATGCAACTGCCTGAAACATCACATAGTTATCCATGGACATATTTTTGGTCACTGTTTTCTTGAGCAACTGTAAATTAAATTAAGCCTTTTCAGGCTTTGTGTTGTTTAGGAAATGCAGAGTCCTAGGGTTCAGTTAAATTAGTAACTCAGCAAACTTTCTCAGCTCTAAGTTCAAACAGCCAGAAACTTTCTACACATGAATCATCACATGGCATTTACTGAACTCTGAGGTATGTGCATATATCTGTTGCTGCACTAGCCACATTATTCCCTTTAATCATATAATTACTAAGGACTACTACATTAGTCACTTAACAGGTGATTTTCTTGCTAATCTGTATCAGTAAGGCAGCCAAATGAAACTTTCCATTTCAACTGGTCCTGAGAACAAGCACTGTTCCCAGTATTTCTGGGGTTATACAGTAAATGGTCAAACCAAGAGGCAATGTCCCAACAAACAGTTTATTATTCTATTTATATTTTAAAGTTTTTAGATTTTTAAAGCATTTGGGCAAAGCATACTTGGCCATTATTTGTGGGAGATTCTACATCTCTACTCTTTCCCATGCCAGACTCTGCATCTGAAGTTATGGATTTTGCTAGTTCTGCTATGATGTAGTGCAGTTTATCATACAATTTAGTCACATGCTTTTAGTACTTTAGGAATCAGCTCTTTTATCTGGAGGCCTGTGACTGATCTGGTAATGGAATGGATCTCACACAACTGTCTTCCTCAATTGTTGATCTCCTTTCTACTTACATTCCATTCTGCTCAAGTCCCTTTAATTACCTTCTTTTCTTCACCCAATTCTTGTGCTACAAGTGGCTTTTCTCATCCGTGTTTCGAAGCATCAGATGCTGTGCCTACAACAGCTTTTAAGGCTTTGTTTGAAGCATTTCCCTCAGATCACTGTCTGCTATAAATTAATCTAAATTATATGTTAGTATATGTTCTACCTTCTTCTGTTGGCTTTTTCTTAAAACTTTAGCATGATTTATATTGAGGCCTCATTTCTGGAGACTGAAATCTCAGCTCTTATATTTTTGTGGTTAGTGTAATTTGTCATCTACGGGTGCAGGATCCATGAACTGTTTATAGCAAGTATACACGTCAGAGTTGGAAGAGTTTTAAGCTAAAGAATAATTATGAGAGCAGAGAGGTAATATGACCAGTCTTTGGAAAGATTCATCCTAATTTGTATGTCTGAGAACTAAGTAAAACATCTTGAGAAAGTGCCCTAACACCAGTTACAGTCTACTAAACAGTCCTCAATTTTGATACTTTTAAAATCACTTCTGTTTTAGAGGGAGGAACACCTAAAGATAGAAAAATCAAGAAATCTACCAAGGGAGGGGTGATATGCAAAAGGAAAACCTGTAATTCTTGGAAGTGGATAAAAATGACAAGGAATAAATGATAGTGCAGTAAACACAGCTGTGACAGAAAAGAAAAAGTAAGCCACACCAGAGTACAGTGATACACTGTCCTGGTTTCAGCTGGAATAAGAGTTACTTTTCTTCTTGGTAGCTGGTGCAGTGCTGTGTTTTGAATTCAATATGAGAATAATGTTGAAAACAAAGTGATGTTTGAGTTGTTACTGAGCAGTGCTTACCCAAAGTCAAGGACATTTCAGTGTCTTGTGTTTTGCCAGTGAGCAGGCGCACACAAGAAGCTGGGAGTGAGGAGGGTCAGTTCATCTGCCCTGAGCCGTCCAAGGAGATATTCCATGCTGTAGAGCATCATGGTCGGTATACGAACTGGGGGAGCTGGTCAGGAGCCACCAATCACTGCTCAAGGATAGGCTGGGCATTGGTCTTGGTATCTCTCATCACTTGTTTCTCTTGGGGTTTATTCCTTTCTCTCTGCTTTCCGTTACTCTTATTATTGTTGTAGTTGTTATTGTAATAATTATTGTTATGTGTTACATTGTTTCAATTATTAAACTGTCCTTATCTCAACCCACAAGTTTTACTGTTTTTTCCTGATTCTCTTCCTCAGCAGGGCAGGGCAGGGCAGGGAAGTGAATGGCTGTGTGGTACTTAGTTGCTGGCCAGGGTTATATCACGACATATACATACGCTCAAAAAAATGTCTGCATCTATCAACATTTCTTACTTATTGCTCAAATGCCACTGACAAACTTACATAAAGTTATTTTCTTGGAGTACTTGCATTACCTTGAAACACCCGGGCCCTTTTCATTCAATTATCACTTAAGATAGATGATAGGAAAATCTACAGGACTAAGTCTTTTTAAAACTAACTGATCATAGAGATGAGCCACATCAAGAAGTCTAAAATCTCTGACTCACGGTTCAAGGATTATTTTTTAAACTTTTTCCCCTTGAACTATCCTGGTACTTAGAGATCGTTTAAAAGAAGAGGACTAGAACACTGAATTTGTGCTGTTATCACAAGTACAAACAGAATGACAGCAGTAATTACTCTGTAATTATTTTAATGTCACTCTTTAGGCAACAGAAAGGATGGTAGTGCTAGACAGCCAAAGATGAAATATCATTAGTTATGTACTTGCACAAAAATAGGTCTCCCTAAATAAATCTTCTTTTTCTCTTTGGCAGAAATACAGGTATAGGTTTCCAGGTTACTACTACACAATATTCAAACTCAGACGTTAACACCATAAAGAACATAAATAGATTATTAACTAATTGATATACAAATACTTCTTGAGATGTTTCAGTATTATGTGCTTTATCCTTATTAATACGATTTACTTCTACCACAAAAAATGCTCTTGCAATTGACCAGATTCCTATGCCACTGCTACACTACAGAACAACTGCTTACAAGAAAAAAAAAAACCAAATAAAAAAACCACAAAAAAACTACTTAATTTTTGATTTTTTACTACCAAGTTACTTAGTTTTTTACAAGTAGAATATGCTTTCTAATATCAATATTAAGAAAAAATAATAATTGCCTTTTGTTACTTTTTTTTTTTTTTAAAGCAAAACCGACCACAAAAGCAATATAGTTGTGAGAGCTTCCAGCTCTCTACAACTACTGCAGTGAAACAGGCAGGTTTTATTTTACAAACTCAAAACAAACAAATAAACAAAAGCATCCTGCTAGCCTTCACTTCACACACCACCTCTCACCTTCCTTTCTTCCATTTTTTCACTCCCAATAATGTTCTCTCTGAGCTTGGACTGCCTTTAAGATGGGACTGCCTTAAGCTGGGAATCATGTATCTTAGTGGATTCACAGCTGTGTACTACTCTTTCTTGAAGTGAGGCAGGGTAATTTTCTAAGTTGGTAACATCTATGCACAGCGTTATCTCAAAAACGACTTAAAGTAATCCTTGATTACAGAATGGAGAAGCGAGGAGTGGAAGTGACTCTGTCTTTCAATAATATGTTGTTGAGTTATACCTATTCCTGCTGCCAATGCATTTAGTAGAAGTACTCCTAATAGAGTTTAGATTGCCATAAAAAGATTGGGATAGAAACATCCTTCAGGTTGCAAGACAAAGGTGCTTAGCTGGAACAAGGATTATATCTGACCCCATCCATTGTCCATACCCAAAGATCAGCGAAGACATGCAGATTCTTATAGTATTGTGTATTTGTTGATATATCAAAACTGTTATTCATGTATATATTTTATATGTTTTATAAAGACATTAAAGTAGTATTTAGAAACTAGTGATTCACCAGCAAACATTGATATGGGCATCTATAAGCTCTGGTAACACAATTTATAGTTTTAAAAATAGCAACTTTTAAAACAGCAACTGTGTAAACTACATATAATGCTTGTTGCAATAGTGCAATTAGAAATCAAAGATGATGATGTCTACATATTCTGTGGAAAACAGTGTTCACCAAATCGAATTCCTATTATATGAATTTAATGCCACGCTAATATTCTGTGTTGTAGAAATCATTAGGAATCAGGTGAAGGAGCAACCATGCATTTTAAGTAGAGACTTATCTATTTGGATTACATCTGTATCTGTTTACAGACCCTACATTTTTATAGTCTACAGAGCAAAAAGTAGAATGAATTTTTATATTAAAAAAAACTTCTTTTTTTTTGTGATTGGTTGACTACTGAGTAGCTATAGAGCAGGCAGATTTTTAGTTGATTGGTTTAATTTTGAATTTTGAATCCTTTCCTTTTTTAAAACTGGTGTAGCACATTTACTAACTAAAAAACCACCCAAGGAACAGAAATACAAGAATGATATTCAGTGAGGCTTTACCCAGAAATGAATCATCAGCTTTGCAAATGTTATTGTCCTAATTACAGTGGCCAGGACCAGATTATCATGGTGTGGGTGTAACCAAAACTGTGTATTCTACACCCTCTGTGTAATTTCTGGTGAACTATTAATAATGGACCGTTTGCAGCAGCTGCCCAGGGCACACCTGACCCCTCAGGCTACAAGCTGGGTGTTAAAGAACCCTGTGAGATAGGGGAGTGTTCCTGTCTTCACATGACTCAGCCGTGCTAACTCCCCTCTGGGGAGGCATTAGCACCTTCACACCTACCTGAGGGGGTCTTGTCTGCTAATGGGCCATCATACATTCCAAAAATATCCCATGATGCACTTGTTGGATCCAGAGGAGGACCAGAACCCCAAGAGGACTGCGACAACCACTCTTGACAAGACTGCGAGTGACACTCTTGACAAGACTGTGACCATCATCCTCACCAACAGGTTTTCCTTTCCTTTTACTTTACACTCAAGGGGAACACGTGACATTCAGCACAGGGGATAATGAACACCATCCTGTTCGTGCCCCAGGATGCTGGATTATACATCTGTTTTTGTGAGTTAAACTCAATTTTTCTCTGTGTCATTGTATTTATTGTAATCTTTTTAAGTAAATTGTAACTCTGACTTGTAATATTTCTTGAATTGTGTTCATTTCTCCCGCCAGTTTACCTTTAAACCAGCACGGCTATGTCTGTATAAATCCATATAGAGATAATCCAGTTGGAGCAACATAGAAAATAAGGAGTCATATAGAGGAGTGGTATCCCCAATCCTTTCTTCTAAAGCCACTTACAGATGATATGAGACCAGGACTGCTTGCAATACAGTGCTCAGAAATAGGCTGGAAGCACCATGTGTAAATGTTGAATTTAGAATAACCTGACAACCTTCTTAAAACCTCACTCCATTCAAAACAGTTATTGTAATAATTATTTTAAAGCAACAAAGTATAATACAGATTTGATTAGTTACATTGTAATGACAGTGTCAATTATTTTCTGCTCACAACAGTCACACTTGGAATAAAGGGGATGATGACCTGCAACACCTTCTCTAGAGTAGTCACAAAAAGGGAAGACTTTTTTAATCTAATTCTATTCACCTAAAGGTTAATCATCTCAGACTAATCTGGCTTAAAATTTAAGTACATATCTCAGTCTGTCACTAGCAGCTAATAATCAATATCCTCCAGGCAGAATTCCCTCATTTTAGCCACCTGTGCGTGTATTAGCTATGCTGCCTACACTAGATAAGCTCTTTCCATAGTAAATGAAAAGACACAAGTATCTTCAAAGAGCAATTTGTCCTGCTTGTTTTTATGGTGGAATGAATTGTCCTCTGGATGCGCCCACCATACTTTAATTAAAGCTTGAAACAAATAAATAGCACATAAAAGGTTTAGACATCTTTTAATCAGGCAGTTATGATGGATTTTCCAGTTTCTTTACTCATCTTGATGCAATGCAAAGTAGCAAAATATGAAAGCAGATGTGGCTTACAGTGCTAGTATTTCTAGAATGTGTTAGAAGGCCATTTACTTGGATTACAGGTAAGCATTGAATGCAATTTACCTTTGACTAGAACTCTGCTCTGCTGTAAGGGCAAGTAAATTCAAAATATATTTATCCTCTTTAGCCCTTAAACTCTTTCTCAGTAATTTTCACCAAAGTTCTTTCAGCAAGCCTTACTAATTTCATTCCTTGACCTCCACAACAGAAAAAGTTGTATTTCAGAGCACAAGAATCTTGCTAATCAGCTGCTGTAATTTTGTTTTCCACACTAGGACATCTTTAGCTAAAGCTATATCCCAGTGTCCCAGTGTAGTACTCATACCTTAATTATTAGAAAGCTCCTGGCTGCAGCACATCTTATTAATTTTTCCATTGCACTTAAACCAGGTATGTTGTTTGTTGTTTTGTTTTTTGGTTGTTTTTTTTTTTTTTGGGTGGGGAGGGAGTTGTGGGTTTTTTATTTGTTTGTTTGGTGGTGGTTTTTCCTTTGTTTTTTGGAGGGGTGTTTTTGTTTGTTTGGGGTTTTTTTCTATTTTTTTTGGTTGGGTTTGGGGTTTTTTTGGTTGCATTTGATTTGGTTTAGTTTGGGGTTTGTGTGTGTGTGTGTGTGTGTGTGTGTTGCTTATTTGTTTGGGGATTTTGGTTGGTTGGTTGATTTGTTTTTTTGTTGTGGTTGTGGTTGTTGGTTTTGTTACATTTTTTAATACAGAATCTCCTTTTGACAGGTGCTTTACATTGCTGGGTCAGCTGATCCCTTAACTTGACCTAGTTTTAAGAAGTTCTGCAGCAAGTTTTCTTTGCTTCTAAAATTTATAATTTTGGTTTCACTAGATCTTTTTGACCTCATTAATTTCCAGAATTTTACTTCTGCAATGTTCTAAGAACAATAGAAAAGCTGGAGTTTCATTTATTCTTGTCTGAATCTGAACCTCAGTTATGTTTGTGCTGAGGCTGTAGGCTATATAACCACATGAAATTTTTAGATATATGCAAAGATAAGGTGATCACTGTCATGGAGTCAATTTTCCCCTAAGATTAAAGAACAGTCCAGGAACAACTCTTAAAAATTCAAGGCCTTCTGAATATGTTTTTTCCTTAGCTACAACTCTGTATAGAAATTATGATGAAGCTGCTAAGGCTAGCTGGCTTTGTAGAAGTGCAGTGAGCCATAAAAGTAAGTTTAAGAAGTTTGCTTTATTTGGATGAATTTAACTGACTTATGGGTATGCTGATAAATAGAAGTTAGTTCACTAGCTGAAGGACTGTAGTTGTTATTTAAAAATCATACTTGATGTCTAGTAAGAAAGGGAAAGCTATATTTCTATGAAGTTGGAATGTCTTGGGTGCTTAGTAATTTGTATTTGAAAGCATCCTAGTTCAAAATTAAGTTGTATTACTAACTTAGTTATCGTAACTTGGTAATAAAAGCTAATTTAAATCCAGTCTAAATGAGTGTAGCTGACAGCAGATAATCTTATATAGTATAACTGCTTTGGAAATTAATATGTTGGGTAGTTTAGTAAGTCTAAAAGGTATGAAGAGGAAAGAAATATATTTCTTTTAAGAAAAATGTTTCCCCATAATTTGTTTATTAACATGAAACTATGCTTTCTGCTGGGTTGTTTCAGAGGTAAACAAAAAATCAGGCTGGAACTTTAAATTAAAAATTGCTTCTTGATTTCTACTGAACGAAACCTATAACAGCCTCCAATAATGCTGAAGTGACTCATCTCGTTCCTCCTCTTTTTTAGAAAAGCATAGTGAAAAAGAGATGACTTATTTGTGTATCAACCATACAGCTAGTGCTCACAAATATTGACATGCAGGAATTTTTTTAGAAACTAAGAAAACACACCTTGCAACATAATGTATTAGGCAAATTCAAGAAAAAAAGGACACTCAATAGGAAACAATTATTAAGAACAGACAGAGAAATGGTTTAGTAAAATTTTAAGAATATTAGCAATTTAAAGAGAGATCAGCTAATCAGTCTGATAAAATTAACCAAAGAAATCTAGATGCAAACTATATTAACTGTTTTGGGCAAAACTGACAACGATTATGTTTTAAAAAAAAGTAATTAAGGTACTCCTTTTAAGATTGGTGGTGATGACAAGAATGGGAAAATTAGGACTGCTGAACTTGCAACTGTGCTTCATCTGATTATTTGGTTTACTTATATGAGAGAAATAGAGATATTTCTGCTTTTTCCAACTCTTCTTTCTGCTCTGCAGATTGCAGTTAATTCTGTGAGAGTCAGCCGTAGTTCAACCAGCCAGTGTGTTGAAATATTTTAGAGTCCAAATTTTTCCAAACTAATTTTAGTCAAATAACCAAAGATCCAGTACTGGGAATGTAATTGCCTTAACTCCTAACAGTGGGTGACTCAGATGGTAGGTGGGCTAGTTTGCCATCTGGAGGTGCTACGGAGGGTGCATGAGTCTTCTGTCTCTTCATCCATGTCCTTAAACAGAAGATATGATGGCATAAATTGAGAGTCTGGTAATGGATAAGGAAAACCCACAGACTTTTTCTGGTGTCATTCAAGCTACAGACTTTCTTAAAATAAATATTTTCCTGGTTTCAACACTAGAAAGATAAAATCTTTTTCTAATAAGAGAGGCCTTTCAATTAGTATCACAACAAAAATAATCTTGTTGGAGTATTTCCCATGAAAGAAGTCTTCTTCCTGTCTTTCCAATCAGAGTTTGAGTTGATGAGGAAATCTCCAGGATGAATCAATTTTTCAAAACAGGTGGTATACATGGGGAGTTCTTGCTGAAACACACAATAATTGTTGAAACTGTATCCAGCTTCCCACACCTTATATAAAATGTATTAAGCTATGTCACTAGAGAGTCTTGTGATCTGGACTCTAGTCCCACACAGAGGTGTAAAGACCAGATTCTCCTCAGTGCTATTTGTTGTGACTGTTGCACCGTTTGGAGGAGAAGGATGAGTTCATCTAACTATGTGCTTTGAGTAAGAAACCTGAGAGGAAACAGCAAATTCTTAAAACAATTAATGTTTTTGGTTGCACATATTCCCCTGTATTCTGTAATAACATAGTCTCTGGAATTTGTTTATGCTTTCAGCTTTTATATTAATTTAGATGTTCTAAGTGGTAGCCTGAGATGTTACTGGCTCAAGATCTGACTGCACACAAGCCCCTCTGTTGCGAAAGGACTGAAAGAACTGATGGCCTTTGCTAGGAGTGAGTGCAGTCATGGCAGAAACACAGAGTTGTTGCCCAAACATAACTGATAAGCATCATTTGAGATGCCCTAGAGAATGCAGAATGTCTTTGATATCCTTTTCAGAGGACCTGCAGGTATGACACAAGTCCTGTGAGAAACCTGCACCTCTCTTCAGGGGTAGCTGGATGCAGAGAGGTACCTTCGGTGCCTTTGTAGAGGCCACTGAATCAGACTCTTGTTGACTATTCAAATGAATACTTGTTCATGATGGATCTCAAGGCAGTGGACTGATGTGGCAGAATTTTGTCATAAACAGAAACAATGTCTGGAAATTCTTTCTGGAGCCAACAGATCATTCAGCATACGTCAGAGAAAGGGAAGCTGAAGTCTGCCTGAGTGGCTGGCATTGAGATAGCTGTGCTTGAGGGGATTCTTGCTGCAACTCTTATCCCAAAGATGATAGTAGGCTCTGAGATAAGAAGCCTTAATAATGTAACTGGTTCTGTAAACTGTATACTGTGAAGGTTGCTCCACAGTTGAGAGAAAACTGCAAGTTGCCTATGAAGTCCCAGAGCAGACTGCTTTAATGGATTTGGGTTAGTTTAAAACCAAGTTTAGACTATTTGGGTACTAATGATTTCATGGTAGTCCTTTCTGAGAAGTTCCTTTCCGTAGTCCCATGCAATTTTAACAGACTGTCTGAGACTGCTTGGGGCTGTCTGAAACTACTCACCTCAGCACTGCTCCATGGGGAGAGTTAGTAGTCCAAAAGCAGTTTACTCAAGATCTTTCCTCCATTTAGTGGGCTAAAAAGGTCAATCTGATAATTTCACCACAGCTCAAATCACGCAATCAGTTGTCCAGGAATGCAAAGAAGAGAGGGGACCACTGACTTCTCACTCCATATCCCAAAAAACCTAAAGTTGAGCTGAGTCATGGTGATTCATGTACCCTGTCTATTTTGCCTGCTGAGTCAGGAAGCTCAGTGCAAGCCATGCATCTTGGAGCTGCTGCAAGCCAACCCTTTCCTGGCTTGGCAGTCATCTGCATTGCTCTTTAACCCAGACAAATAGCATGAAGCTCAGCTAAGGAATAAAGTTCAAACCATCCCACTGAACTTTTAAAATCTACCAATATCTTAAGGGAAATCCTGCTGAAAGAATTGAAAAGTACATAACTAACCTCTTCATAAAAGAGTTTATTTTACTTACATCCTTTTTGCTTCTTTGACTGACCTGGATGGTTTCAGGAAAGCAATATAGAGGGAAGCCTGTAACAAAGCCTTAGAAACCTTTGAAACACAGTTCTGTCTACAGCTATACAGAGCTTTTCAAATGAGTTTGTCTTACAGACAGTCATTTCAGAGATAGGGAACAACATGTGTTATCCCAGAAGGTTAATAAAGAAGCGTTCCTGATCTATTTGTGGGTCAAAGGCTGTTCACACGGGAGACTTCTTGCTGAAGGAGTGTTTAGACACTGAATGGGAACAAAACTGATAAAATGTCATTACTGAAGTTGCAAACTCTTGTCCAAAATAATCTTTCCCTTTCCTGAAATTATTAAATGCAATTAGGACATAAATGAACAGATTAATAGGTGGTACTAGAACTGGCACTAGAAACATGCCAAATATTGGACATAAAATTGCACATACAGTTAGACATAGCTGTCAGACTATGTGGGCATTTCAAACAGGAGGGCAAGAAATGCTTTGGCCTCTGCAAGTAATGTTAAGAGCAGAGAGACTATAGAAAACTATCAAAACTACTGTTGTTGTGCAATGCACTTACTCTGTGTGCTCCACTTGGAAGGCAGAATTAACACTGGATAGCTGGAATCCAGCTGGAAGCAAATAGCTATTTCCTCATAAGAATGTAAACGGGAAACAACATGGTGGGTGCTGTCAATGTCTGTGAAAGTAAGCACCTTTTGAGTCCAGTCGTTGTGGTTCTAGTTAAGCTGCAGCTTTGTTCAGAAGCTGATCCTAGACTTAGGTATTTAATTTAGAGGGTATGTGTAGATTATGGGTTGAAGTCTGGTAGGTGGCTTTTCTTTCTGTAGTGAGGAGGCAAATGTTGACTCTGTACATCTGATTTGGTCTAGACTCCAGAAATCAAGTAATGTTTCAAAGTCTTCTATAAGTTATTAGTTTATAATAATTTTTTTAAAGTCTGTCTATAATAAAAAGGACACTAAGAATGTCCTACAAGTACAGTCTAAGAATTCCTTTTTAAAAAGTTTCCCTTGTTCATTTGGGGAGAAACTTATTTAGGACAAGTTTTTCAGGGTGGTAGGTTTTTTGGAGTTCGTCCCTTTCCTTTTTCCCTTTGGGATTCATTAATTCACTGCTGCTCAGTGTATCTTCCTCATGACTGCATTCCTGGGTAATACCTCCAAGAAAGACAAATAAACAACTTTGTCACTTCTCTTTGAAGAACAGGTCATATTTTTAACATTTCTCTACAGCTTTGTTCCCTGAAAGAGCTGTCAGGTAGATCTCATCTTCTATTATGCCTATTACTTTTTTTTCCTGTGAAAGTGCCATCTCTTAGCCATAGAAAAATCTCAGCTTTTGCTCTTAAAAGATGAGTGTGGAGAGATTGTTATGCTAAGGATTGCATTAGATTTAAAACTAATAAAAATGATGGAAGAAATTTCATGAGATAGGTCAGTGTAGTTAATAAATGCAATTGTATTTTTATATTTCCTTGAGAGTAAATCAAACCCAGAATCTTTTGAAGGTGAAGCAAACCTAGGTGACTATAGGTTCTAGTATAATTGTAATTTTCTATGTTTGTACACACATCTGTCAAATGGCTTTCCTGTTACAAACTTTAGGGAAGTATTTGCTCTGGAAAGGAAAGATAAATTCAGCCACTGCCTGGAAACAAGCTGTGAGGAAGCACCTTCTCCATAAAAAAAAATAATGTTTAGGAAGCAGCAGGTCAACTGATCCCAAAAAACACATCAAGAACTCTCACTTAAATAAAACAAAAAGGTAAGTGAAAGTTGTGCATGAGAGAGGACTGCAGAATGAGATGTAGGGATGTTTGTTGAGCATAATGGGTTTTAACCCAGGATAGCCAGACTTCTGGGCTAAATAAAGTTTTTCTTATTTCCTTCTAAATAATAAAAACCCCAACATAATTAAGAAATTCAGGATGATTATTTCTCAGTGACATTAAATTGCTGTATGTACTAGTGAAAAATGGCTAAGCTTCCAAAAGTAGAAAAGGTTGAAAACAACATGTCTAGTACATGAACTTGCCATTGTAGGAATGTTTGAACTTTGTCTTTGGCATAGCTGTATTCAGTTACAAGGTCATCCTTTGACTGTGCAGCGCTTTGATGAACTAGAAGGCTCTGAGTTTGTCCCAGGTAGGACTGCTGGTTTAAAAATAGAATTTAAAAAAAAAAAAAAAAAAAAGAGGGTTATAGTAGAATTTTAGAAGTTTCTAACATTAACTCAACCAAATATTTTTTAAGCTTTTATAATATTTTGAAAACTGAGAAAACATAAATAGTAACTTATCTGTGTTCTTGTACAACTGTAATGAAATAAAAGAGGGCAGCAGAGTGATCTTAAGCATGGTACTTAAATGTGTCTGACGTATCTGTTCATCAAGGGGCCAGCACTAAGCAGTGCAGATTTGAAGTGGTTAGTGCCATTTTCCCTTGGCTTACTGTCCCTTTAGGTAAGTGAACAGTGTGGGCCAAGTTATTGTTTAAATATATTTATTTAAATGCTGTTAACAGCAGTGTTAATTGCTCTTCTGTTTGTGACCAGACCAACTTCATCATATATATGTATTTTGTGTCTTCTTTTATGTTTTCCATTATCTTATCATCTTATCTACTTGCAGCAAAATATATTTAGGAGACTGAAAGCTTAGAGAGCAGCACAGAGTGCCTGAGAAAGCTTTTACTTGAAAGTAAGCACCAACAACCTCTTTTTTAGAGAACTCTGCTGGGCTTATGCTTTTCTTTCATAGAATAACCTAATAGTTAGCACAGTTGCCAAGGAAATGAGAGACATATATCCTGTCACCTCCACTAGCTGAAGGAGCTGTAAACCAAAACTTCCTGGGAGAATATATCAAAAGACAGGATATGGGAATAATCTTCAAAACAACAGAGAAACAGTTTCCTTTTCCTTAAGAGCCTTGTAAAACTAGCAGAAGGATATTTAATTTTGAAGCCTAAGTTGTCAAGCACCCACTGCCATGGCAGAATATCACTGGTTTAGTCATAGAATACTTTCTGTATTTTCTTTAATGAGTGTTTTCACTGAAACTGTGTGTCTCTCAATAGAAATGCCATTTTGTGGATGTTTTTTTTTCCAAAATTATTCCTAGAATATATTAAACCTACTGAAATAGTTCAGCTAACTAAAAATTTATTCTTCGAATTTTGCATATACTGCTTAAGCCTCAAAATCCTATGTTGTGTCATTTACCTTGCTGTGACAGTCTCCTTAATTTCTTCCTTTTTGTCACGTCTTGGGTGGAAAATGAGGAGAATTTTGGTGGATCTCACTTCCTTTGGGAAGTCAAGTGACACTCTCAGAGTTCCAAAACCTCTGGGCTTCTCACACATAAAATTCACTATTACAGTGAAGAGTTGCATAATGTCACACAATATCACAACCTTTTCAAAGCTTGTCTTAATTCTGAAGCTGTAGACTGCATCCAGAACTCTGTAATTAGGGTCCAAAAGAGCTAAGAGACTGAGTAATATCTGTACTATGCTACTTATCAATAGTTATGAAGAAAATTTTTGTCTGATAACTCAAACAGACAACACTGATGATGCTGCAATATTAACAGTTAACAGGAACAGGTTTTCAAAGTGTTTTTATAATCCATACAATCATGAACAACAAGAGTGGAATGTTTGTTAGAAATTTTACTCACAATCCACTTTTATTCACATGCACAATATGTCCTAGATTTTAGTGAGTTTTAATTAAACAGAACATCTAAAGATTACAGTAAGTTTTTACAAAAAATTATGGAGTGCTGCTTTTGAGAAGGCTTTTCCCTTTCCATAGTTTCAAGAACACAAAATGCAAACTTGTTCTTTTGTAAAATTGCAGATCTTTGCCCTTTTTGAAAAGGAAAATAGTAGTGGAATGAAGAAAATGGCTCTTTTTGCTAAAATATGTGTTGTGTCATTCCCATTTAGTACAAAAGAACACAAAAAATTAATAAAGCATAGGTTCTTCAGTGAATTCATTGTCTAGAGAATATTTTTTCCTCTGTGTTAAAGAAGAAACTAAACACATGGAGAGGGAAAGAAAAAGCTATTACTGGTAGTATTTATACTTGTGCATTTATAATGCACAAGATTTCAGTGAATTTTGGTACCCTGGAAATTTTCAACAATCTGCTATTCTCTTGTTAATATCATGAAGAGCAGGGAAAGATGTAGCATTGGCTGCTATATTTCTTGGGGAACCCATTTGGAATAATTTTTTTGTCCACAAGAAAACACTGCACGCATTTCCTTTCCTCACAGAAACTGTTAAGCTTAGAGCGAGCATTGCTATGGTGATAACGTATTGACTTTTTCTCACAGAGCAAAGAAATGGAATACCTCCTATGTCTGAAAAAGGTGCAATTTTTTATTGCTTACCTGTGACCAGTGCCTTCAATCCCTGCCAGGAAAGGCTCCCAGACACATCAGTAGTTATATTTTTGTTTAAAATCCAGCAGATATTACATTACAATCAAAGAAAACAGGATTGCTAAGAATTTTAAATATCAAGGCCAAGAATAGCTGTGAATAATGAAGCAGCAGAAAATACCACATAATTCCACTGTGAATCATTGTTTAGAAATAATAATAAATAAAAAAAAAACCCAGAGAATAAATCAGTTTATGATAAAGATAGTTCATTTTGAGCTTAGGAAAAAATTATTTAAAAAAGACCAATGAAGCAGAGCAGAGGCATCCATTGCGTGAGTGGGAACTCAGATGCTGTTGGCTTTCCTCATCAGACAGGTTTCCATCTTGTTTCAAAGTAATGAGAAAATACTATGACACAGAAAGAGAACTTGGGTATGTGTATGCCACAAATGTTCTTGGCAGATGTGTAACAATAGTTTGTGGGTTTTTTTATTATTTCTTGGTTTTGTCAAAGCCAGAGACAATTTATGTGCCATGCAGAAGAGGGGATATGCAAATTGTCTACTCAGTGGCTATAGACATGGGCGCTTCTGCTCCTGAATCTTCCCACTGTAAACCTACAGCTGAAAAATTATTTACTATAAAGGAAGAATACCCTGGAAAAAAAAGACAAAGTTTTTGAAAGTTTAAATATTTTAGTCTTTTTAAATTGCCTCAGAAGCTGCTCTCTTTATAGTTTAGATATTCCAGGCTTATGTTTTGTATAAGTGAATGGATTTGCCAATTTGCTGTTGAATAGTGAGACGAAAGGATAATTTCTAGTAAAATGATACTAGAAGATTTTTGATGTTGTCAAAGACAAATAAAATGATGTATCATTGGAAAGTCTGTTTAGAATTAAAGTTGGTCATTTTTCAAAGCATTCTAACTATTTCGACCATTTTGAAAATTCTACATTGGCTTTTATGATTATGGAGGATACGGATCCAGGATGTTCCAAATATGTAGACAATCCTTCAGATGGCAGATTTTTATCGGGTTTATCACAATTGCAAAGGGAAGACTAGATAAAAAGTGGCGATTTCATATCAGTCTATTTCAATATAATACAGAATACGATTCAGAATATTTCTTATATGTCTTCCTTAGAAACTGTATGAGAGTAGAAGGTTGGAGAAATAAACCACTATAGAGTTTGCTTCTACATCTTAAATAAAGAAATTCTCTAAGGATCATTTTATTGAATATGAAGATCTTTTTTAACTTCTTTTTTGTTTGCAACAAGGAGTAGATTTGGAAACTAATTATTTTAAAAGAAACATGAAAGAATTAATATCTGAAATGAGCATGAACTAATTGCAATACAATGTAGATCATACTTTCAAATAAATTTCAAACCACTGATTTTTTTTTATAAATACTCATGGAACAATTTCTAAACACAGTCAAAACCTGATTCCCCAAATTTAACATTAGAGGCAGAGAAGAATTCAATGAAAATGTACTTAGCAGTAGGCATAATCATGGAAGAGTCAATCATATTAGAGAGTGTAAGAGAAATTAACCTTTTTTATTTATAAGTTCAATTTCAGCGTAAGCATTTCAAAATGCATTGTCAAACCCATCTACAAGAAGGGCCCAAGAGAAGACCCAGGAAACTACAAGCCCATTAGTCTTACTTCAGTCCCTGGGAAAATAATGGAATTAGTCCTCCTAGAAACTAATACTCTCCAAACAAAGCAGGTTCATTGGGAAAAATCTGCAGAGATTCACAAAAGCTGAATCATGCCAGAATAACTGAACGCCTTCCACAGCAACGTAACCTCTTCTGTCAACATGGAGAGAACAGTGAATGTTGTTTCCCTGGACTTCAGCAAAGCATTTGACACTGTTTCCCACAGCCTTGTCCTATGCAAATGGCCAAGTTACAGATTGGATGTGGGATCTGTGATATGTGTAGGAAACTGGCTAACAGGCTGCGCTCAGAGGGTGGTGATCAGTGCATTTTACTGAGGCTGGCAGCCTGTTACACGTAGGGTCCTTAGGGATTTATACTGGGGCCCATGCTGTTCAACATCTTCAGAAATGATCTGGATGGTGGGATTGAAAGCACCCTCACCAAATTTGATGTTGATGCCAAACTAGATGGTGAGGTGGACTTGTCAGAAGAGAGATCCTGCTGTTAGAGAGATGTAGAAAAACAGGAAGAACAAGCCAGCAAGAAGTATGAAGTCTAACAAAGACAAGTGCAAGGTCCTGCACCTGGAATGACATAACCAAAAAGCCTAGTACAGGCTAGGATTTGTGCAGTTGGGAGCAGCCTTTCTCTGAGAGACCTGGCAATCCTGGTGGACAACAAGCTGAATGTAAGCCAAGCTGCAGCAACAAAGGCAAATCAGATCCTGGTCTGCATCCATGATGACATTATTAGCAGAAATAAAGATGTGGTTGCCCACTGTACTAAGCATGTATTAGGCCACACCAGGAGTACTGTGTCCAGTTTGGTCCCCACCATTCAAAAGAGATGTGGACAGATTGAAGAGAGTCCAAAGGAAAACTGTGTAGATGAATAAAGGGCTGGAAAATCTGCCCTGTGAGGAAAAACTGGAGGAGTTAAATATTTTCACTCCAGGGAAGAGAAGGCCAGGAGGACCTCATCATAGTGTTCCAATGCCTAACGAGTGGCTACAAAGAGGACAGAGATGCTCTCTTCACAAGGATCCACATGGAGAAGTGGCAGAAAGTAGAAGTTGCACTGAAGGAGGTTTCATCTTGACATAAGAAAGAAATGTTTACAGTGAGACCACTCAGACACTGTAACAACCTCTGCAGGGATGTGATAAGAGTCCTTATCACAGGAGGATTTTTCAAGATGTAAAGGAACAGGGTGCTAGACTATCTCATTTAGGCTCCCTTTCCTGTGAATGGCTGGACCAGATAACCTTTGAGTTCCTTTCCTGAAGATTATGGCAGCCTGCTTGTTTAGTTTTCTTCTATAAAGACCATGTCAAATTATTTCCAGATATATTGTAATTGATAGTATATTTCTGTGAGAAATTGAAATACTGTTTTAATTAGATGGTCAGATGAGTATCTGAAGTAGTCACCCACTGAGTGAAGATTAAATGTTTCTTCTTTCCTTTCTGTTGAGCATTTAAAATTTATTTTCAGCATATGGAGAGACCTTGGAGTTCAGAGTAAGTGTTTAACATTAGATGCAAAATTAACTAAAACAGCTGATGAAATATTTTTGTGGCCTACTTGGGGAAGAAATAGAATGTTTTCAGATTTTATGGTTGTGCAGACATATGTAAGGAGTCTAATATAACAAGTGAATTATTTTTATTAGCTCATCTGTAGTAATTCTGTGTCACAAATTCTTGGTCAAGGACACTGAATTTTATCATTCTGATCATGATGGATGCTATAAATCATGAAATCTCATTGAGCTCAATATATTAGAAACCTGAATCTCTTCTGAAAGGGACTGCCTGGTAATATGAACTTTTCATTATGAATCAGAAAGATCTTTGTTTTGCCTTACCAGACTTCAGTGCAGCCTCCAATTAGCTAGTGTGGGAGCCATCACGAATCAAAAATGAGGCATTTGTCAACAAAGCAATGATGCTTTTCATTTTAGAGCATAGTGGTATGTAATAGCAGGAGCACCATGCCCTGCACTGGTCACTGTGCTTTTCTAGAACTTTAGATGAACTGGAAGGGGTTCAGAGGAAATCAAAAGAATGATAAGAGAGTTAGAAAAGTTTAACTAGGAGGAGAGGTTGAAGAGCTTACTGATAGCACTGTGAGACCACTCTGTTATTTTTGAATGTTCATGGTGACTGAAGGAGGTCTCTGATGACTGGGAAAAAGCAGATGTTATATCCTCTTCAGAAAGGGTAGGAAGAATGATACAGTGAACAAGAGGTAAATCAGCCCCCTTTCAATCTCAGAAGATTATAGAGAAAGACCTCACAGAAACCATTTTCAAGCATGTGAAGGACAAGAATATGTTTGGGAACAGACAGCATGGATTTACCAAGGCCAAAGTATGCTTGACTGATTGCCTTCTATGATACCACTGTTTCTTTGTATGGGGTGGAGGAAGCGGTGTCTGTCATTTACCTTGAATCAAGCAAGGCCTTTGGCATAGTCTCCCATAACAAACATGTAGCCTAGAAGAGGAGATGAAGACTGGATGGACTGCAAACTGGATGAAAAATTGGAACTCCGGGTTTAAAGGGTTGTGGTCAGCAAATTGAAGTCTAACTGGCAGTGATATTCATCAGTTTTGTGAATGAATCCCAGAAGGCAACTCATGCCCATGGAACCACTCGCTTACTGCCCCTGTGTTATGATGCTGGGATGAATCAGAATGATAAAAGTGAGGAAACTTGTGGATTGAGATAAGAGAGCTAACTAGACAAAGCAAAAACTGCACTTGCAAGCAAAGCAAAATAAGGAATTCATTCACCATTTCCCACAGGCAGGCAGGTGTTCAGCCATCTCCAGGAAAGCAGGGCTTCATCATGCATAATGGTGACTTGGGAAGAAAAACACAATTACTCCAAATGTCCCTCCCTTCCTTCTCCTTCTCCCAGCTTTATGTACTGAGTACGACACCGTATGGTGTGAGATATCCCTTTTGTCAGCTGGGGTCAGCTGTCCTGGCTGTGTCCCCTCCCATCTTCTTGCACATCCCCAGCCTCCTCACTGATGGGGTGGAGTGAGGAGCAAAACAAAGCTTGATGCTATGTAAGCACTGCTCAACAACAACTGAAACATCCCTGTGTTATCAACACTGTTTCCAGCACAAATCCAAAACATAAACCCACACCAGCTACAACAAAGAGAATTATCCCAGCCAAAACCAGCACAATCAGGGGCCAGCATTTGGATTGATTCTGCTGAATACTTTCATCAATGACCCAGACGATGAAACCTTTAACAGTGCAAGTTTAGGAATGGCAGGGGGTGGGGAGGGCAGGGCAATACTGACTGATACACTGAGGAAAAGTCTTGACATTTGGAACAACCTTGACATCCTTTAGAAACAGACTGCTAGGAACCTCATGGAATTTAGCAAAGGCAAATGCAAAGTCCTGCATCTGAGACAGAACAAATGCACACGAGCAATACAGGCTGCTGAGATAGCAGCAGTGCAGAAAAGGACCTTGGGGTGTAGGTGGACAACAAATTGAATGTGAACAATCAGATTAGGGTGTAGCCAGCAGGTCAAAGTACGTCAAAGAAAGTATTAATTCCCCTTTACCTGGCATTGTGAAGGCTACATTGAGTCCAGCTTTGCATGTCCCAGTACTAAAGTTAGTCCAGCAAAGTGTCATTAAGAGGACTGAGTGACTGGAGCTTATAAGATATGAGGCTGAGTGAACTGGATTTGCTTGATCTAGAGAGCACAAAGTTAATACGGAATTACATTTCCACCCTTGGAAGTTCCCCTGAACAACCCAATATAACTTTGAGGTTTCACTCTGCTGTGAACACTTCTAGAAGGATAAATAGTTTAATATGTTTTTGGTTTAAAAATTAAAATCTGATCTTCTGCAGGAGCACAGAAAGATCTCTGAGGTTCTTTTCAGAACTTCAGTTCTGTGAATCTTCTAAGGCTAGCCCTACAAAAAATAAATTGTTTCACAACAGCTAGATGTTGGGTTCTTTAATAAATTTGTGCTTGTGAATAAGGCATAAGGAATAAGGCTTTATCTGGAGCTCTGGAGTATTCAGGCACCTGAGAAAGGGAGTCACAAAAACCTGTGTGTGGATGGTAAACAAAACATAAATCTATACATGACAGATGTATCAGTTTTTAAGTTTAAGAAATTTATCCCTTTGTCTGAACTTCTGATATGGTCAGTTTCTGCTCACAGTAGGGATCTATTCCAGGAGTTGCACACCTGTGCAAATATTACAAAGCACAGGTAGAAACTAGGCATTGAGTTGTTCTCTCCCACTCTTTTTCTCTCTCTTTTTTTTTTTTTTTTATTCAGCTGCTCCATTGTTAGTACACTCAGCAAGGTTAGCGAAAATGTTGTGAGAATTAATGCCAAGTCAGCATTTCTTAAGTGCTTTGAAGATAAAAGGCAATATAAAGCACTAATTATCAGCGCTAATTAGCATCACACCAAACATGAGTCACTGACTGGTTTTTCAAGTCTTTAAAGGGTTGTCAACAATATTCTGGAGAGCTCAGAAACCTCTTTCTCACAGAGAGAAAGTGAGAGCTGGAAAGCATCGATGAAAAGTCATTGAACAGCTCTGGGTTATCTGACTCTAATCAGAGTAAATTTAGTGTCAGGTGAATCAGAGATTGACCTTTAATTTTGGGACCATTCTCCAAGCCATGTAGGTAATCATTAAACAAATGTAGCAGGGCCAGAGTCATAACTCATACAATTCTATGAAATTACATATTCTATTTTCTGGGATCTACACCTACTGAGTCTGCTCAGTGGGTGCAACTGACTCCGTGGCCTCTATACTACGCCTCTGTTACTATAGACATATACCCATGCTGAGGATATTTTCAGGTGGTAATGTGGAATCTATTCTTGTGGAAGTCCAGTCACATGAGAGAGTCCTGTTTCTATTTCAGCCTACTTTTTTCATGGAGCTAAGGTAGGATGCAACCTGTTGTCTGTGTGTGAACTAGGTGTCTTAGATCTAGTAATATTGTATCTAGAGCTAGATATGATTGATAGCTATCCAGATCTGGAGATATGTTCAGATGATGAAATATGGGTGTCCACCCCAGAATGAGATCAATGTCTTTCTAGAGTCCATTGCCAGGACCGATTATCTCTCTTGTGAAGTAACAGAAGCCCTCAAACATCTCTTAAATGTAGATCATCTACATTATAGAAACTTAGACTTGAACGGATTGAATACCACCAGTGTCTATCAGGCAAGTTTATATTAAGTGCCCCCACTGGCCTAATCAATTACAATTGAACTGAGCAAGCCTAACACATACGAGAAAAATTAATACCTTCTCAAAACGTGAAGGACTATAATGAGACAGATTTGTTATTGATGCCTCTCCTTACTGTTTTGGCAAAGTGTGTCATGTGATGTTACTCTTCCATGCACCAGAGTAGACACTGGTGCATTTGAGAAGGAGCTTGTTGGTGTGAACACTGATGCCTAAGGATTTGGTGTATATTTTTATGTATTTTTGGTGTGTATTTTGTGGATCTTTAGAGCTTTAGAAGTA
>JAWWEW010000001.1:68052525-68155053 GCA_035583185.1 Anabacerthia variegaticeps
AACTCCCAATAAAGGTATTGTCTATCTTTCTCCATTAACGTTGTGCTGAGTGCCTATTTTGCAGGATTTTAGGCATCGACACCATCCTTTCCCTGAGGGATCCAAATCTATATCTCTAGAGAGTCAGCCTAAACTGTGGATGGTCTGCTTTGAGAGCAGATGCTTCCCATCTAATTTCCTAAAGAGGTGCCAGCTATTGCAGCAAGAACTTCAAAGTTTATTGCACCATAAAAGGTAATTGGGTTTCTTCCCAGGCAAACTGTATAACCATTAGGTTGTCTTACAAGAAATGTCATTCCATTTTGTAAGGAACCTGATCCCATCATTTATCACTGGGCAGGTATTTTTATCAATTAGCTATTCCTCGATGTAACATCTGATAGCCTGCCGCTTCCACTGACCTATTTCAAAAGACAGGAATTGCCACACCTGCGTTTTGTGCCTGCCCCTAGCTTTCATTGCCTTGGAGACCCTGTCATGGAATAAAGGCAGAGCAGAGCTTAATTGCTGGTCACAGTCAGGTTTGGGCCAAATCACCTGGCTTCTTAAGACTGTTACTCTTTTAGGCATGCATTTAAATTCAGAACATGCAAGAGTTTAAACAGTTATGCAGAAACTGAGGGAAGATTATGAGAATCTCACATTTGGATTTATATGTCCAAGTACATATGCAAGTGCTTTCTAGGCCTCTGCCCAAGATGTTATCGTAACTACTAAAAATAATTCATGACATCTGTCTGCAGGCACAGTTTTAAATTACACCTGCTTCTCATTCATAAACTTTCATCTGTCTGTGTGTGTGTGAGTGTGTGTGTGTTTGGGATAAATGCATTCTTCAAACCTTTATTGATTTCTGGGACAAACAGATCTGACAGTAACAGGAGGCAGAGCTGCTGACTCCTGCAAGCTTCCAAGATTAAATGTACTTTTTATAATCCCTGAGAGTGTGAAAACACCAGCCTTAGCCTATTAATTATCAACATTAACACCTAAGATACAATGTAAAAATCACAGAATTATGGAATGGGTTAGGTTGGAAGGGACCACAGTGGGTCATCTGGTCCAACCTGCCTGGTCAATCAGGGTTATTCTAGAACACAAAATACGAAACTTAAAATATAAATTAAAACATGTATTTCCTTAGATATGTATTGGGGTTTTTTTGTTAGTTTATTTGTGTTTGGTTTGTTTTTGTTTTGTTTTTTTTTTTTTTTTTCAGAAAAGTAAAACTTTTGGCACTGTTCCTGAAGGAGAAAATGGAAAAAACATAACTACTGTAATAGTTCACAAAACAGCTTACAATGTTAAGACTCTACAGGCTTTGAAAGTAAGTACTGTTACAGGCAAAGGCTGTAGGCAATAAACACCTTAGCTGTTTAAAATTAGAGGCCTTACATGCTTTTAGGCATCTGTGTCTATGAGCCATGTACAAGAAAGCTGGGCTAGTGATATGGACATCATGTGCTCTGAAATTGGAATTTGGAGCTTCAGAATAGGAACCAGTATATCTGACTTCATGGAGTGTGCTACTAAAGAATAGAAGGCATTTGGAAATTACAGTTCAGAAATGTAACTGAATTCTGCCCTTCTGTGAAGATTTGGTATCTCGCACAGGCTCCATTGAAGTGTCTTCTTATGCTGTAAGTGTATTGGGTTGAATTCCATGTAAAAGACAGTGTACACATCACAGTGCCTTGTGCGGGGCCAGGAGCTCGGCTCAATAATCCTTTTAGGTCCCTACCAACTCGGGATAGTCTACACTTTTTTTCTAATAATCAAGTAAAAGTCATGTTCTATTTCAAAAGAGGTGTAGGCTGAATTATTTTACACTGTTATCTTTTAACCCATCATTTGGGATAGTATCCAAGGCCAGTTGATACCAGAAAATTTAAGTTAGATGGATTCATCTTCACAGCTTAATTACTGGCTTTTTGTATGTGGTAAAACACATATATTGGTTTTGCAATGGCCACAAAAGTGAAAGCCAAGAGACACAGTAACACTGGTCTTGCTGTCACAGTTGCACAGATTCTGTAACCTGTGCACAGACATTCATGCTCTTGCTTACAACATGCTGAGGGGATTCTTGATTTTGGGGGCTTTTTTGTTTGCCTTTTTTTTGTGTGTGTGTGTTTGTTTTGTTGGGCATTCCACTTTGTGATACTATTTTATTGTAGTTTTGAGCATACATGTCATATCCAAGAGTCTAATCAAAGAAAATGAGCACAGAAAACATTTAATTTACACAGCTTCTTATGGTACAAGTGTTAATCCAGATTCCTGACAGGCTTTTCTGGGAAATGTCTGGATCTGCAGTCATATTCCAATTTGGGATCTTGTTGGAACTTGAGCAAGAGTAAAATATTGAGAAAACTTAAAGGTAAATAAACTAGTAAATATAAAATGTAAAGTATTTCAAGGAAGAGATGGGTGGAAGGATCCTTCTGTTGTCAGTGAGGCTGCAAGAGCTCATACCAAGTATAACATTTAGGGGCAAAAATAATGATGTTAAAGGATTGTTCATTAGTCATTTGTTTTGAAATAGAAAGTGCTGCATACTACAAATGGCTGCAGTCGTCAGGCACGACCTCTTAGTTTATCTGGAAGTGATAACAAAGCCTGGCCTCCTAGCAAAACAAAGCTTCTCTAAGTCATATGGCAGTGGACTGGTAAAGAATTGGTCAAAAAAACGCATGTATGTTGTAAGTTAAAAAGCAAGCTATAAGAGATACAAAAGCTAAAATGAATTTTTGATGGAGAATGGGCAACCCATTTACCTTTATTAAAGAAAGGTGAGGTTTGAAATGGGGTTCTATGTTATTGCAAAGGCCTTAATGTATGTATAATGTAGTGTTATAAAGAGAAAATGGTGATATTTCTTTGCAGGATATTACACTCCTATTTCTCCAGTTTTTTACTTAGACAATAAATCTCTTCACCGTGAAATGCATAAAAAGTGTTATGTTGCAAATACATGTTTATGTAATTATATATATATATGCACATAAATATCTACCACCAGAAAGGAAGGTGAGTCATTTAGATGCTAGTATTATGACTTCTGAGCAAAAGTTTTAGGCATGTATGTCTTAAAGAATCATCATCAGATTTCACTATCTTAGCTGCTACTGCTGTCTCAAATTTCATGTTCACTGACTCACTAATTCAAACCAAGAGCTCCTATTTCTGAGGAGTGACCTCAGTGTCGGGATGTGAGGAGGATGGTGGCAAAAAGTGTTTCTTTCAAAGCTGCACTATTTACTTGGCAGAAAATAATTCAAGATTTATAATACTGTTGAGAAATAAATAAAAGAGTGATTTTGAACTTAGTAGACTGGTTAGGACCTTGAAAGGCAGAGACTAGTATTCCAGTTACTGAATTGCTTATGGGTGCTAAATAGATATGGGCTAGTCTTCTGAGCTGGAAGATGGTGCTGCTTAAAGAGAAAGTATTATTTTATTCAGACTGAAGATAGAGGTATGGAGAGACAACCTACTGTGAATTGAATTCAAGTAGTTTGGAAATTTAGCATTAAGCCCTGTTAGCAGCAGTGTATTCTTCTAAGATTTCTTAAAGTGAACTAAGTCAGGCTAGTTCCAGTAATCAAGAAACTGTAATTCAAGTGTGTTTTCAGATAGCCTTAAACTAACAGCTGAAGGTGGTAACTTCTTAAACTATTGGATTTTTTTTTTCTGTAGGATTGCATATGACAGTCAGTGAACTTTTATTGCAGTATTAGCAAAGAACAGCAAGTGGTTAATTGCAAGGTGTACTAACAAAGACTTATTCAGACATTTCTCCTAATCCAGATTTTGGAAAATTATCTTTTTCTTTAGTTGTACAGCTCATCTATTGGGAAAATTAAGTTTTTTCATATGGAAAAATTGTCTCCAGTTTTCACTCAATGTAATTGATACATTCATTGCAGTTGGCTTGGCTGCCTTGGCAATACCGTGTACTAAGAACAATATACTTTCCTAAAAAAAATATTAACAAGTTCTGTGTCAGTTCTCCATAGGTCACAAAGAAATAAATATTGTGCGTTGCAAAACAAAAGAAAATAGAGGAAATTGTAGTTCCATATGGTAAGAAACTTCACTGTCGTTATGAAATATGTTTAAAGGTCAGTATTAAATACAGTGATATTAAATTCTGGGTTCTGAACCTTATCAAATCAGAACATTTTGTAAAACAACATTAGTACTTAGGATTTTTAAAAAACCAACAGCCAGACACAAAAAAATTCTTTGTCAAAATTCCTTCGTCAGTCAGAAATGATTGAGGCAGCTGGCTTAGGATTCCTATATTTCAATTAAATCAAATCATTTAAAAATTAAAAATACATTGATTATAAATAAAATAGCTTGATAATTTTAGCGTTAACTCATTTAATAGAATGTATTGTATCTGTTCTTCTCTTCCCTGCAGTTCTATTTACTTTCTCTTTTTCCTTTCTTACTTTTATTTTTTTTCTCTCTGTCACTGTTTTTGACATCTCATTTTCCCATTCAGAGTCTATTTTTTACTGTATATGTCTTCCTGCCAACCCCTTCACTCCAAATGATTTTTTGAGAGAACCTTTTAGTGTCATTTAAAAATTTTAATGCAAGACTGTTGCCCAGTTTTCCATGTAAAGTCCTGGCTTCATTGCTACTCAGTTCAGTTCCAAATTTCCAATGACCTTGGTATGTGCAAAATCAGTTCCTAAAAATATAAACAATACCATAGGGAAGCTAGGACACTGGGAAAGTACAGAATAAAACTTTCTGAGAACAGCAATGAATAAGTGTGGTCAGATAACACTGGTAGGGTAATGCGGAAGATGAAAAGCACAAGGTCAAAAGAACAAGAAAGTGAAATAGACATTTCTCATTCTCTTAGTCAGCAGAAGGATGTACTACAAAAATATGTTTAATGCAAAAAAGAAAATTAATATAGTTGTGAGAACTAGACTAAGAGCAATTTAAATAAAGAAATAAAGTATTGTTCATCACTCTTTAAATTATTTTGGTGCATTTTTCTAATTCTGTCATGGTTTAAGCCTAGCCATCAACCAAGCACCACACAGCCACTTGCTCGCTCCCTCACCAATAAGACTGGGGAGACAATTGGAAGGATAAAAGTTGTGTGTTGAGATGAAGACAATTTAATTGGGAAAGCAAAAGCTGCACACACAACCAAAGCAAAACAAGGAATTAATTCATTGCTTCCCGTGGGCAGGCAGGTGTTCAGCCATCTCCAGGAGAGCCCAGCCCTTACAATTTGGGAAAACAAACTCCATCACTCCAAATGTCTTCCCTTTCCTCCTTCTTCCCTCACTTTATATACTGAGCATGATGTCATGTGGTCTGAAATATCCTTTGGTCTGGGTCACCTGTCCTGGCTGTGTCTTCTCTCAACCTTCCATGCACCCCCAACTTCCTCACTAGTGTGGCAGTACAAAAATCAGCAAAGGCCTTGGCTCTGTGTAAGCCCTGCCCAGTAATAACAAAAACAACTCGGTATTATCAGCCCTGTGTTCAGCACAAATCCAAAACACAGCCCCATAGCAGCCACCGTGAAGAAAACTAACTGTACCCCAGCTAAGACCAGCACAAATTCCTAAAAAGCTAGTTAGAGAAATAGAAATATTTTATGTATTTCATACACAGCTATAAAATTAATCTGAAAGTCTGCCAAGCTACACAGAAGTTTGACCCGCTTTAGTTTGGATTCATAGAATGAGAAACCTTACATAACCTTAATGTTATGTAAAAACCAAAATTTTCCCCTCCTTAGTACTTATTTTTTAGTTTTGTTTCTGATAACTGGTGTTCTACAAGATGCTAGTTCTGATTGGAGGGAATGTTTTCTTCTTAGTATATCTTTTTGAATTTTAATGTGAAATTATTTTTCCAGTTCTATTGTCTGTTTTCATCAGTCTTACTCTTCATACTTTCTCACATTTCAAATAAGCCTCAACAAATCTTGTGCACATGTTGACAAATACAAGTCTACAAATACTACAATATAATAGATGTTCCCATTTATTTTCATGTATTTACCCATGTTCTGAATGGAACTAGTTTGTAATGTTATCATAAGTAAGATGCAGCTATCTGTGTTCTGCAATGTCAAAGGTTTGATTTATTTTAAAGTTAACACTTTAGTATCCTGCCAATTTGTAGGAAGTTGACATATTACTGTACTTTTCTTCTTTTCATAGATAATAGGAAAATAAAGCTGTTGTGCAGAACTTAAGCAGAACTCTAAAGAAACACCCATAAATTAGAAAACTTTGGTAGACTAGATAAAATTATGAGCAATTAAAGTGCCTGAAAAACATTCATGACCAATGTTTTCAATTTTTATTATTTTTTTCCCAATTTATTTTACTGTTTATGCAGCTAAGAAGCTGATTCACAGAAATGGGAGAAATAGAACTATCAGTAGTTAATATAATGCAAATTTTTTTAAAATAATGCAACAGAAGACATTTGATCTTGCATTGTCTAATTATATGATAGAATTGCATCAGATCTATACTATTGTACTAGATTAGGATGAGAACACAAATGAATAAAAGTATATTAACTTTCAATTCTATTTTTAATTCTACCAGCAAACATAGAAATAGATTGAAACCCATTTTTAGTTAGATAAAATTACATGCAAACCAGTGGGGTTTTTTGAAAGTATTGTATGTCATAGCAACGTTAGAATAAAGGATCTGCCTTTGAGTTGCAGATAACTGGCAAATATCACTGTTGTCTTTATCAGTCACTTTGCTTTTGCAGTGATAATAGAATTACTGGTGAGAAAATGAGGGTGAGAGCCCCTGAAAATTAATCAGTTTTATAGATCCTTGACTCAGAGAAGTCAGATATGGAAAAGACCTTTCATGGTGAATCATCTAATATAGTTTGCTGTCCGTTTGAACATTTTTTGATTATTTTATTTTGCAGCATTTTAGTGTGTTAACTGAAGGAGCTCAGAGCTGGCTCCCTTGGGAGAATATTCCATAGCCTAAGAGATTTCACTGGGCCTAATACTGCTCATTTTGTTTACACATATACTATCAATGAAATTAATAGGACACGATGTATTTCATACCAAGGATTTTTTCATTAATTCACTGTCATTTTCAACTGATTTTCTTAATCATGCTTGCAAATGAAGATATGGTCAATTAGTTACCACTTAGTGGGCTTTTTCCTTAACACAAAAAATTATCAAGGCAAGTTTTAAGTTTGCATGGCCTTGCATGAGGAATGGAGCAGGGGGGAGCTTACTATCATTTCCCAGGGCATTGTATAAAAGGTGAATATACTGAAGTTAGTAGCTTTGAATTTATTCGCTTCCTTTATTTCTATCCTTAATGTTCCTTTTTTCAACATTTCTTAAGAAATTATCAAGGAGTATCTGACTGCTTTTTGATGTCAATATTTTTCATCTGTATACCATTTAGAAGCTGTGACTGTATAGGTGTCTTATTGTGGATGTAGTCAATATAAGCTGAGGCTTCTGAGAAAAGAAAGCTCTCTCTTGAGTATTTTTATTTTTCACACATTCATTCTTAATTTTCTATCTAGTTTTCTTTTTGTGCCTCACTTAGAACCATTGCTGTTCTATCTCTTTGCCCTCTTTATCAGCAAAGTTTGCAGATGACAGTATACTGCAGCAGCAGAGAGGCCAAAAGAGTGTTGTAATAGGGCTACAGATCTGCTATTCAAAACTGATACCTATACTGATCTCAACAGCTTTGGGAACATGTATCCAGATGACATACTAAAAGGTGAAAAACCCATATAAAATAACTGTGAATTAGTATAAAATAATTTCTGAGAGTGACTTGGATTTGTGAAAATATCATGGATGAGTGTGCCTCTATGAGTGGTAAGCTATTTTAATAATAGCTACTAGTAGGGAAAAAAAACATACTTCAAGTTTGAATTGCTAACAGATTATGCTAATGAAAGCAGTCAGCCAAAAACTTTATAAAAACATGTTTCCAGACGTAGAATTGAGAAATGATAATTTGTTTAAATGTGGGGTTTGTTTTTTTTTCACCCATTTCTATTAGCATGATATGAATGAATACGATCTGTCAGAAAAACATCCAGAAAGGAAAATGCCATGGACATATATAAAGCAGAAGTCTAACCATGAATATTTATGTGGTCATCTTGAGAGCTTTTTGTGAGTTTGTTAGTACTCTAAAAATAGAGAAATTAAAGCAATCAAACTGATGAATATCATCTGAAAATATGAATGAGTATATGTTGCTCCAAGAGTTCAGAAAAAAAGGTTGCAAAAAATCAAGGACTTGATGAGTGGGGAGAAAGAGATACAATCTTGAGGGGAAAGTTCTTGAATAAATTATGTACTATGAGTAGTTACAATCATAACAGAATAGGGAAGTGAGATACCTTTTGGGATGTTGAGTACATTTACGTGCGTCAGACAAAATGAGGAGAATAAATGTGATTAAGAGTGGGATGGAGCAGTCAGGTGGGTAACATTTTTCAAATTAAGTAGGAAATAGTGCTCCTTCAAGAGAGAAGGGAGAAGAAAATGTACAGGAACCACAGAATAATAGTGGTGGGAAGGCAGATAATTCACTTACCCAAAGTCCTGGCCTTGACAGTCTTATAAGCCCAAGTCATAGGCTGTAAGGATGCTGCCAGAAGTGATCTTAGGCAGGTAAGTGGCAACACAGCTCTTGGAGAAAAAACGAAAGCTCAGCTGGGGTTCGATTTGGTGTCCATATCAATAACAGTCCAGATAGGTATAGAAAAATGAATGAAAACATAGAGCTGCAGAGTTGTAGGCAGGGTGACTTTTCCTTCATTGCCCACGAGTGATGTTCTAAGGGGAACAACTGAACAGAGGTGGAGTTCTTTTCTTCCACCGAAGTTTTCACTCAGGTGATACCAAAGATGAAGGAACATCCTCAGTGTTATGGAAGAGAAGAATTTTAGACTAGATTAACAAATGATGGCAGTGTAAGTTCACAAATCAGTATTAAAGGCCCGAAACTGAAAAGAGTGAAGTTACTATGCCATAATTGTGATAGAAAGAATTAAACTGTATTGTAAACATGTAAGTAGTATAACCTAATAGAGCAGATTAGATTCAGGTGATTAATTCAAATGATGGCCATTAGTTCACAATTGAAATAATGATTTAACTTGCATTACAGAAAATAAGTTCACAGGTTTAGAATATTGATATAGGAAAGTATAGTTTGATTTTTCAATGGAAAAGAAAGAATATATTACCTTCCATAAAAAAAACCCAAACAACAAATAAAAACAAAAACCAAAACAAAAACCCCAAACCAAACCAAACCAAAACAAAAAACAAATCAAAGCAACCCAAAACAACAAACAAAAAAAACCCCAAACATATGTGAAGGTATTTCAGTGATGTCATGGTTTAATCCCAGCTGGCAGCAAAGTCGCACACACTCATTCACTCACTCAAGCACTCACTCACTCCCCCTTGATGCGGTGTAGAAGAGAATTTGAAGAGTAAAAGTTGGAAAACTCATTAGTCAAGATAAATACATTTTAACAGGTAAAGCTAAAGCTGTAAATGCAAGTAGAGCAAAACAAGGAATCAATTCACCACTTCCCATTGGAAAGTAGGTGTTCAGCCATCTCTAGGAAAGCAGGGCTTCATCCTTTATAAAGGTTATTTAGGAAAACAAACACCATCACTCTGGACATATTTACAGAACATTTTCTCCTTCCACCTTCTTTCCCTATCTTTTTATGCTGAGCATGACACCACATGATATGGAATAACCCTTTAGTCAGCTGGGGTCACCTGTCCCAGCTGTGTCCCCTCCCAAGTCCTCGTGCACCTTCAGCCTCCACGCCAGCGGGGTGAGGATCAGAAAAGACCTTGATGCTGTGTAAGCAGTGCTCAGCGATAACCAAAACATCCCTGTGTTATCAACACTGTTTCCAGCACAAATCCAAAACACAGCCCCATACTATTGTGAAGAAAATTAACTCTATCCCAGCCAAATCCAACACACTCAGGGACTCATGGCTAAAGATTGTTTACTGTTGTGGTCAGGGTCTCCTGTAGAAAATAAATGTCAGATATTTTGCCCTTTTAAGGGGAACTGCCAACTGAAAAAAGGATTTTTTTTTTTTTGTCAGTGGAAAACAGTTAATCTTCAGTCATCAATTTGTAAAGAGCTAGAACAGATGGTTAAGCTACAGTGATGGAGAGTAAGACTAGTTTGGACTTGGTTGTGGCTGATTGAGAAGACCTTATTGAGAAAGTGAAAGTAGATAGGTAAGAGTTAACATGAAATTATCAGTTTTAAAGTTCTTTGCTCTTAAGATGGAGAAAGACTAATATGTTTTCAGGAAGGCAGACTTCAATGAACTCAGAGAACTGATAAATGAGAAACCATGGAAAGTGAATTTAAAGGAACAAAGACCACAAAGTCTAATAGATACTTAAAAGCCATTTATGGGTCACAAGTATAGAGCTCAGTGCAAAGAAAGGCTGGAAAGCATGCTATGCCGTGAGTTTAAATGGGATATGAACTGTTCAGCAACCTCACACACCAGAAGGATTTTCTCTGAAATTATTAAGGGTGAATATAAAAGAATAGCATGAGCTTGTAGAGATAAAATCACACAAGTATAAAATGACATACAATTATTAGGAGGGAAAAATATTCTGTAAGCATACTGATATTTAGAAGAGTAAAGAAAAATCTCTACACAAAAGGATAGGTTATCTAATAGTGGAATATACTGAGAATGCTGGAATGTTTAATGTATTTTTATTTTTATTCTTCAGTAAAATGTCTAATTGGTTAACACAATTAAGGCATATGGAAACAGAGGAAAGAACCATTGTAGTATAAGTAAAAAAAGAGGGAAGAGATTTATGTGTCATTTTCAAATCTGCTCAGCCAAGTAAATTTCCCAGCAGGATATTCATCAAACTGAATGAGACCATCTCAAAGCTGTTAGCATTTGTATCTGAGAATTCATGCACAATGGATGAAGTTCCAAAAGACTATAAGAGGACAAAAATAGCACTAATCCTTGAAAACTAGGGTGAAGGAAGTAAACCAAGGGAATATATACAATTAAGAAAAATTCCTGTAAAAACAACAAAAAAAACTCATTGAAAGCAGCAAGACGTAAAGTAACAGCTCTCATCAATTCATCCATTACAGATCATGTCAAACCACACTATTTGTCTTTTTGACAGGGTAATGGGCTGATGGACAAAGAAGGAGCAAATATGATTTATTTTGACTACTGAAAGGCTTCAGGCATCATTTCACATGACAGTTTCATGCAGAAGCTAGAGATCAAGATGATCCCACTGTAAGGCTGCACAACTAGGTGCAAAAATAACGTTCAGGAGAATGGTTTCAATGGCTTGCTGTCAAACTATAGGGATGTATCAAGAAGGGCTGCACAAAAGCCTATCCTAGGCTGGACACCACTTAGAGCTATCCCTAATGTTTTATATCAAGGACAGAGAGGGTGTTTTCTACACTTTCAAACAATGTAAATCTGGCTATAAGCACTAAGGATTACAGGAATTGAATTCAAAGTGATATTGACTGACAGGAGTCAGTCAGACTGAAACAGTTACGTTTGAATTACATAATGAAGAGTGAAAGGTTTTACACGTAGGCAGAAAAAATCAAGTGCTGTATTAGCCTTATTTTTTCTATGAAACAATTAGTTTGCTGATTACAAAGCAAATGTAACTTAAAATCATATTTTATCTGTTAATTAATTTTTTAAGCAGTCCTGTTAGGTGGGTGATATTCATGGTTGGAGAAAGGTATCTTCCCATGTCTAGGCTTTTAGTCAGATGTCTCTCTTTTCTTCTCTGCTCTGCTCTAGCACCTATTTTCTCATTTATCAGTGGATGATCCATTTCTGCTCTTGTTACCTGATGTGTATCATAAGCTTCATTTGTCTTTTCTCCAAAACTATGAAGGGAAATCTTTTAGTCTTGGATGGCCCTTCTCAGAGAAGGGTGGCTTAGGTCAGAAATCCAACACCACATTGATTTCCAGTTGATAGCTATTGTGTTTACTTGAACCTAAGGCTGCCTAACTGATGATAGTTGTGAAGTACTGCTGTGAATATTTCTGCTTTCTCTCTCTAGGATAGTGGGCCCACTCCCTTGTTGAGCATGTACTGACTGGAATGAATTAGTCTTAGCTGATCCTTTCTTTGGACATAGATTGAAAGTATTAGCAGTCGCTTGAGGCCATCTCCAGGGCCCACCTCCATATAAAATTCCAGGTCACTGCCCCTTAAAATTTATTTGTATGAACAAAAGACAAAACAAATGAACAAATAAACAAATGTTTCTATATCTAAATAATCATTCATGGAATTTATATACGTTTATGATTTCTTGATGTACATGTATTTACATTTTCATATATTTAGCATATGCTGTGCTTAACATTGAGGAATGTGGTATCTCTAAATATGTGAACTGATTGAAATCTGGATAGAGAGTTCCTCAGCAACACTTACCAAATTAGTGAAATTTAAGAAGATTATCTGGAAAAATGTCTAAGGTTTGAGACCTATTGCACTGTGGTGGTCATTCTTAAATTAGACTAGACAAAGTATTAATGAAAGCATTTCAGCAAAGTTTTGAGTGCATCAGTGTTTGGTGCATAACACATAAAGATGTAAGGCAAGACTCTTCAGTGAGAAAGTATGAGGGAGCTATGAAGTTACCCAGCTGTCATGAGAGGAATGAAAGTGGCCTTGCATCATAGATAAGCTTTCACAGAAAAAGATTGCCTGCCTATGATCTCAGACTAGCAGACTTAAAGTTAGATTCTTATCTATTCCTTGAATTAAATGCCTGGTCTTGTCTTCATTTTTTATGAATGCTGTCATGTATTTAAATGTGAGGCCTCTGATGCCATAAGCATTTTTAGTACTTGAGTTGATGTTCTAGCGAGATTTCTTCCTGGAAAAATTAGATTACTCGACTTTGAGTCCCACAAGAGCCTGAGGAGCATAAAATATTTAGTACAAGTATGATTAGCTATGTATACAGTCACACAAAGATGAAGGTGAACTGTACACAAATTATTTAAATTGTTTTAAGGCAAGTATGAAGTATTAGCGTTTTCTTAGAACAGGGATTGTATTTACATAATTTGTCTTGATTATAAATGTTCATACAAGGCTGGGAAATGGTACTGAACCCTCTTCAGAAATGTTTGCACTGCCTTAGTATTGGGAGGTATAGTAGACAGTGTGGAGGTGTTCAAAAATGTATAGTCTAGACAAGGATTCTGTGAGGTGGATTATACTTTAGTTTAGCTTTTATTGAGGCTTTTAGATTACAAATATCTGTTACAATGATCTATAAAGATTGTCTTATCCAAATAATCAACTGTTTCTCAATTTCATATTCATAGTTAATCCAAATGGAACAATACTGAACTGTGATTGTACGAAGTATGTACATTTGTAACTATGATTTAATGGCATGCACAAAGTCTGTTTTGTCCCATTGGTTTTCATTGCGAACATGTCTTAGCTAAATTGTCAATAGCAGATTTTTAAATGAACAAGACCTTTAAGACCCTTATGAACAAGATATTTAATGATATCATTAAATAATGATATCATTAGTGCGATCACACATCATAGTAATGTCTCAATTCTGATATTCTTTTTACATCTAACTTCTATGTATAGCTACTAATATTTTTCTGTTGTTTTTTGTTGGTTTTTTTTTTTTTTACATTTAACTATAAAGTTGAAACTAGTAAAATAAAACAAGAAAACTGGCAAACGATCTACAGACTACTTTAGTTAGTAAAGTCTCTGAAGCACAAGCTTAGCATTTGACAGATTAGTGACTTTCTGATTTTTAGAATATCACATCACTTGTATAGAAAATGATGGTCCATTGGCTACTACTTTCTGCTACTGCATTGAAACATTTAAGGACAAAATAATTTCCTTACAAGGAAAATATTCTAAATAGAGACATATCAATTATATGTATAGGTGTAATACTTTGAGTAATATTCATTGCCATGGGCAACTGTGACTGTGTATTGTCCCATGACTTGCCCAGCTCCTAACAGCAACTGGGTGAAATTTAGGCTCAGGAGATGATCCAACAACTCTTTAAAGATAATGCAGCCTATAATTTATGTGACATCTCTGTCTTTAAGCTCCCTATCTAATTGAGATACTAGACTGTGAAGTGACTAAACTCTACCTAAGTCTGTTAGAGAAATCTGAACATCTAAGCATTTCAGTCAGACTTAATCCATGTAAATCGTACTGAGGTATGCATTCTCAAAAAAGATGATGGGCATGCCAGTGCCTTTTTTTTCACTTCAGCCTCATCACTGCAACACATACGAAAGAAATAGGAAACCTGAGTTCCTATCTTCTGCAGCCTGAGGTGATTCATGTGCACAGATCTCCTTTCATGAGAACACCTTTACCACTATCGGTGCAGAGTGGTCCCTCCATTCTTCTTGAAACCAGAATATGTTGCAGCCAAAAATGTGAAACAGAGATATAGAAGATGGCAACTCAGTAATCCAGGGGCTGGGGTTTTTAATTGTCAGGATCTGGAGGCACCTATGCAGTATTTTAACTAAACCCCTACCTAAAGGAAACTGTATTGATTGATAAGTTATTAAGAAAAGGCAAATTTCTTACCTAATTAGCTTCCTACTTCATAAGAAGAGTCAGATATTCTAAGTCCTTAGTGGCTATAACTATCTAATCTACAGTGTGTAAGACATCTTTTTTGAGCGTGTCTTTATACGAGTGTCTTTTGACTCCTGTTCCAGGCTAGTTATTTATTCAGCATGTAGGTTACTCTCCAGCGACCTTCCCATTGGTTGCACAGCACCCATCACACCTCTGGCACCTTGAGCAATTCCAGTATATCAAGGTTCTTAATGGCTAGGTGATGTCATGTCAAAGCACCTACGATCTCAGGCATACAAGGGAAAAAAAGTGGGTCTTACATCTTAAGCAAAGGCTCCATCTGAAAGGTTACTGGAGACACACACTGTTAGTATGAAGATCAAGACTGTGAATCCCACGTAGATGTTTTGGGATTTAATGCACAAAAGAGTAGGGTTTGAAATAGGAGGCTTTCTCTCTCACTGCTCTAAATTCAGGCAGCTGTTCATGCACTCTCTGGGATGCTCTGGACTCTGTACTACTTAAAGGCGACTTGCCACACTGAAGACCTTTCTCTGATTCTAACCCTAATCCCCTTTTCCTGATAAAATATAGCAATCCTTTAAAAAGAGATAGTAAAAGCACAGAATCAGCAAGGCCGGTCTACTGCCTGAAACTATTTCTAACCGCCTTTTAAAAGTCAACGATAATTTACATTAACAGTTGTCAATTGCTTAGATGGTACTATTAAAAAAAAAAGTGACAAGGAATCATAAAATATTTCATGGAATTTACCAGTGAAAGAGTTTTGATCTCTTTAGTCTTAAATTGGACTGAGCATTAGGAAAACTAAAAAAAAAATAAGAATCCATAAAGTTGAATACATGAAATTTTTCAAGTGTATTTGTAGTAATACTGTTAATAATTCAGTATGTGTGCGGTATATTTGGTGATGAAAAAAATGCATGAATAAGTTATTACTTAGGAAATTAATTTGTGCCACACTATGGATATCTTGCAAATTCAACATCAAAATGAGAACATCTTTTATCTCTCCAAATTTTAATGTTGTAGTCGAATTTCACAAATTCAATCTAGTCCTGGTGCTTCTCTCAGTGCAGACAATTCTGTTCCTATTCCTTTGATTGAAAGAAGTGGTTGATTGTGTTATCCATATGAACAACAGGCTGAATAACAAAGATTAAAGGGCACATGATTGTGTTCTTGCCAATGACAACAAAAGAATAGTGGCATGTTGCCACCTCGCATCGTTAAAAGCCTGCCCTTCATTCTCCCCTCTACAGTTTTGAAAGAGGAATTTTAATTTTAATTAAAACAAGGTAACTTTTTGTGGACTTATTCAGTAATACCAAATAATGATGGGCAATATATTCTAGAAGTTATGTTCTTTCCTTCAAATTAATGATACTTTCTTATGTTTTTTAATCAGTTTAAATGGAACCTTCTGTTGATAAGAAGTTGAGCTGCTCTAACTAAAATGTAGTGCAAAGAGGGCATGATTAGCTCCTGTAGTGTGATCAAAGCAGGTGGAATTTTTTAAAGCTCTTTGGAGACTACAGCAGGTAAAATACTCTAAGATGGTATGTAAAAAATATGTTGATACATATTCTGCCTCTTACCAGACTTAATTCCTATGCAGTACTTACTGAATAATTTCCTCAATTTGTGAGACGAGACATAGCAGATTAGGGTGTTCTTGGCATGAAATTATTTACACATTCCTGGTGTGATATGTGCTTGGTAAAGTTTGTCAGGAGAAAGGTGTCATGTTGATATCAGATTAACATCTTCTGATGATCCAAGTATCACACTGTGAAATGAGTTGATATTTCTGTTTGCCATAAATCTGTGTTTAGTTTAAAATATTTTTTTGCATAACAAAAGAGCTTTTTTCTTTCTAATGGTTTTATTTTTTTCTGATATTCTTGATCGATATTGGCTTGTGCAGTATTTATCTAAACTCCCTTTAGAAATTAAATTTTAGATGAATTCACTCATTTTTTCTGTTGTTTATTTTTAAGCATCCTAATTTGCATATGTGTATCAGTCAAGGTTAGCCAAGCTACTGCCAAATTTTCTGACTTGTTATTCATGATTGTCTATGATGTTGGCAACTCAAATCATAAGATGTCATTTTTGTTTCCTAATTAAATGTCTCAGAAGTAACAAGTAGTTACTGCCCACAAATTAGTTTGCTCACACATGTTTTACTGCACTCGTGATTAGAGGACATGTCATACATTCTAATATCCATTCTAATAAGAAAGCCTTCCTGAAAAGCATCATGAACATTGAACCATGAGATGAAAGCTTGACTGAGCAAAACATCTGTTGATGAGTGCCTTTTAGGTGCTTGAAAAATATTTGACTGAACCAAGCATCCACTGTGAGATCTAATTTGCAAGAAATGTTGTAAAATGTAAATAAGGCTGCAGTTTAAGAAAGAGCTTGCAAAGAGACTGTTCTTCAGTAGTGATTAGAATGAATAGACTAGATAGGCCTATCTTCAGGAATATGAGCCAAGTAAAAACTTCAGTTAAATATTTATTTTTCCATGTAATTTTTTGCACGAGTTACTGTTTGCCTTTGAAAGCCTCAAATTCTAAAATATATGTCTATCCAGCTGGATTTGTGCTCTTTTTCTACTTTCCTGATTGGATGAGGGAGTGGTCCTTAATACCTGACAACTTGTTTTGTTAATTTTGGTAAATAATTCCCTTTCATCTTTTATTTATGTAACTCCTAGCTACAAGGAGATTTAAAAAAAAAACTAGAATCCAACAATGTTAAGGTAAATTGTCTCCTATAATATCCCAAAGTTAAATAGACAAAAGAATAGTTACTCAGCATCTCTCCTCTACATATGTCTGTTCTGTTATTCATTGTACAGGGCAGTTAAGTGATAACATCAATAATTCTCTTAGAACAATCATGGCATCAGCAGTAAGAAGCACCAGGTATGGGAAGCAGCTCTCAGGTACCCAGCTGGGGTGAGAAAGTGTTGAAGTGCTGAGGTAGAAGGTTTGTGCGTTCTCTCAGGAGGTTTAAACCCATCTCTTCCCTTTTAGGATAAGACTCACAACACCCTTCTGAAAGAGTGATCAGACCTGTGTTCTGTCGTAGCCACCTAACCCCTGACACTGGGCAAGAGTTATCTTGCTGATCAATGACTTGCATTAGGAATCCTTAAATTAGGAGTTTTGTGCCAACACCAAAGTTTAGGAATAGACCATGTTTCAAAATATATCTTTATAGCTTCTCAAGACACCGTTCCCATAACTAGTTCCTCTGATTAACTAGGCAGCAGAACTTCGTCAGGATAGCTTGTAACTTCCGCTAAGAAAGAGATTAATAATGGAAAAAATGCAGAAATTACATATATAAGATACTAAATATTTATATTTTATGCTTCAAATCTCTGAAAATCTGATGCTGAGTTTCAGTAGAGAAGCTGAATCATGTTATTGAAATAAGACTTAATTCATTTGGCATCCAATGATCAAATAAAAAAAAAAAAGAAGGGAAACAAATAGTAATTTACATTCATGAATGTTATTTCCGTTCATGCACGTTTGGTGAGAATTTTGTGTAAAGTGCAGCTAAAAGCTGATGTTCTTTAATGGAACTCATTGACTTGGTCCCTACAGAGGAGAAACAGAGGAAGGAGGATCTTTCAAAGTGACAGCTGATTTTTCCAATCTGTTAATGATTCCCTTGGAGAGTTTTTGAAAGCATCCTGGAGGCAAATGAATAAAAATTGCAGCATCAATAGTTTTCTCTGGGAAGACACTATTTCTGCAAAATTCCTTGTTCCAGACAGAATGGGAAGTAAAATTTGCAAGCACTATTACTCCCTGCTACCTGAGACCACATTACATGGACCACATTAGCTGAGAGTGCATGCCCACATCCCTGTGTACTGAGCTCATTTGCCAGCAATTACTTCATTGCCAGTCCATTCAAGTTTGGAACAAAAGCAAATAAGCAGATGTGATATCTGTGCTTTATTCAGGCTTGCAACTAGAGGCCACCCTGCTAAGCATCTTAGATGGGGCTGAGACAAAAAGTGCGAGGGTAACAAAATGTGTTATTCTGATATAATGAAAAAATAAAATTCTTTTTCACATTCGAATATATCACAAAGCATTTGTAATGTATTTCAAAGACCCCTGCTAAATTCTAAATGATCAAAAGCTGTAAGAATGCAAGGAATGAGATCCTTGGGGAAAGGTGGGGAAAAAAGAAAAGGGCATGTCTTTGTTGAATACATTCTGGGATACTTAACCTCTGGAAGGTAAAATATGCAGACATTTGCGTTTGCTGGCAAAACAAAGGAATTTTTGACTTGGTCTAAGAAGATGTTTCTTTGCAAGCAGATTGTCTTTCAGACCTGTCTATTGCTACAACGGCAGGTTTCCTGCTCGCAGAGACAAAATTATACCATTAAGCAAAAGACACTCTCCAGATTTTCAGAATCTCAGCTGAGAGAAGAGCTCAATTATCCATCCCTGCAATGGTGGAGCAGGGCAGGAAATTACAGGTGCAAGAGGAGTAGAGACTGACCACAGTGCAACTGCTGTAGAGAAAGGAGAAGCAAAGTACACATGGTTATAGTTTTGTTGCCTTCCCTCTGCTCCACCTTCGTTGCCACATTGTGTTTGCAAGGCTTGACTTCATGACCCCATCTGTACTGCCAAATGCAGCCAACTCTCACTGAAAGTGTCTGAGGCAATGGCACGGCTGTGATGGGGCCCAACAACACAATGTTTTAATGGACTGAAATTAAGGTAGGCATGGTGATTCCTAAAAGTTAATAGAGGGAAAAAAAAGGGTTCAAAACTACGAAGATAGCTTGGGGGATGGTTAGGCCAAATGGGGCCAAACTCGCTACCTGTCTATACTGCTTTCTATTTATGAGCATGGGATTGCAATGTGCACAACAGCACCCAGGTGTGCTTGTAAAAATATGCATTGGCCTTCATGGCATTTCTTTCTCCTTAGCGTTTCTGTAACTATAACTGGAGGTCAGCAAAACTGTAGTATAGCACACTCCACTAATGTATTCCACTAAGCTTACTTTAAATTATTAGGCTCACAACAAATAGCTGTAGAACTGTGGTATAAGCTGAAAAATGCTGAAATGAAATTCAAAGTCAATGGATATGAATATTATTTAATTTTAATAAATAGATAATTGTCACATCTTGCTTTTATTAATCTTCATGAAAGGTATTGCAGTCTAAAAAACCATCTGTCCATCCTTCAGGGAAATGAATTATCACCTTAATCTCATTTTAGATTGTCAGAATTTGCTCTGTGGATTTGTTTCAAAAATTTTCCAGCATTAAAAAATGAAACAGTTGCAAGCTAGCTTTTTTTTTTTTGTGGGGGTTTCTGCATGATGTTTATGCAATAAAATCACCTTGAATTACAATAGCTTGTGGGTAAGGTACACACAAATAATTTCCATATTATTTTCAGCACCTTTTTCAAAACTTGCAGATGTCTTTCTGTCAGTGCTCTGCAGTCTGTTCTATAGCAAAAGCTGGAGACATTTGACTGCCCAATTTAAAATATTGTCATGCTGAGATTGACAAGACTACTTTTAAAGTTCAGCTGAAATGGTCTGTATGGACCCAAAAATCTGTTTGGGCTATAAGATTATGTAGAGCCACATAATTGAAGTAGGCATTCTTACAAAAGTGGTTTTTCGTGCACTCACATTTGGTGCCATAATGGGTCCGTGTAGCTTGACCTGTCTTTCTTGTTTTCAGTGGGCCTTTTCGAAATCCATATAGTGATTCCTCCTCATTTTCAGCTAGCAACTTGAACTTAAAACTTATGTAAAATACAAGTATTTTCCTTTTTAAAATTCAAAACAGTAAGTGGGAGAATTATTTTGTGCTTGTAACTGTGAGGGGGCATTCATAGGATTAATCTATAAACCAACTAACCATCTATCCATAATTTTTTTTCTAAAGCATAGATCATATTATTAAACAGTTTGTTTATTATTTAATTTCTAAGCTCTAACTCAATAGATTACTGCACTTTTAAGAAGTTATCAGTAAATTTATATGTTTTAAATTTGCAAGTTCTGAGTTGCCCTGGGATTTTAATATTCATATTAAGACTCAAAATGGAAATGATTTCAAATACTTAATTTAGCTCTATGAATATTTTAAAAGACTAATTTAATGTGTAGGATGTAACACTGTGTCTAAGACTGTTTGCAAATCAGTGAAGTTAAATGAGATGGTCTCTGTATTTTCATTTGAAGTTATTTTAAAGCATAGGTGATTTCTTGGAAATACCACATGGAGTTTTGTAGCTTATGTTTTGTTAATTATAGCATATATATATTTAAGTAATACAAGTTACTTTGCTTTTATTATGTTCTTGACAGAGTAAACCAATCAATCATAGCATATGTCTACATTAAACACTAGCATGATGTTTCAACCAAAAATGAGCACAAAAGCACAGACAATACCCATATCAAATATTATAAATAATCATCCATACAAAAAAAAAAATCAAATATTTATTGAAATTAACATGTTAGGAAAAGACACAGGAATAGGGGAATCTATTTTAGAATTTTACTATGAATGCCTCAATCATTCTCTCAGGTTGCTACTCATGCTGTCAATAAATTCATATTTATCTGTCACAGAAATTGTTAATATTACAATCCCAAGATTTTCTGTCAGAAAAGTGGTATATAATTACCATGATTGATACACTTATTTCATGTCATAAGAAACACAAATCTGAAGCAAGAGTTCTGAATTGCAAATATTACAGACATCATTGCAAATTACAGTTATAATAAACAATAACCCAGGTATCTGACATCTTTTTTTATCCACAACTGGCAAATGCTATCTATCATGATGGCATCCATGTAATACTGCGAATACAAGGAAGCAAATAATGATAAGCCATGTGACATCAGCTCTTCCAGCTGCTGAACAGAGAAATTGGTGTATGATATTTCTGTAAACTTGACCATGCATGTGACAGCAGTGTGCTGAATACCACTGTGGTACTGCCTGGCCTTCCTCCCTTGGTCCAGCAAATGCTGTCCCACAGAACACACGGGCATAGAATGCACCAGTGCATGGTTATGGTGGTTAAAACTGTTATCATGCACATCAACTAGGAGGATGTGCTGATCTAACTTGCCCTACCCCAGCACCTCCTTTCTTTGGTCATAAACCAAACCCGACCATTTTCCATTACATTTATTCTGTTCTTCATTGAAAAGGTCTGAAACCATGAGAGTACTGCATTTTTAAAGTAAGAAATTGGAAGTATGAGTTCAAGCTCTCCTACAGCAGGCATTTCAAAATGAAGCAGTCTTCTAAAACTCTTGCATCATACCTACCAACCCACCATGGGTTTATATGTCATAAAGTATTTAAGATGCCACTAGGTGCTGATGATTGATGTTTCAATAACAAATCCTCTTTTTCTGGAGCAAAGCATGTCTTCAAAACTGTGTTCTAAAAGCTGGCATACTGCATAGTCTTGCTGCAATTAAAGAAACAAACAAAAAAAAACCCCAAGAGATGGCTAGTAAACTTTTAAGATAGCAATGCTAAAATATTTATTTATTTGTGTAACTAGCTTTGAGATATAAAAAAGAGAAAACTAATAGCTACAACACAGAATTTGTTAATAGAAAGTCATTCTGATTACTATCCCATTGCCATTCCAACTAACCATTTCAAACACGAGTGCTTTAAACCTTGATAATCTCATATCAAGTTCTGATTTCCTCTGTACTTCTACTCTAATATGAGAAAACATGGAGTGTCGCAAAATTAATTGAATGACTATTGAATATTTTCTTGGTATGAAGTGTAAAGTATGCATAAGTACACATATGTTATTTTTTTTCACTCTAACTATTCAGATAAATACTAAGGCAGCCTGCACAGTAAGTAGTAAGTAAGCCATATACAAAATAAATCATAGTTTATGAGCAGATTTGTGTGTCTGCCTTCTTCTTCTTTTAATCTGCATCAAATTTTCTTGTATCTCATCATTTCAGGATGCCCGATTCTGAAATTACTATAATTGAAATCTTGTAAATTTTTTTTCTGTGATAAATACGCATCACACCCCTCCACCAAAAAGCAATTTCAAGGAAAATCTTTCAACCTGGTCTTTTAAATGTGGGTGTACTATTGCATATATCTAAATGCCTACACATATTTTTCCTTACTCCCTAGACTTTCCTCAAGCCAGCTCATTTGAAGTGGTTTCCATTTAATATTCATTACATCTAGCAGAATTTATTACCTGATTTAGGGGCCCTAAAAATGGGACTCTTGTCCTTTGAATATTAACTGGCACAAGACTTTGAAGACTTCTGGTGCCTCTCTCTTATCTGTCTCTTCAAAAATGTACTTCCTTTCTTCGTTACACTTGTCACTTGTAGCATTCAAATTTTTCAGCTGAAATGCTTCTTTCTTTGAATTTTGAAAAAGTTTTTTTTGCAGCAGCATTAAACAATACAACATGCTGTAACTGAAATGTCTGTGCTCTTCATCTGTAATTGTCTGTCCCAATATACCACGTGTACTGGTGGAATTTAAGCTTAAGCACCACAATTTCATCCAGTATTGAGAACTGCCCTTTCCGAGAAGCTCAGCATCTTCCCTCCATCAAAGACTGAGTGGGAATCAAAAATTAGGCATTCCTCTCAGCATCTGAGTCCTTTCAGGAACTCAAATACCAAAGGAGCTTCTGGAGCAATTCCAACAAACATAACGATTCAGGCTTCTCAGAAAACTTAGTTGAAAATGTCTCTTCTTCTTCCTAAAGGGAGCTAGAAGGAAAGAAAAACATTCTTTTTGCAATAACCTAGAAGGGCTGCTATCCATCCAGCTTGTGTGATTCTGATTCAATGGTGTCTTTGAAGGAGGTAAAATCCACGAGTTTCATAGCAGTGTCTTAACAGCAGACTCCATCCTGATCCATCTCAAACCTGAAAGCAGTTCAAAGCTTTGGGTAGCAAGAGTACGACAAAGAAAGTAACATTACAACACAGAAATGCCCAGAATAACCACGGACTGTGCAAAATCTGACTATTGTGTTCTAAGGCTGACATGATTTCACTTTTAGCAGTCAGGTAAGTGTAAGTCTTCTTGAGTAGTCACTTGCAGTCATGCAAAGTTTGTTGAAAAAAGGGATGTGAACCTATATTTTCAAGAGAACATTATGCAGATCAAAAGGCTCTGAGCTTGAGCGGTGGATTTCAGATGTCTGTTAGTTAAGTTTAGACATTTGTCTGCTTTACATAGTGGCTGTTCTCAATTCTATTCTGAGATATCTCCCTTTACAGTGACAATGCAGATCATTCTCAGGAGATATTTTATTATATCATGTTACATTATCACATAACTTTTGGGCCTCTAGCTTCTTTCTATGGATTAGTCTTAAAGTGATCTTCTCTGACCTTTTTATGTGAATAGTTTTATGCAAAATGCAAGTTAAGTGTCATTCTGAAAAGAACAATATTGCTTTTTGCCATGTTTCAAGTATATTCTGTCACTGTATTTGACATCAGTTAAAGCAACAAAAGCCCAGGTCTTTCTAAAAACGTACATAAATGCTTATTATAGGGCAACACAGCCTGAGCTGAACAGAGATGCAATTGCACTGCTGTCAGAGATGCTGAGCTATGGTCTAAAGGAAGCATCATCCGCAGTAATGAATCTTATACCTGCTTTGTTTCCTACTGAGAATGCATTTGTGAGGAGGGGAAACTGTACCATTATTCAGAAAATTTTTTTGTTTCTGAGATTATGGGTTGTGGGCTTTCTGACCATATCATTAAGGGTTGGAAAACATGACCAATGTGTCCTTCACAACTCTGTCAGATGTGCTTTATGCTGATCACTCAGCAACCAATGGAGAGAACTCTAGTTCATAGAATCATAGAATCATATAATGGCCTGGTTTGGAAGTGACCTTAAAGATCATCAAGTTCCAAGCCCCTTACCATGGACAGGGACACCTTTCACTAGACCAGGTAGATCAGAGCTCCGTCCATCCAGGTCTTGAACACTTCCTGGCATGGGACATCCACAATTTCTCTAGGGAACCTGTTCCTGTGCCTCACCACCCTCTCAGTAAATAATTCTTCCTAATATCTAACCTAAAACTATTCTCTTTCAATTTGAAGCCATTCCCCTCCTTGTCCTGTCACTATATGCCCTTGTAAAATGTCCCTCTCCAGCTTTCCTGTAGGCTGCCTTCAGGTACTGGGAGGCCACAATTAGGTCCCCCCAAAGCCTTCTCATCTGCAGTCTGAACAACCCAAATTCTCTTAGCCTGTCCTAATATGAGAGGTTCTCCATCCCTCTAATCATCTTGATGACACACCTTTGGACTCACTCCAGCAGGTCAATGTCCTTCCTGTGCTGGGTACCACAGAGCTGGATGCAGCACCCCAGGTGGGTCTCACCACAGCAGAGTAGACGGGCAGAATCACTTCCCTTGACATGGTGGCCATACTGCTTTTGAAGCAGCCCAAGATACAGTTGCCTTTCTGGAGTGCAAGTGCACATTGCTGGGTCATGTCCAACTTCTCATCCACCCGCATCCCCAAGTCCTTCTCCTCGGGGCTGCTCTTGATCTGTTCATCCCCCAGCCTGTGCTGATACTAGGGGTTAGCCTGACCCAGGAGCAGCACCTTGCACTTGGTCTCATTGAAGATCATGAGATTCCCATGGGTCCACTTCTTAAGCTTATCCAGGTCCCTCTGAATGGTATCCCATCCTTCAGGTGTGTCAACTGTATCTCTCAGCTTGGTGTCATCTGCAGATTTGCCAAGGGTGCACTCAATCCCCTCATCTATACAATTGATGAAGATCTTAAATAACCGTCATCCCAGTATGGACCCCTGAGGGACACCACTTGTCACTGATGTCCGTCAGGACTCAGAACTGATGACCACTATCCTACAGATGCAATTAGTTACTATCAATTTTTTTTACTCTCTAGTTACTATGAAATGCAGTACAGGTTGGCCATGGATTTGTAGAGTCAATTGCCGGAGCCTATATGGAGTATTAGTTAAGCTCAGCACCTTTTTTAATCCTCTGATTAATCCTCTGCCAGACCTCTAGCAATCCTATGATTAAAGAACTAATGTATTGAAATTCATGTTTAATTTCCATTAAATTTTACCTGAAAAATGTTTATTGCAATACAGTAAAGACTTGCTTGGGTATCTTACAGAGTTACTAGGAATCATACCATTGTTTTAGCAGGCAGTTTGGGACATTAGAGTATTTATGGGGAAATTTCACCAGGATAATAATTTATTTTCCACTTAAATGTATTACCTCATTTGCAAGTCTTTTGTCTGCACTGTGACCTTGTAATAAACATGGTTAACTGCTGTCTGTCCTCAGTCCAGGCAGTTCTTTGAAGAATAAAAGCAAGTGTTTAATTTGTACCTTGCTATTTATTAATCTGCTGCATTGCTGTGTCAAACATCTTTCTTAAGTGTGATATGTGTCATGGTTTAACCCCAGATGGCAACTCAGCCCCACACAGCTACTCACTGCCCTCCTGTGGGATGGGGGAGAGGATCAGAAGCTAAAAGTGAAAAAACTCATGGGTTGTGATAAAGACAGTTTAACAGGTAAAGCAAAAGCCACACATGTAAGCAAAGCAAAGCAAGGAATTTATTCACTATGTCCCATGGGCGGGCAGATGTTCAGCTGTCTTTAGGAAAGCAGGTCTTCATTGTGCCTGACAGTGACTTGAGTTGACAAGTCATCACTCCGAATGTCCCTCCCTTCCTACTTCTTCTCCCAGCCTTATATGCGGAACATGACACCATATGGTGTGGGATATCCCTTTGGTCAGTTGGGGTCAGCTGTCCTGGCTGTGTCCCCTTCCAGCTTCTTGTACACCCCCAGCCTCCTTGCTGGTGTAATGGGATAGAGTGAGGGGCAAAAAGGTCTTGACTCTTGGCAAGCACTGCTCAGCAATAGCTAAAACATCATGTCATCTATCTTGTTTCCATTAGAAATCCAAAATATAGCCCAATACCTGCTACTATGGAGAAAATAAACTATCTCATCCAAACCCCACAGATTATGTTAACTACAACACCAAAATCCCAATTTCACCATATCTGTTATGCCTCCCTTCAAGAACTATAAATTTTTCCACAATCTTTCTTGTTGCAAAGTGAGAGCTGTCACATAATTTACCACGTTTTTATCCTATTTTTTTATTAAATTTGACGAGGATTTGGCATCCTAGATTCCTGTCTTTTAAGGCTCCATTCCCTTAAATGAGTATTACTGCCAAATTAGGACAATGCAATGATGCAGCCAAAGCTAGGAGGGTTGTACTGACAAGGCATTAAAAAAATCAACAAGGTTAAAGCTTCAAGAAATAAGACCTGAAATATTTATTCAGACAAACCTGCCAACTTTTGAGTTCTTACTCCTCAATCAGTGTTGTGCAGGTATAAACGGCTCAAACCAAGAAGTACTGACTTGTAGGACCAGAGTAGGCAAATGCAGCTGTAAGACTGATGTCCAAACACTCAGTAAAGCACTTGTAGTTTCTGAGTGTTACATAAATATGTTGCTTCTAATGAGCTCCATATTTCAAAAACAATTTAGGTTCAGAAGGCTGAACATTTTCATACAGGCAGCAAACACTCACACAGTGGTCCTTGCTATAAAGTTAGAAGGCTTAAAATAGATCATGTGTTTTTAAGATACAATTTTGAGACACTATAAATGCAGAGAAATAGATTATATTTTCTTAGAAACAGTTTCAGTGTTTATTTGTGGTCTGCTAAGCTGCATTCTTTTCCTGGTTTTCCTCAGTTTTTACTTTCTGTTTGAAACTCAACCCCTTGGTATGATATTAATCTCCCGACAGATCATTGTTTTCCTTTTGCAGCAATTTTCAGTGATACATAATGTCAATGTAATTTTTTCATTAAAAATTAAAGAATTTATGACACTGACCTACTGGGAATGCTTAATATTTTTTCTTTAATTTTTTCTTTTTTTTTTTTTTTTAATAGAAATGTAAAACATACGTTTAGTGACAGATCAGATAAATGATCAAAGAGTAGCTCTGGAAAGATTCAGCATTGCTGGAACAGTAAAGATATGCATCATAAAATTAGGAAAAATTTGGCAGAGCTTCAAGATACTGTGAGGCCTCTGATAAATACGGGAACAGTCTCTTGCTGGATTTTTCAAACAATTTAAATAAAAGCAATAGTAACCTGTCAATGTTGCCCCACCCCAAAAAACTAATAAATGTTAAAATGACAGATTAGAGACTAAAATTACATTTCAGATCAAAATATGTTCTTGGTTACAACTGAGTTAATATTGAGTAATTTATTTTATTTGTTGAAGTAATTCTAATGAAAGCAGCTATTAAGTGGCTTCACAGGATAGTTGCATCAGTTGTAAAATAATGTGAGACTGCTCAAGTTGTATATCACGTGTCAGTATCTCTCAATTGTCAGTATCTCTCCCTCAGCATCACGGTGGGGGAGAGAGGTGAGCAAAATCTTTTCTACATAAGTGGTAAAATAGGGATAAAAGCACATTGCAAAGTGGAAGTTCTGGGACTCAACTAATGGAACAAATTTGGTATGAGAAAATCTTTCTGTCTTGTTTGAGATATGCTTATGTATCAATATATATTGATATATATTTAAAAAATCATTAGAGGACTTACTGTTCCGCTTCCATCCCAATTATTCTGTGGAAGCTGAGTGTGTTTCTGGTACAGAGCAGCCTAGGAGACACAATCAGGGAGCAGAATCAGAGCCTCATTGTGCTAAACAACCAACAGATGAATCAAGCTGACAATTGAGAGGCCATTATTTGCATTTGAAAAAAAAGATTAAAATGAATTTGCTACACTGAGGTCTTAATTCCTCTACTTCTAATCCTGCAGGTAGCTTAATTCAAGTCAATGGCATCACTTGCCCAAGTAAAACAAGCAGGATTTAGTTCTTCCTCAGTACTGTGCATTAATTAAAATGAGAAGCAGAGAGCACTAAAGGAGACATACAACAGGTTTGCCTTCAAGTCCTTTGTGTCTGCCTGAGAGGAAGAGGGATACTCAGAATTGCTGTTTTTCCTTTCAAAGGGCAGATTGTGCATGCTGTTCTTTTTACATTTCTGTCTTTCATCAGGAAATGATGAAAGACGCTGCATTTTCCTCTACAAAGCTGTTTGCACAGGAAAATTCACTAGTGCCTTTATAGTAGGGTATAATCAGACCAATGTAACAAGCCATTGCTAATACTGTTATGCCAGAATAGTTACACTATCAATTTCTCCATTTTAGACAGCACCTTTTTTTCTGAACCTATGAACATATGACATGTGGCTGCACTGCTATGCCTACAGAAGTTCTCACCCACTGCCCAGAATTATTTCCTATGTAGTTCAAGTGTCTTCCTTCATACTGGTTAATGTTCTCATTGAAGAAATATTCAATTTTCTATTTACACAAGGAGATCCAACAATTGCAATGAAATCTAGCTGGACTTAGCACAGGCAACCACAATGCCTCCTGTCAACAAAAATTCAGGGAATAATCCCCATTCAACAGGGAATTTGGAGTTGCATATGTCCGCTATATAATCTGGGCAATTATATGATCAGCTTTGACCTCTCTCCACTGTTAGACCTTTGCTTCCTTATCTCCAAAGCCACCACTTCCCTTTTGGCTAAGGACCAGACCCAACTCAAGCCTTTTTGGCACTGCTGACAAATTTTGCAGAGAAGTAGATTTCTAGGAAGCTGGTGGGATCCCATGGGGATTAGACAGAGCAGAGGAAGATCTGTAGGGCTCTAAGGAAACTACAGATAAAACAGATACCAAGTGAAAAGGGGTATGAGATGCTGTGAAAAGGTAGGACTCCCTCGTTCCTCTCCAAGGCCACTGCTCCCTTTCAGACCTTTCTCACTCCTGTGGTGGTCTGGACAACCGTGTTGCTTACAGCTTTTCACCCTCCAGAGTTTCTCAAACTGTAGAAAAAGCAAAAGAGGCAAGGCCATCCCATTGAAGAAGGAAAGTGTGCAAAGCACAGCAAAGTCAGAGCGACACTGTATAACTGTAAGTATATGTTGATTGGGAGGAATAGAATAGTGCATGGGAAGAGACACAATTTTTCAGGATGAAGCAGGTCCATCACCAGCTCAGGAACAGAAAAAGAGTCTATCTTGCCATAAAATGGTTTCAGGATAATATATCCTGGAAAGCAGCTCTGCGGAGCATGACCTGGGGGTCCTGGTAGACAACAAGCTGTCCATGAGGCAGCAGTGTGTCCTTGTGGCCAAGAAGGCTGATGGTATCCTGGGGTCCATCAGGAAAAGCCTTTCCAGCAGGTTGAAGGAGGTGATCCTGCCCCTCTGCTCAGCCCTGGTGAGGCCACATATGGAGTACTCTGGTTTGGGGCTCCTCAGTGCAAGAAAGAAAAGAAACTACTGGAGAGGATCCTGCAGAGGGCTAAAGTTTTTCAGAGGACTGGAACATCTCTCTTATGAGGAAAGGCTAAGGGAGCTGGGCCTGTTTAACCTGGAGAAGAGATGATTGAGAGGAGATCTTATTAATGCATACAAATATCGTAAGGGTTCGGTGCTGAAAAGCTGAGCCAGGCTCTTTTCAGTGGCGCCCAGAGATAGGACAAGGGGCAACAGGCACAAACTGAAACTCTGAAAGTTCCATCTGAATATGAGGGAAAATTTCCTTACTGTCAGGGTGACAGAGCACTGGAACAGGCTGCCCACAGAGGTTGTGGAGTCTCTTTCTCTTGATACATCTAAAATGCTCCTGGATGCAATCCTGTGCTGCCTATTGCAGGTGAACCTGTTTTAGCAGTGGGTTTGGACCGGATGAACTCCAGAGATCCCTTCAAGCCCAGCCATTCTGTGATACAGGGAGCCAGTCCTAGACCCTACTTGAAGCCAAGGGGCAAGAAGTTCAAATGCAATGATTAAAAAAAAGAAAGGGGAAAAGAAGAAAAAACTCATCACCTTATCTGACCCTTATTTATCTTCTCTACTCAGTCATTTTCCTCTTTATCTGCAAGGCCAGCAAGATATCTTCAAGGTAAGCTTCACACCTGCCATCACAATGACTCTCTACCAGCTGCTTTTAATGTCAGGTGGAAGAGAAAATTAGAACCATCATTAATTGTTTCTGGGCTATTTCATTATCAGACACATATATCATATCATATGAGCCTACTGTCTACTCTTCTATATGGGTCTGAATCCTGGGTCATCTACCACCACCACCTCCCACTCCTCGAGCGCTTCCATCAGCACTGCCTCCATACAATCCTAAACATCCACTGTTCTGATTACGTGACTAATGTGTCTGTCCTTGAACAGGCAGAGATCACCAGCATCGAGGCCATGCTGCTGAAAACGCAGCTGCGCTGGGCAGGGCACGTCTCCAGGATGGGGGATCACTGCCTCCCTTAGACTGTGCTCTATGGGGAACTCACCACCGGCTGCCACAAGAGAGGAGCCCCGAAGAGGAGATACAAGGACTCCCTGAAACAATACCTCAGCCTTGGCCATGTTGACGATCATCAATGGTCCACTCTGGCCTCCAATCATGAGAAATGGAGACACACCATCCATAACACTGCTGCTTCCTTTGAGAACACATGCAGAATCAATCTGGAGGAAAAAAAAGACAACGCAGGAAGAACCGTGCCTTGCCAGAGAGACTTTCCACTCTGCCTTTTGCAATCAGACTTGCCTGTCTCACATTGGCCTTTTTAGCCACCAGCGTGCTTGTAGCAAACGTGGGTAGAGCCCTTCCCAAATCTTCGTTCACAAAGCCTAGCCATGATGACATGTAATATTTATTAATTTTCAATGTTATAGTAACTAGGTTAAAAAACAATAGGCTGACACACTCAGTGTCATTATCCAATGTGATGTCTCAGCCCTGCAATTCTAACAAAAGGCAGGGTGAGGGGTATAGTGCGTTATTTTAAGTTGTCCTCAAATAGCAGAGGAATTAAGACACAGATTTTTTTGGTCTTGCCTTTTTTGTAGTAAACAACAGAGCAAATGTTCTCATAACCTAAGTGGGAATATAAGATGGGTGCAGTATCATAGCAACAGACAGAGGTTTTTGTCAATATTTGAATCATTATGAACATCCTTGTTAAGTGTGCAGTATTCTGCTATGTCATAAGGAAAACCTAGTAAAATAATGCTATAAAAGTAACCTGTTGAACCTGAGCACCTTAGATTCCTTAATGATGGCATTTATTTAGCACTGCAAAGAGTGAATTCTTATTCCCAGGCATCTTTTTAATGACAGATGACAGATCACAAGAGTCATGATATACTGAGGGCAAAACCCGTCAGATGTTTTTTGAAACTACGCTTCAAAATTTTCAAATCCATGTGAAAAGTAACCTGTTTCAGGAATAAATTTTCATGTTCACAGTTCAAACTGAGTGAATTGTCAGCAATGTGTAATGGGAAAAGCTTGGTTTATTGTTTTATTTGTGGCAAAAATAATATCTTTGATAACATTTCATCTGTATTTGTCCAGAACAGGGTCCCTGTGGCAGGCTGGATTTTCTTTTTTAAATTATTTTTTGCACTAGGTGACTTCAGTCTATTTTGTCCAATTCTTAAATATTGTGTGCTGTAACCAAGCAACATGATTAACAGTTTGAAAAGCACCTTACTAGGTTCTTACACCAGGGTTAAATTCACAGAGAAATGTGCTGTCAGAATATATTCCTTGCAAGGGCATTGCTGCATAGTGAAATACCTCTGTAGCACCATGGGATGAGACCACCACGCACACTTGGAGAGGTATTTATGTGTCAAAGTGTTTGTTTGTGCATGTGTGTATAGAACTAGCACTTGGAGCATAAAACTGCCACAAGTCAAATAAAGAGCTACTATAGCTGGTCAGTAAGACATATGAGAGGAAAGATATCTTAAAAGAGACAGTAATATAACCCTGTGTTACTCAAAGCACCTGCAATTAAACTAGGATCCAGAGTAATGAACCTAATTGGAAACCAGGCTTCATTTGAGTGCTGACACTCCCTGTCACATCTTAATTGTCTCTGAAAAACATTTAGCAGGAAGGATTGAGGGTATTCCTTCTTTCCAGGGTGACTAAAAAATGGAAATGGTTCTGAGGAACACAGAGAATGCAGCCAGGATCATCTAACATGGCTCTTTACCCTCCAACTGTACTTTAAAAAACAGGAATGATTTTTGAGACATGCTTTTAATTTGTAGGAATCAGTAAATATTTCCCAGTGGTGAATTCTGATTGGAGAAAGGCACTTGCTCCAGCTGTGTCCAAGCCTCTCCTTGTTCACCTGGAAGGACAGCCAAACAAGAGTATCATTCTTCAACAGGAAGTTTGGAGGAAGGAAAAGCATCCTTATTCTTTTGTCCCAGCAACTTTAACAGTTTTATCTAAAACTTCATGAAAGCTGGTACTCTGACCACATCAGACTAGTTAGGGCTTGACAGCACACCCATGGTTAGCCCATGAGCAGTATTGTAGGAAGGGAATCTCACCACTTCATCCCACTTGGGTGATGAGTGCCAGTCTTTAAGTTCTTGTCTCTCTGAAAATGTCTGTTTTGTGAAATAGCGATTGCTCACTTTAGGGATTTATTGCTGGCCTTGGGTTCAAGTGGCATGGACTAGCTGAAATCCATGCTGCTCAGGGTTGGCTTTCTCTATGGCAAAGTGGTTTGGGCTAAATATCTTAATTTTCCTACAAGCTGGGCTAATTAATTCCTTTTAATGAAAGGGGTGATAAGTAAAGTAGTCTTCAAGCTCTTTTCTCTTATCCTTGACTTGTTTCAAGGCTGGTATTACTCTGTGTTCTTTCTCCCCTGACTTCCACAGGTGTAAGAGAAGAATCAGGTCCTTTCTTTTTAAGGAAAATATCCTCGAAATCAGAACTCTGCTCTGGCACTGAAAATCATCACAGAACAGGAAAGACAACCAATTCCCTGAGCTGGTTTCTGGAGGTGTTATCCCACTCATGAACAGCTTGTCTGTGCTGCAAATTTACTTCTTTTGGAAAAATACACATGCTCATTTTTCCTGAACATGACAATGACATGTTTTAGTAAAGTTTCTTTTTCCTGTAACCCTCTAAATTGCTATTGTAGAGGTAGATTTCTCTTTAAATTAAAATGAGAATTTCAGAGTGCCCCTCTATTGTGTAATAGCAATGGAAAATGACCTATATCCTTTGTAATTGGAAAATACATGATTTCAGATAAAAAGATGCATTTTTCTTATCCTTGGTCTCCCCTCCCAGACACTTCAAAGTCTGAGAAATGATGCAGCAGATGCTGAGCTGAAAACAAGAAGATATATGTGATTTAAGTGTCAGCTGCCTGGTATTTACTGTTCTTTTAGTTCACTATGATAGAAGACCACAGCTGTGTAAATTAAAATAGAAATCTTAAAAGGATCATAATTTTATTATTTTCCTGCTATGGTTTTTTTATTTGCAAAACTATGTATTCTCTGTCAATTAAAATCAATATGTATTTTATTATATTTTTTACATGTTAATTTTGTTGTTGCCAAGGGCAACTCCAAAAGAAATAAACACAAACAACCAGTGTGTTCCATGCTTGTTTTCTATTTGTTACTGTGTCATGGGCAAAACATTTGAGAGAATAAACTCCTTGTCATAATTTTGCTCTGTTAAATTATTTGATTATTGGTTCTGTTCATGACAGCCTCAATAGAGAGAAGACATAAGAGCTGCTGGGCTATATTCTAGCTTGGGAATTTTAAAATGGGGTGGGGTTTTATAGTTGATGACATCACCTATATACCAACCTAGTGATGGCCTGTATTTTCTAACCCTTGGTCATCATCTATTGCTCCGGAATGTTTTAAAAATAAAAATCCTGCACATCATTAGTATGTGGTTTCTTTTAAAATTCACTCTTCCTTATATCAAACTCACCCTTCATATGTAAAGGAGTCATAATAAATAATTAGCCTGTACTACAGCTAAATTGCCTATACATTGTATCTATGGGAAGCTTCCTCTTTTGTTATGTACTTTGATGATTGCATTTTCTTTTAATCTGTTCTCCTAAAGCTGCTATAATCACTACACCAATTTAGCTTCTGTGTCACAACTCAGTCCTATAGCTTAAAAGAGAGGGTCCTAAGAATGATGATTTATAAAGCTGAAAATTCATGAATGTTCACTGTAAAGTACTTTCTAGTCATTGCGCTTGCTGCTTCCCTCTTTCTGATTCTGTTTTAGGGTATAATCTAACTCAAATGCAATAAAGACAATTTTTCCCACTCAATTCTCCTTTTTAAATTTTAAGCACAAATTCTACTCCAGAAATGAACAGTCCAATAATATTTTTTGCTGATATCAGAAAAGACAATGTCTGAAGTGGTTACAAAGATCAATGAGGGAGCTTTGGAGAGAAGACTAACTTAGAAATTACACACTACAGAAAGGACTGAAGTTGTTGAAGGGGGGAAAACAGGGAAAACTCAGACTGAAGAACCAGTGACCTCTAAAAACAAAAGGTTCAGTTCCAATTCTATTGAAAGTACATCAAAGTCATCATGGTTTTTCTGTAAGCTACAAAGAAGGCTGAGGTTTCAGGCTGTTATTTTTTAAATAAAAGTCACCCCTTCATGTACAAACAATCAAATGTTTTAAGAAAGGCAAAATGTTTTGCATTATTTTGGTGCTCTCTTGAGGCACTCTCACATCCTCCATGTGCAGACTGATTTTTCCCTCCTTTTTTCTATCCATCACCCAATACTATGATGTTTTATCCATTAGATGGATAAGAGGTTCTGTTGCTGTGAGGGCTAATCACTTGAAGTCAAAGATACAAATATCACAGTGGAGCCCGATGAGTTAAATTTACCGGGTGTGTAAGTGACAGGCAGGATAAGCACTTTTTATTATGTACTTCTTGGTGCCACTCAGTTCACAGCATGCTCCACAAATACTGGCAAGGAAATATGTCATGTGCCAGGGAATGAGTAATAGAGACTTGTGTGAAATATGGATGCCAGAGAATGTCTAATTATAGCTCATGAAAGACCAAACAATAACCAATAACAAAACCCAACAGAATTATTCCCTCAAACCAAAGGTGTATTAATGATTTTTGACTTGAGATAGCTGACAATATTAATAGTCACTGAAATTCCCATGTGGTCAAGAACCTGTGGGTAAAGAAGTGGCCTAGATCTGTGGAAAAGGGGTTTTGGTCATGACAGAGTGAAGGATGAAATCATCTTTACTTATGCAAAAGGCATTCCAGCATCTTAAATATAAAACTGTGTGTTAAGCTAGATTGGAAGCAGGGAAGGAGCAGCTTTTCCCTAACTAAAAAAAAATAAATCTGACTTGTACTTCCAACATTCAAAATAAGGCAGCAGATGGAGTTGCTAGGATACAGAAGGCAAAGAACAAGAGCATGAATGTGCTCTAGTGTCTCTACACAATAGCAGAGTATATGAAATGAACTGGAGCTACAGATTTCACCATCAGCTATCACTGTTACAAGTGATGAAATGTAGTCTTTGTGCTAACCAGGTAAATGATAAATCTGAGCAATTTTAATAAGATGATCTATGAGAATTATACTAAGTGATATTTAATGCTGCTCTGTAGATAATCTTTGTAACCACAGAATTACAGTATAATTCAGATGGGAAGGACCTCAGGAGGTTTCGTCCAACCTCCTGCTCAAATCATGAACAGCTCTGAGGTCACACCAGGATGCTGAGCTTTATCCAATCATCTCTTCCAAGAACTGAGGTAGCACAACCTCTCTGCACACCCTGTTCCACAACCTGACTGCACTCAAGGGGATGAAAGGTTTTCCTCCCTATTAATGTGTGCCTGCTGCCTCTCAGCTTCACACCTCACACTACTGTGAAACACATTGCTCCATCTCCCTGCTGACATCCCTGCAGATACAGGGACCCCTGTCAGGTCCCTCCAGAGCCATCTCTTCTCCAGGGTGAACAAACCCCAGTCACACAGCCTCTCTTCATGGGACAAGTGGTTCAGCTATGACCATCCTGGTGATCCCTCCTGAACTCATTCCAGTTTATTGGTTCCTTCTGTACTGAAGGCCTGAAACTGGACACAGTATTATTCATGTGGCCTAACAAATGCTGGCTGTCCTGTTAATATGGTTCCAAATGATGTTAGTCATCTTTGGCATCTTTTGCCAAGGTGTACTGTATGGCCATCATGTACAGCTCTTGCCTAATTTTGAACCCACCAATACAGAAGGTCATCAGTAGCTTGCTGCCACTCCAGGGCTTTTGCTTTTTATTACAGTTGGTTAAAAAATATAAGAGACAGGAATGGTGTAAGGTAGGAAGAATAATAGGGTTGTGTGCAGTAATGATGAAATGTAAAGTGAAACTAAAGCCTGGCTGGAAAGTTGTCATGAGAAAGATGAAATGCATAAGGAATGAAAGAATTTTCAGTAGATTCTGGTCAAAGCACAGCTAAAATGAGAAAGATTTAGTAACCAAATTATTTTCTTGTAGGAGAATCTCATGTAATTTGGCCACCACTGGGTAAGAAGCCATCATGGATGGGCTTTGTAAAATATATTAGGAAACAATTTTAAAATATAAATGTTAGAATATTCATCAAATGCTTAAGTTCTTCATCTGTTTCTTTATGATAATTCTAATGAGTGGGAGAAAAAAAGAAAAAAATTGTATCCAGTTATAGCAGAATACTTATGTTTAACAATATAAGAAGAAAATACTTTATAAATTATAATATTAAAAGGCCATCAGATTTTGAGACAGATGTCTGTAGAACAAAGAAATATGGTGAGCAATATGTAAGTCAGGAACTTAATTGGTTCTGTGAGTGGAGAAAAATTGTCAATTAAAAAAAAAAAGCAATTCCTCTGGCACACAACACAAAAAATGTGGTTGTGTCATGGTTTAACCCCAGCCATTGATTAAGCACCACACAAGTCACTCATTCACTCCTCCACAAGCAGTGGGATGGGGGAGACAATAGAAGAACTCAAACTCATGGATTGAGATAATGACAGTTTAATAGGACAAAAGAAAATAATAATAATTATGACAAAAGAATTAGAATACACAAACCAAATGATGCATAATGCTCTTGCTCACCACTTGCTGATGGATGTCCGTGTGATGGCTGATGCTCTGGACTGATGTTTCAGAGCAGTGGGACTTGGTCAGTTTTCCCTCTGGTCTTCACACTGAACATGATACCACATGCTTTGGGGTATCCCTTGAGTCAGTTGGGGGTCAGCTGTCCTAGCTTGGTTGGCTCCCAGCTTGTGTGCCTATCCAGCCTCCTTGCTCGCAGGAAAGTATGAGGAGCTGAAAAGTCCTTGACTTAGTAAAAACACTATGCAGCAACAACTAAAACATCAGTTTGTTATCAACCTCATTTTCATACTAAAACCAAAACACAACACTATACCAGCTACTAGGAAGAAAATTAACTCTATCCCAGACAAAGCCAGGACAGTTGTGACTATTTCTTCATTAAATCTGAGATATGGGACCCCAGTGTAAAACGGCAAGGATAATGAAAAAATTTGAGAGGCAGCTGCTTAGAGTTTTGAGGCAGATGCAAGGACTGGCTCAAAGCTTCCAAACATTCTCCTCAAACTTACAAGTATAATAAGAGCAGGTAGGACTTATAAATGTGAGTTAAATTAAAAGGTCAAAAGCGTAAGCTACCTCATTAACAAAATCAGAAAAGACTACTTCTCAGCAAAACATTAAGATTTTGATAATAATTTCAATTGTGTTTTAACCTCCATTACTAATTGAACTAGTGTACAGAAAAAAAAAAGCACAGGTAAAAGAAAATAAAACAAAATTATTATATACAATAATTTTACATTACACTAATCGTTTAAAAAAATGTTTGCTGGAACAAAACATTGAGTGGAAAGAATAAAGTGGTATAGTTCTTATGTGGATTTCAATGAACTACTTGGATAATTATCAATTATTTTAAATATTCATTCAAAAACCTGTTTGCAATAAATTCTGTCAAGTTGAAAAATATCTCAGAAAACTATGTGGACTGCCAGTTTTGAGCAATGTACTGAATGTAGTCTACTAGTCTTCTGTAGAGTTCAGCGTTATCATATGATCGCAGTTGTTAATGATCTAAAAAAAAATACCCTCCCTTTGAACGTGTTTGTGTCCTTATGCAATAGTGTGTTGCAAGTAACCACGGAGTTGACATAAAAAAAAAAAGAAAAAAAAAGATAACAAAGAAAAAAACAATTAGAAGTTAGATTAAAATAACAAAATTGTTGTCAGATCCTTGAAAATGCATGTAAAAAGGCATTTGGACAGAACCATAGGAAGCACAGAAAATAGAAACAGGCATAGGGGTGAAAGTGGGCAGTGAATCAGGGAGGAGTCACCAAACAAGAAAAATAGTCTGTGCAGTGCTGGAATCTGTACACAACATGAAGCCCTGGAGCAATGCTGGTTAACCAAACCTGATCTACAGCATTCAGCACAGGCCCTATCAGCAGCTGAAATAAAAACACACAACCCCCCCAACCCAAAAAAAAAGAAGGGAAGTAATTAGTGCATTCAGTGCATGACTGGCTGCCACTAGTTCTCAAGCTAAGACTTAGGAGGAAATGAGCTTCAAATAAGCTTCAGTAGCTGGCATTGCCAGGCTTCTCTCAGTTGCAACTTCTCTGGTGTTGGCTTGCACACAGCCGCTGTCTGTAAGGATCCAGCAGGGAAAGGATGACTGTGTCTGTGCTGGCCACACCACCTGCTCCAGGGACGGATTCTTACTTCTCCAACCAGTGAATTGTGTTCTCCAGTGTGCTGCACTCCCCCTTTAGCAGCCCGGCCCTGTGTGTAGCACTTGGCTATCACAGTTGCAGTAGCTATTCTTTGCAGCAGCTATCCTTTGCAGCCCCTCACTCACAAGCATCTCAAACACTGGTATATTTGTGTGTGATGCCAAGGGTGTGTTTGCATAAGGAGTTATGTATTATGACAGCTCACTGCCTGGTGGGAAGGAGTTCGAAGGCTGGGCCAGGTGGAGGTGATGAGAGCTGGCTTGCTTCCATCCACAATGCTTATTGGAGCAGGCCCTGAGATGGTTTTCTCATTGAGTCAGTTCCAGATTTTAGCTGGGTGGATACCAAGTTTTTCCTGAAGGATCCAGCATGTGTACATGGCAATAGGAGCAGGCCCAACTGACAGCTCAAATGTACGCAGAACTCATGTTTGCCATGTACTTTAACTCTGCCTTACCACCTGGCAAGCCTTCAAAGTGAAAATAGGCACATTTCATCTAGGAAACCAAGTGTTCACAGTCTTCACTGCAGTCTGGAAACCTTCTTTCTGCTATTTTTCAGGTCTCCTCATCCAAAGAACTATAAATATTTACAATGTTTTACCATGTGCCTATAGAATTTAAATATATAAACACCAAACTTGTAGAGAAATCATTTAATAAGATTCAGACCCAGGACATGCCTGTTTAATATCAGTATGCAAATAAATAACTATTGATATTCCTTATCTTATTATTCACTGATATTATATCTGTGCTTCAAGAGAAAGAATTTCTAGGATGAAATTAGATAAGGAAAAACATGAACTGAGTGAACAGAGCACTTTGCAGTGTCAGCATATGCTGTGGATGGAACAAGTTTCCTGAGTGCTCACTAGAAGGTTCACCAAGTTAGATGTGAGGGGCAGAACAAGGCTCTGTACCTCCTTTGTGTCTTGGATAGAGGAAATGTAGGAGGCAGTAGAAAGTAAAAGACGGACTAAAACTCCCCTCTCTACCTTGGCAACCTAAGTGATGTAGGTTTTACATTACTTTTGTGAGGGTAATAGTGATTCTCTGCATTGAGTAAGCATTTAAATCAAGACTGACTAGTAATTCATGATACAGCACCACCAAGTCAAGTACAATATCTGAATTGACATGACACATTGTGAGCCTTTTTGTGCCTTGCTTCTTTTTGCAAAGCCTTTTTCTACTTGTGATGCACTACGAAGAGTCACTTCCTGAAGACAGGTTTTTTTCCTTCAAAGTGGACACACTCTTAATTTCAAAGGTTGAAAATAAAACATGGGGTTATTCCCTTTGTTTTTTCTGCTTTTGTCATCTCAGCACATGCTCAAGCACTGAGAAACTAAGATTCAGATCACTGTCCAACCCACCTTCTCCAAATCCTTGATAAATCCTTTCAGTACTAGTCTACTCTGGGCTTAGATGCTCTTTCCTCCTATTTCTGGAACTACCCTGCCAGTTGTTCATTTCTCTGCATGACTAGTAGTCCCAGGTTAGGTTACCTTTTCAGAGAAGGAAGACGTGGATTGAGTACCTCCATCAGTGTCAGGAGAAAAGGTAGAATAGGTCCCAGGTCCTGGTGAGTGCCTTAATATTAATATAATTTGACATCATCTTTCCCTTTGAAGGTACATTAAAAATATTACAAAGTTCAATAGAACCTCACTTTACTGAAGTTTGTCTTCAGATAAAGTACTGGGTTGGTATCTTTGTGGAGGTGAATTAGATGAAAGGTATGAGGTTATAGTTGGTGTGACTCTTGGGATATGTATGGAAGGCTGATCTGTATAAAGGACATTAAAACAAAACAAGAAGGTGATTGGTGAGTCTATATGATTTTCAGGGTAGGGAGCAGTCAGGCAGATTTGCTGTTGCAGTGTTGGATACAGACCCACACACTCTGTCACAATATTGCTTCCACCACAGAACCTCTTATGTAGAAAATAAAATTGACTAATTCTGTCTCTCTGTTCCTCTTTTGCTTCACATACACATCTCTGGTATATCTGTGGTACCTGGCACATTGTAGTCTGCTGTCATTCCACAATCTGGCCTCCTGCAGTGTGAAATCATTAGCTGATTCAGACTTGTCAGGATTTGCTCTGCTCCAGGGTGCAGTGGGAAGATATCCCTTTAGAGCCAAGCTAAAAAGCAGTGCTGCTACCAAGACAGCAGGTGCCACGTTAGGGGATTAAGGCATAAACTTTTCTCTTCTCTGACCATCTTTAGCCCGCATTCAAGATATCTCTATATAATTGACCATTTCTTGTGACTCTTGCTGGAAACAAAATTTGCTTTGGGGCCCGCACATTCCCTAAATCTGTCTATTCTATATGATGTCGTTTTGAGTGGTTATATGGGTGTGGCATTTTAATGAAGATGTGGTGAGGAGGTAATAGGTGAAAGAATTATTTCATAAGGTGGTAAGAAATGCTTTAAGATCTCTTATCTTTCATTAGAATCTACTGTGTTATTTATTAGTGAAAATGCCACTGCAGAACAGGTTCATACAGGAAATTAAGAAACTTCAGTGAAAGTAGATGTCAGATAAAATCAACATTCAATTTAGCTCACTCTATGTAAAAGGAAAATATATGCATCAGTTCGGGCTCAGGGACATGCAAAGTATTTTCTGGTTTGCCGTTTAAATTAAACTGAAAAGGCTGTTAATAAGCTTTAGTGATTCAGTATACCAAAACTAAATTTATCTTCTAATTAAATGAAATAGTAAAAACCTAGCATTCAATCTATCTTACTGAATTCCTAAAGAAGGGGTAGTGTCTAATAGCCTCTTTTGATTTAGTTGGGGTAAGAGTGATAAAGGAAAGGAATTGAAAACTAATGAGTCTAAAAGAGCTTTTTTCTCATTTACAAGTGCAATTGAAATAATCCTTATTTGTTTCAAAGTAATTTTGACAGTGATGGAAGCAGATTTTTAACCTGGACAATTAGATAATCTCAGAAAGATGTAATGATATAAAATTACCACTGCGTCCTCCAAAAAAAAACAAAAAACAAAATTATTAAAATGTGTAAAACTGACTGCTTGAGATTTAATTTGAATCCTTACTGCTGCTCCAGAGGCAGTGAACCTTTCCAGAAAATTCAATTAAAGAGGGTTTATTTTTGCCACTGAACTTAGTGTCATCTTTGTCTTCCAATAGTAAATCCATTTGAAAAAATTATAAAGAATGGTGATTTAGTAGATGTGCATTTGCTCCTTTCCAGTCTTCTTGATTAGCCTTTGACACATCACAACAGTTTGTCTAAAAAACATGGCAAATTTGAGGGAGTTTACTCAGTGTTTTGAATTTATTACAGAAGCCCATGACACGGAAAGCCTGTCTTGGTTTGCTGTAATGCCAACAGCTCCCAAAGCCATGAGAAACTGACCTCCAGGATATAGGCTCTTTTTTCACCTCTCTAGGTCTTCTGGCCCTTCTACAAGTGTCATTAATGTTAGGAGTCACACTAACTTCATCCCATTCCTAGTAGTAAACATCTCAGCTTTTGTCTCATCAACACATGAGATACAAGGGTTATCCCTGTACTTGCAAATTCAGCAGTGCCAGGATCCATGCTTCAATCCTCTGGCCAGCTGGCTTGGACTAGTCCTATTCATACTACTGAAGTCTCATAAACAAGCTTGCTATGTTCCAACTATCATTGGGAAATAGTGCTTGGCTTTTTCTAGCTCCGGACCTAGCTGACGATTTCTTTGGGAACTTGCTAGTTGGTTAGGGCCAGAACCAGTCCAGGGGCTGTTTTACCTCTTTAACAGTAGAGAGGGCAAAATCACAGTGTCGGGGGTCTGTCTGTCAGTTTGATAACAGAAACATAACCAGGTGAACTTCTTTTTAAGATCTTCCTTGATATCCTCTTGAATCCACAGCACTCTGGAGCTGGAGAGACACCTACATGTGGGGAAACCATCTCTGCCCTTCCAGCCCACATAGTGGCTGGCAGTACAAGTGAGGAAGGGACCCCTCAAAAAAGCACTTTTTCAGTATTTTTTTTTTTTCTTTTTTTTTTTTTTACAGGCAGTGGCTTTATTTTCTGTCCTTTTTGGGAAATCAAAAATTTCTCAGGGGTCAGAGAGTGAAAATTTTTATTCGAAAGAGAAAACAACACTGCATAGATGTTAATTTTCAAAAGATTCATTTCAACTAACACCTTTGAAAAGCTGACAAAGTCTTATGTGCTCGGAAATAAAAGATACTATTACCTTTGTTTCAGAAGAAGCAGCTTAACAGCCTGATATTTCCAACCTAAAGAGAAGAGGTCCTTAAGAGAGCTGAGGTGGCACTTTATTCAAGTCCCACACAAATCTGACTCTCCTCTGAGATTTATTTCTGTAAACTGACAGCCACAAGCTCCAAATCATGAAACTGAAGTGTAAAAAAAAAAAATTCTTTTTCCTGTATTACAGAATAGCTTGAATAATATTAAGCCTTCAAGATTTCTATTTCTAATTTTGTCATGGCCTTCTTTTTTTAAAGTTTTTGTTACACAGCAAGAAGGGCACAGTTACCACATCCTTGCATCTTGTGATGAGGTATGTAAGTCAGCTGAGTCCTAATGCAAAAAAAGAAAACAAAGCATTTCTAGTTTATTCCTAACACTTCTTTTAATTCATTAGTTCATTTAATTCATCACAGGCCTGTCAGATTTGAGGCAACAGAATAAACAAGCTTTCAGAGATGCTCTTGGCTCCAAGTGTGACGCTTTTTTTATTGAAACAGGTTTTAATTCTGTTTGTTTGCTACAGAATGTTTTCCTCGGTGGTGTTTTTATGCTGAACTGAGACTTGGCAATGTTTTCCATTGGAATGTAACACTGTCATGTAAGGTCAAAAGGGAAAATGGCACTCAGTGTTTCCCAGTGGTTGTACACACATAACATTGTGTCCTTTCATTGAATTCAGCTTTTTTTCCTGAGAAATAACTGTTATTTTAGCTTCCATCACTGAAGATGTTATCAAGCATAAATATATGCAGCTTTTTGTGTTTTATGTTCAATAGTCAAAGAAAAATACCTATTAACCTTGTCATAAAATAGTATCAATTCTAACTTTACAGAACCAGTCTTCCTCCCTCCCTCCCTCCCTCCCTCCCTCTCTGCCTTCCTTCCTCTGTCCTCTTATATTGGATTTTTTTCAGGGGATGGGCAGAGGGGAGGGGTGTAATAGAAAGGCCTATACCTTGGACCAGATTTACTCTAAGCTTTGGCAGGGATTGCTTGTATAATTGGTTCAAGTAAAGCCCTCTCATGTCTTCTGTTTCTAAAATAGAGGTGAAAAATGTTTACCTTTCTCTGTAAACTCTTTAAAATGTATCTGTATACAAATCTATTATTATGTCTGAGAGAATATCTCAATATACTGTTTAGACGCTTTTAGAGAATGAGAGTATAGGATTAAGTCATTCTTTGATTTATTTTGAATCTCTATCTTTTGAATGACAGAAATGTAATGCCCATTACCTTGGAGATGGACACATCTGCAAATCTGTTAAGTAACAGAGTACTGCTTGCACAAGCTGTAATTTAAAGGTTGAAAAATCTTGCATCATCGCTGAAATATTAAACCACAGATGCTCAGTTTCCCAACGCTGCATTTTACAAAGCCCTGGGCCAACTCCTTAAGTAAGCCCTTACACAGTCCTGTTTAGTCCTTTCGAAGGGAAATTATCTAATTCAATATATCTCATTTATTTCAATACAAATTTGTCTGAATTCAGACAAATAAAAAACTAAGAATGTATCTCTCTTGTTACGTCTGATTACTGAAATGTCAGTGGAAAATGAATTTTCTTCATTACAAAATAATTTCTCTTTCATACATGTCTTTGTCTGAGCACATTTTTAAGCACTTTGCAGTTACCTAGTGCTACATTACCACAGGTTTCTAGCTGCAATAACCTATGGGTCTATGCCAGTGATGAGATGCTATGGGACTCCAGCTCTCTGCAATAATTGTGAGGTTGTTAATTTCTTTCTAAAATGTCCTTTAAATCCTATTAGAGAGAGAGGTCCAGCTACAAAATTGAGTAACACATCTCAATTCTTGACAAATGATCTTGATGTGATTACACTTGGAGTTCAAACTCTTAAGTAATTTTTCTTACAAGTAAAATAAATTTGCTGTAGCAGTTTCATCAACCACAAATAAAAAGGGTTAATTATTGTTTTCATTATGTCACAGCACTATGTTTAGACCAAGCAAACTCAAGTGAGTTTCCTGAAGTGCAATGCACTTGGAATGAGCAGATATGGTCCAGTAAATAGCCCTGCATACATGTTACCTCTGGTCCTACAAGCAATAGATATGTATTAGGATGGCAATGGCCCAGGGCAATTATTCCCACCCCTGAGGAAGGGCTAATTCCCATAAGTGTAGCATTACATTGACACTATTATATGGCATTTAGGCTAAATCAAGCTGAAATAACTTTACACAGTGAAGAATTTCAGATACATGCAAACCTAGATATATGCAGCAGATAAAAACTAATTGCTCACCTCCAAAAGTGTGTTTACTCTAGAGTGTTGGTTAACTTTGTGTTTATCCCAGGTTCCAGTTCCTCATGTTGCAGACATGCTATTTCAGTCTGATGTGGAGCAGAGGGGTTCCTTCAGGGGCTGGGGGATGCAACTGAGAAGTAGTTTGCACTGGAGTCCCCATTATATAGAATAGACTTAGTCCTTTCTATACCACATCCCTGCAAGACAGAAACCTTCATTCTTTGATGGGGTTAAGGAAGACAGATAAGCCATGTCACCCAGCTTTATAAAAAAAGCTGTCCTTTGTTTGAGAGATTGCTGGATCAAACACATATTTCTCCATTATTTAGTTGTTTTAATTTTCTGTCCTCTGCCTAAAATAACGAATCATTTTTTTATTTAGGTATCGAAGTGAGGCAGGTAGTTAGAAATACCCTGACTGTGGAACAACTTGCAAACGGAATGCAAATAACTTTCACTCAATTGGATAGCAAAAGCTAGGCCTGTGCCTTCTGAAATGTAGCTTACAACTAAATCAGCTTCTCCTTTGCTACCTTTTGCAGTGAAGCCATAATTGTGTGTTTGACATTAGTCTGTTGCCATGGATAGTAGGAATCAGGGTAGGATATGATGACATTAAAAGGTCACTTCAATCTCTAATAGCTATGCTTCTGGGAATGACTCATGGCATTGTGCTCCTGCAAATGTAAAACTGGAACAATGTGATGAACTGTAACTGACTCTTGTATAAGCATAAATACCTCTGAGATTTAGAAGATAGGATGATGGAACCATATTAAATAGTGAATGGGTTTATTTTTAATTTTGTTCTTTTTTAAGAGAGATTGCATGCATGGTAATTGGAGGGGGTCATTTCACTTGTACAGAAATGTAACAGCAAAGCGGGTACATCAATAAATGTAATTTCTAGTATAAATCTAGTTGTAACCATTTTCTAGCTGTGAAATATTTATTAACCAACCAATGTTTCCACATATGTGTTCCTTTGTAATTCAATTTTACATGTAGAGGAGTTCATTGCACATTCTGCATTCTTGAGAACTGTCTGTAGATGATTTCCTCTGTTTGCAAATCTAGACAATCCAGATCAAGCTGCCATTCACTACTGCTGTGAAATGGTGGTGTCTCCTGTAAACAATACTCACAGCCTCATGATGGGCCTAAACAGCTCTTTGCTTTAATGCCATCTGCCAGTTATGTCATTTGTCATTCACAGTTCCCACAATTCATACTCCAGATGAAAATTTCCTCTTGTTCTTCAACCACTGTTTTTCAGGAATGTCATAGGAAGACAGTGTCCAGGGAAGAGAAGAGCTTAGATTAAAACTTGGATAACTCACAGTGCTCTTCTCACTGTCAGTAAAGACCCTGCTTTTAGCAACCAACTCATCTCTACCAATGCACTTCATTTGGGAAACCTCAGAAGCTCAAGTATTCCTCAGTGTTTCCTGGTGCTGAAGTAATCCACTGCTGAACACGAAGTCTGTGCCAGAGCGCGCTGCCCAGTGTGTGACTGCAATACCATTGGCCATAGCTTAACACACAACCCTTGGCTACATCTACACTGCTAGCAGGAGAGAGCAAGGGACCAATTCCTGACCCTACGGTCAACTGCCCCAGAGTGGCTTTTGTCCCCACTACCTGTGGCTTTTCATGTCTCTGTCAAATTTGCTAGTTGGTGTAGTCCACAGTGCATCCATGTAGAGAAGAAAGTTAAGTAACATGGGTGATCAAGGATCCTAAGGAGAAGCCACAGCCCCTCCCTATTTATTTAGCAGTGAGAATCCACCTTTTGAGATTAATTCAGTGCTTGGTCTTAAACTGGAAAGAAAATCAGTAATAAATATATAAAATAAATGTAAGTTAACACTGATAAAAAGCCCCCCCAAAACACTATCTGGATGTGCTGGTCAGCACCTTTGACTGTAAGGCTGCCTTTTGAAAACCTTTTGGCAGTAAAGGCAGGTTTTGCAGTGTGATAACAGTCCTAACAGGACTTTCTTCCTGAAGGCTGGAGAGAGAGTTCCTTTATTTTCCCAGTTCTACAAGCAGTGGGATTTCTTCAGTCCCTTTTCCACCTTCCCTGCCATTAGCAAGTGACACTTTCTACTAGCACTGCCTCCTAACTAGAAGTTTCGGTATGCCACGGTGTATGCCAGTCCACAGCTCCTCCTTTATGAAATATGAAATACTTGTGTTTCTGAAGGAAAACTCCAGGATACTTGGGAATGTCCCTTGCAAATAGTAAATAATAATCCTGAATTTATATTTTGTTCTTAAAGCTTTTGATGGAGATTTACCATCATCTGTTCCACTACAGTGTGAGTGTAGTTCATCTGACAGCTAAGGGACTTGCCCAGGTGATGACAAAAGATCAGAATAACAATCTTTTGCATTAATCACACATCTCCCCTTCTGATGATGAGCATGTGGCCATTTGCAGAGGCAGTTGCACTTTGCCTGCAGCATGAGAATAAACAAAGTAAGAGTAAATAGTTTTTGTAATCTCAAGTGCAGAGATCTTTTTTTCTCCAATAATAAATTTTCTTCTGAGGGTGCACAACTGCACCATTAGAGCATCTGTCTTGTGTCTTGGTATGTGCTAGAGATGATCAAAGCAGCAGCTTTTGTGTAGAGAAATAGAAAAACAGGGTTTCAGAACATTCAGGGTTGGATACAACACCGAAAACCAAGGAAGAATCACAGGAGTCCAACTATTTAAATTGTTTGTTTCAGTAGTTTGCCAGTGTGTGAAATAACAAGGTAGATCAAGTGACACAATTCTGAAATAGTTCAGTCAACAGACATTCTCCCCATTTTTGTTATCCTAAAAATTCCTTATATAGATTTTGAGCATGTAAATTTTTTCGGTATCCATTTGTCAGTCCAGACAATCAGTCCAGCCATCAAAATAATGTTGCTATTTTCCATGACAGTGAGAAATAACATTTTTAACAATATTTTTCTTCATTTGTGAGACAAATATAAACTCCCTTATTAAATGCCAATGAATAAACCTAGGAACTCTGTTAATAAGAAAAAAATTCTCAAAATTAAGAAGGTTCTACTTTTTATACAAACATACTTCATACTGGTTCTACTTTTATACAAACATAACATTGAATCAAGCAAAAAATTTTCATGGTATTTCTGTGATTCATTAATTTCATAACATTAAACAGTACAGAGAAGGCAAACATTCTCAGTACACAAATAATCATTGAAATACATTTTTTTAGGCACCTGGCTCTTTTCAGGAACTTGAGCTCTAAAGTATTGCTTGTGAGTAATCATCAGTATCAGTAATTTTCACATGATTTATTAATGCCCTGCTAAAAAGCTCTGATGTAACTGTCTAGCACAGTTTTCTTTTTCCTATAGGGAGAAGAAAATCCCAAGCACTGTCATAATAAACTGGCTTGTGTCCAATAATTCCAAATTAATTTAAGTGTTCAAGAACTGGGTGTTGACTTCTTTTATATGTCAGGAGAGTAGGTAATAAAATAAAACCAATCAGTCAAACTGTAGCATCCCTTACTCTGTAATAGTGGGAGGAGAGGGTGAGATCACTGGTTCTGCAAAGCTTAAGTGACCAGCTGACTTCTTTGTCTGCTAGCCTGCATGCTCTCCACTAGCAAAGCAAAAGACGAGACATTTCCCCCTGCTGCTTTGGGAATAAGGAGCTTTCCCATGTAGCCACTCTGCCCAATGAAGATAAGTGACCAGCTGACAGTCCTCCTGAAGACAGTGTATGCCTCCATAATCTTATTTCTTACATCACACCTGTGGAAAGAAACAGCTTAGTTAATGAGAAGAGTGATGTATAGCCTTAATTGTCATCGTTACAAATATAAGCAAGGCCAAGTGAGAACACGCTGGAAGTAATTGTGTTATATTTTCTTCTGCTTTAGCTACAGGGGCTAGCTTTGTTTACAGCAGATTTTAAAAGAATTTCTTGCCATCTCTAAGTCTGGCATTGCCCTTTCTCCCTTGGAATATCTTAGGGTGTGTCATTTCAATGCTGAATGGATGCAGGCATTTATTGCTGAGCTACCTTTTATGAAAGAAACAATTCCACCTCTTGGGAGTTTTGAATTTTTTTCTGCTAAAGTGTCCCATGTCCATACTGCATTATAATGGATTATTTGATTTTGCGATTTCTTTATTCAAGACCAAAAGCAGTCTATTTCAATTTATATATAAGATGTATGTCTATAATTTGAGTTTAGTCTTCTTTAGAATCATAGAAGGCACAGTACAGTAGGTTAATACAAAACACTATGAACTGAATTCTTAAAATACAAGTCACACGCTTCTATATACAGTGTGTAGGAAGACAAGATTTCCTTTTTCATGTGCCAAATAGGCTTCTATTTAAAACAGAGTAATAAGAAGATGTGTTATCAGTCAAAATCCAGCTTGTTTTTATATTGTTAATCTAAAAACAATCTAAATGAATTAATCTAAATAAAACAATGAAAGAGAAGTTGTGCCTATATGTAACTGAAAGTCTGTTGTGGTTTCCTCAGGATGTTGAGGAAACACCAGTCAATGCGAGTTCTTTAATAGTTCCCTTCATTCCAACTGGAAAGGAAAATATTTTTAAGTATCTCCAGTTAGAAATTGCAGAGGGGGGCTTAATACACTCTGGTTATTCTGAATTAAGATTAAAATGCTGCTTGATAGCTCCTGGGGGTTTTTTTAATAGCAATTATTCTGTGTGCATGATAGTACTTGTTAGTGACTGCATGTGCTCTAAGTTCTTCACTCCTTGATATGTTCTTGAACTTCTGCCATTTTGCAAGGGGCACTGAATCAAAGGTTTTGATGGGGTGATGGAGGCCTGACATTATAAAGTTAACATGTCCTGAATTACTATCCAAGAATCACAGACTCACAGACAGTGTATGTTTTTAGAGTTACACTCATCACTGACATTAAATACACTTTTGTCTTAATAAAATGCTGCTAGAGTTGTTGCTTAATGATTCACTATGATTTTATGATCAAGTATGCTAAATATTCTAAAAAATTTTTAGTTATTAATTCAATATGAAAGGATTGTGTCAGCCTAATATATTAATGTGTAAGTGGTATTTTCAGTACTGTCCACTGATTATTGTCAGATACTGTTCTATTTGGTGGTATAATATCATTATAGTTTATGCTATCCAAGACTCATAATAAAGTCATTCAGTCCATCAGTCTATTTAAATAACCTGAGACATATTTGATGTGGAGACTGAATTAAACATGAATACACCTGTCTATACAGAGATCATAATGAATTACTTTCAGTACCTTTTATAGTTATGAAGATGAAGACCAGCATCCAAAAGCTAAGCAAGCAACATAGATAAACTTCTTTTAGTTTTAGATTAGGCTTGAACTTCTGAAAGTATCTTACAAACAGCTCTGCATCTAAGATACTCATATTTTAATCAGGTGCTGTCAAACTTTTTGACAACTAACAGAAAGATTACTCCTGTTTACTCAAAGGTCCAATGGCAAATAAATTTTACAGTGTTAAGAATGATGGAAAATTATCTGAGGACCATTTGAGACTTCTTCCATGTCCTGCCAGTTTGATGGTCTAATTTGAGTAATGAACAAATTTTGTTATGCCTTGTACACAGATTCTGAAAATACCTGAGTTGCAGATTTGGCATTGCTACAAAGATCCAATTTTCTATTATCTATGGTAAATTGTCTAGTAAATTGTGATATTATCCACTTCATCTAAAAAAAAAAAAGGCATTCTAATATAAACAAAATTAAGTTCAGTGGCCTTTACAGCAGGTCAATGGCCTTTACATGATGTCTCTTTCATTACTGTGATTCTACTATATTATAGGGACAAAACCCCATAAATTCGTAAGTGGATAATCAGGTGATACAAGTAGCCACTCATGGAGAAATCCTGACTTCAGTGGAGTCAGTCTACTTATTTCTTTCTGTCTTCATTTCTCCATGGGTTTTCCTAACAAACATTTTGAAAACTGTTTATGTCTGTTTGTTCAGTTTATTGGAGATAGCAGAATTAGGGAGACTGCAAAGAATATGGCCACATGTGTCTGTTTCTGTCTATGACCAGGTTATTTCTAAATATTTGAAACACAAATTCCTGATGTCCTCTGCTGCAAAAGGACAGTTTCTCCTTGTCTATTGGATATATTCCTTTAACATTTCATATATGCAATTCTATTTTTATGGTCAATTAGTAGCTTCAGTAAATGAATACAGCATCCTGCTGCTCACCTGCTTAAGATCCAGTATGTCTGAAGAAGATATTCTACACTGCCAAGACCTATGTGACGTGTGTGATACTAAACCCAGGAAATAAATTACTATCTCATGATGTGTAGCATGAAGACATACTCTAAAGAATTGGTCTGAGCGACTCTTGCTTTGACACAGCTATTCACCTGGAAAAAAATTAGTCTGTAAAGATTTCAGACTATGGTATTATCTGAAATTTAACTTGACCAAAACATACTAGAATATAAAGGCAGCTTGTTTGAGGAAACAGTGGAAATGGGATGGGGAAATTTGTTGTGAGGTGTTTTCTGGTAGTGCAGACTGGCTCTAGATGGAGAAGATTCAAAGAAGTGGCCAAAACAGTAAGATGGGGAGGAAGAAAATGGGTTCCATGGGAAGTTTACTCCAAAGTGGCCTGCAATGTCTTGAGGCAATGCCATTATTTTCTTGAGATCGATGGGATTTTTCTCTGGGCTTTACAGCAGCCAGGATCTCAGTCTTGATGCTTATCACTCATGTTTGACCTTGCAGGCAAGAAAGTCATTGCAATTTAGAGTGCCTCAAAAAATAACCTGTGTCACATGCCTATTGAGCTGAGTATGAAGACAGTCTTTATGTGTCAGAAAGACAGATATATTTATTGCATCTAAAGATCATAAAAGTCAGATTTCTGTTTCACATCACTGTTGTTTACAGAGCAGGAGGAAAGCTGGGCATGTCTGGATTTATCCCACATGTTGACTCACAACTATCCTATTCAGAGCCAAAACCACTCCTAGTAACACTTTCAGTCACCAACAGCAACTGCCAGCCTGCAAAAGGAGATAACAGCAAACTTTCAGTCTGCTTTAACCCGAAACCTGAATCTTGGTAGGAAAGGGATTTCAGCTGTCGGAAGTAGTAACTGGAGGCACATTAGGCATTCTCTATTCAGTGGTCAAATCATCAAAAGCTTTTTGAGCAGTGGAAATTTTTGCACCTGGAAAGCTCTCCCAGCCTACGCTCTTCAGTGCCAAAATTGGTAAGTCCGTGTTATAGCAATATGCTTACCTGTAGAACTTGAAAATGGGAATTAATTTGATTTTTTTTTTTTAAGAATATCTGTGTTTGATTTTTGGTGTTTTTCATATAACCTTTGCTTAATTTACAAGTAGGATTCCTCCTGTGCTCCTGCCATCTGTAAACTTGGCTCTGATTGTCCTGAAAAGTTCTTTTTTTCTTCTTATTTCAGTACTAATATGTTATTGGCATCAGGAAACTGTTTTGTTCATGCATTTAGGCTATACTAAAAAGTCCCATTGATATAAAGTCCAGTTCCTACAGACTTGGCAGAGTTTAAATAGTAGGACAAAATGAAGACATGACAGTATCTTCTGACACTTTCAAGCAGAGACATTACTGAATATACACAAGAACTTCTAAAGATGTGTTTAACCATTGCTATATTTTATTTAGGAGTTCATACATTTCAATTGTAAACAAAGGATGACTGACACTTTTATTGTATTGCAAGGAGATTTTTGTGCTATTTAACATGTTTCTTCTCTAAAAGCTGACTGTAAGTATAAGGATTGTGATAACCATCTTATGAGGGACAAAGGAATAAATTAGATTCTACTTGTTCAATGGAATTTATTTATTTTTTAAACTGTTTTCAGAAGGTTTTGAGGAAATACACAGTATCCCACTGATAGGTTTAATTCAATGGCAACTGGCACTGAATTCCTCAAAACTTTTCCACTGCCAAAGTTTTTACTTTACACGGGCATTTATATCTTGGCCAATTGAATCTTCACTGTAACAATCACACATTATTCAAGAGTGTGGACAGTAGGCCTTAAGCACCTACCTGACATTGGTGCTTTAGGTTTAGCTTAACATTTGTTCCTAAAGAGTTCAGAAATATACTCAAAATCATTTAATCTAACTTGCTGAATATCTTTAGCCAGTGGATAAAAGGTTATATTCACTTGGATTAGAAACAATAGTCTTAGTTACCCCTCAAGCTTCATCAGGTTTCAAGTTCATTTCAGATTTTGACTTGCATTCCACCGGTATGAATTCTTGCTCTGACATCTGAGTCAATTGACTAAGTCACCTCAGGCAGTTGAAATCTGCTTCAGTTTGTAAAACTGGCCTATGATACAACTGTCTGCCATCTTTTTGTGTTGAAAAGTGGGCAAAGATGCAGAACTTGGGTGAATATGCATGCAAGTTATTGGTAATCAGCAATGTTTTTGCTAAAAAGAAATTGAGAATAGTTTGGAAGAAGTAAAAGAATTGCAGGAAAGAGGGTAACAATCACAAATGAAACATCATGTCATGAATCCTAAACAAAACTAGAGATGTCCCTTGTTATTATACTGGCTTCTTAACCCAGACCTTTCAAGCTCTGCTTGTGGAACTGAAAGGGGTGAGGGATGACTAGGTCAGTCTCTTTTGAGGCTGTGTAAATCATGACTGTATCCTTTCAAATGGATGGTCTTACACTAAGATTGATCATTTCTTGGATGTAAGACGAGAAAGCCTGGATGTCCCATTCTGACTATGCAGCTTGGACCAGCACTGCTGTTGTGTCTCAGTTCTGCTTTATGATTTCCAGTGTAATGCTACGTCATTCCTCCTTATTGCTGTGGGCTTTTGCTGCAGTTGCGTTCTGCATATGGATTTTTCTGGAGCCAAGTTTACACTAGCACTAATATATAATATATGGCTACCATCCAAAGACAGATATAATTTCAGTTCTCTTTCCTAAGATTAAAAGAAATAGGGTTATAATAAAGAGGCTCCTAGAAGTGGGTTTTATAGAGGAGTGAAAAAAGCTCTGCCTTTTTTTTTTTTTTTTTTTTTTTTTTTTTTTTTGCATAAGCAAGTAAAAGGAAAGCATTAAATTTCTATTTTCACTATTTTATTTGTTTAGAATCTATGACAAGAAAATGGCAGCAGACAAAAGCAGCAGTATATGCTCAACATAAAGTTTCACACAACTGCAAGAGCAATAGAGGAAAGATTATTACATGTCCAATTAAAATATTAATTTGCAGTGAAATACTTGAACAATAATCAACAAAAATATACCTGAACTCTCTGAATACAGTATCTGAAAATGTAAAGCAAGTCAGAGAGGTAAGAACATTTGAAAAATCAAGATCAAGAAGAGGAAGGATAATTTCTCATATTCTCGTGCAAAAAAAGTGAGAATGGTAGAAGTCCCCCAATAAAATGAAGCAAATTTCAGCTGCCATTTCTCCCTCCTGGGATCTCAGTCATGTGTGTTTAAAAAAGCTCTTCCATTTGTTGTGCTCAAGATTTGATAACGGGTCTTATTTTCATTGCTCTGTTTCCACCTAGTGTTCAAAATGCACATTGCACTAACTTGTACGTACGCTCTAGAATCGATAACTGCAAATCGGTAATGGGGCTCTGATTGCGGGAAATCTGCATTACAAATAAGGAAGTGTAAGATTAAATATCACTTTTATAAAAAAACTCTCCCAGACTAAAGGCTGCCAAGTCTTTGCTGCATGATCTGTTTAGAAACAGAACTATCAGTTATTGCATTTCACTCAGCATCCCTCTTGTGAATGTAGTTTTTGTGGCTGCTCTCTTGTTAACTGAAGACAAATGAATGCATGTGAATAAAAAGGACAACACCATGGTCATTGAGAGACATTCATTGCTCTCACAGGCAAGTGTGTGCTTAGGTTGAAGCCTAGAAAGGGATGGCTAAACCGCCTGGAAGTTTTGGGGTGGACTCATCTGGATAGTCTTTTGACATATATCTCAAGTTATAAAGTACCTTTCACATTTTGTAAAAAAACACAACATTTCAGTAACAACTAGAGGATTCAAAAATTCGATTATGCTGCAGGATGAGAAAAAGAGAGATTTTATGCTGGACTGTGAAATTTGTATTTTTTCAGGAGGCTGAGGAGAGCTAGAAGACACAACTTGTCCATTTACCTTGCGTAATGTAGCAGGAGGCTAATGGACAGATACAACCACACACAGACAGGACAAGTGATGTTTTAAATCTCTTTCCTCTTCTAAGGCAAAGTTTTTGGGTTAGATATGCTTCTAAAAAGGAAAATACACTAGTATTGCTAATCTCAAGCAACACTTCATACAACACAAGCATGCCACTAACTTTAACAATTATAAAATTTCTTTTTCATCCATTTTTGTAGCAAAATCTAGATGCAGCAATCCTGTTACTTCCCTGCTGTTGTAAATAGCATAAAATAGCTAAATGACTCTTAGTTGCACCACAAGATTGTTGTATCTCCTGGCATCTGATGTGTAGGAAGATGGAACGTCCTGTCTCCACAATTTATAGTTCAGACATTTGCTTTAGGAAAAAGGCTTCAGCTACTGCTTTTCCTTTGTACTTTCTCTCCGAGAAAAATATGAATGCCTAGTCTAAGAAACTGCAATGTCCTTCACTCAGGAGAACACACTAGCTGCTGGTTTAGTAGATAGGAGGCAGCACAGCTGTGGCCATCTTTCCCTGGATAAAAGCAGAGTACCAATCATAAATGAAACAGCACATCATGAGGTTTGAATAAAACAAGAGAGACCCCTTGCACTAGCTGTGATCACATTTATAATAAAGCTTCTGCAGCAACTCTGCTTTTTGAAGTGCCCAGCACTGACTACTGGATTAGGCAACCCCTGAACACATGTAATGCACCAAACTCGTTTTAGGTCTTCTGGATACTCCTTACCCAGCTTAGGATGTGAGGTAGACACAAAGTTGAGTTGTTTGCTCCAAATCATGCAGACACCTCCACAGAGAGATACATGTATGTCGCTATAGAACTCTGAATGCCATGACCTGCCCATGGAATTCAGTTTTCTAGATAGAGGCAACAGGTGGGCTGAGATTTTTTACAGTTACAGCTTGGGATTTAAGTTCCATTTTACAGAACAATCCGTTTTACCTTTCAAAAGACTAAGTGCATAGGACTGTATAGGTCAGCATTTTTCTAGCAGAACTTCCTTGTTAAAACACATTTTCACGACTGTGAAAATTACTCTGAACTCTGAGCTACAAAGTGGCTCAAGTATACACCTGTTTCTCTTATGCAACCTTCTTGCTTGAATAGTAAAATCAAAATATTTTTACAATCAAATTCTCCTTATTTGTGGTATAATGTCAATTAAATAAGGCTTTTTATGGAGAATGCATGAAGGAGGTGTAAGTGATTATGGTATATGTTGCTACCTGAGCCCCCCATTCCTGAAGGACAGTTTCCTCCACTGAAGCGTGAATTTGCTTTGGTTTGAGTCCTTAAATCATGCAGTAGGAAATATAAATCAGGGAAAGTATTACTGTAGTTCTGCAGTACAGAAAGCAGCCCCTGAAGAGGGTAGGGTCTGTATGCGGGGTCTATGGGAAAATCCTACCCATCTTGGAACAGCTGCTTGTTTCTTGGATCACAGTAAGATGAGGTGCTGTTTTACTCTCTGCAGTTGCCCAGTCAGGTGAAGACTATCTGAGTTTTTTATTACTTCAGAGTGTGACTGAGACAGTGTCCTTCCAAGGGTATAGAAGGTAGAACTTTGCTACAGGAGAAGAAAGTACTGCCTGTATCAGACAGCCACTATAAACTGGTACAAGCAGAATAAATTATTTTTCAAATTTATGGGAAGACTCAGTATTATCCAATATAATTTAAATTAGTACATTCACTTCTAAGTCATTATTTGTAATAATATGTGTAGTATTTCTTGCCCTATCATCCTTCAAGAAACTGCTCTTGGCAAAATAAAAGCTTACTTCCTTGGAGGACTGTATTTATGTAAATACTAAATAGATTGTGATTAAATTAAATTAGCACTATATATCCTCTTCAGATTTGTGTATGTTGTCCTGTTCTGTGATCTTTGTGCTAATGAGTGTTTGGATGAAATTATTTAGGGTTTTTTGGAGAGTGTGGAAAATTAAATCAATTAAATCAATTACTATGGTTAAAAGTGAGGGGAACCTGGCTTCAATATTTGTAACATTTCTATGGCAATATCATACTTTGAATCGCTCTTTTCTATTGCAAAGGCTGATAGAAAGAAGAGCACTTCCGCTTTTAATATTTTCCATTATAGAGGCATGGACACACCAGATTAGACCTACACACCACCCAGGCCCGTAATTTGTTTCTGACAGAGCCCTGAGGCAGACACCTCAGATGTAGGACCCGCAGTCAGAAGTAAGGGCACTGTTCTCCCTCTAGTATGAAGGTATTACATCTGTTCATACAGCTTGAGCAGCCTCCTGAAGATTCATCTTGTGGTACCAGAGATAATGAATAAACCCTTCACAGATTTTTCTCTCTGTTGTACTGAGTGATTCTGAAGTACAGCAGCAGCCCTCAAGTCTGATCCTTCCTTGAAGCTTCACTGTGATAAAATGGAATAACTGCTGTGACTTGGAGGCACTGCATGGGGCTGGGATGCAGAGGCAGCAATACCTAGGGCAGATCCTAGTCCAAGGCCCATAACAATTCACACTTGAACATATCTAAGCATGTTTACTGAAAATCCCTATCTACTGAGAGAGATAAGCACTTTGTTTCTGTTACAAGGGAATCATCTAACCCCTTGTGTTTGGTGCTGTTTTGAACAGAAATTCCACTTGTCTTGGTCTTAATTTTGAGTTTCTCTCTGAGTTTATGGATGGAACTTACAAAGGTCTAAACAAAAAAAATTAGAGAAGTTTAGGGAAGGTCAGACGTAACCAGAGGATGTGTAACCTCACCACACCAGTGAGGTGTCTGCCACTGACACTCAAAGCTGAGTCAAGCCATCTCTGCCTTCCTTAAACGGTGCATGGAGCCAGATATCCCTGAACGTGGAACCACCTGAAATTGCCTTTGTGCAGTCACCTAGGAGTGGTCAATACAGAATTGCTGAGGGTGGGGATGTTTTACAGCTGGCTTTCAGGTGCCTTATTCTGAGCTCTATCACCTGGAACTGCAGACAGCTAGGTGTCCACCACTGTCTCTTCAAAGCACTGACTGAGGACCACTTCATTAAACACAAATTAGAGAGAAAGTAACACAGGAGATATGTGGCCACCTTGTGATCTGAACCTCTGCATGAGCAGCCCAGGGGCCAGAACTAGGACTTCTCCTGATTGCACAGCAGCACACTGTTCATGACTATCTATGGAGAAAGCTTGTCATGTCAAACATTAATTTTGTACATTACCATATTTAATATTCATATTGTAAACACATGAAATTTACTGTGGAATTAAAATATATAAAGTAGTGGTTAAGGTTTCACTCATCTGTACACTATCTATGAAGTCTGCTTTTACTGTGTCATCATATATTTACCTGAATGCATATTCAGTACCTTGTTGATAAATGAAAGCAATTGCGTATTTTACCTTTAATAGTACTACTGCTAATGAGATACAGTACCCCTGTGTAAAGATTAGCTTGAATGTTCATCATGGAGCAATGCCCGTAGTACTTACACAAAACTGCAAATGATTAAATACCATTTGACTCAGTGGGAATATTGCAATATAACATGCCTATTTATTATATTCATCTCCTTTGCTTCTAATACAAATTTATGTTTATGTTTAAACAGCTTCCTGTACATGAATTTTGGATTTTGGATGTTTACTAGTCTTTCTTTTTGCAAACTTTTTAATAGTCATCTCTGTTGCCACAGAAGAATGGAAATACATCAGTACATTTTAGTAATTACAATAAATTATTTAGAAGGCAGAAGTGGAGATAGTTTGCATTTAATTGACTTTATAATTATAGAGTTGCCAGTGTATGGGTGATTACCTCCTTCTTTCTTGCTTGTTATTAAATGAAGAGTTCATGGAAGCCCTTAATTTTTTTCTACCTACCATGGCTGTCAGATAGGGGATGTGGCAAGGAGGGAGGAAAATGAGGAAGGAAACAGGTTAATGCTGTCCCATAAAAAGAAGACATATATAATTAGAGACACAGACAGTGTGGACTTCTTTCCAAAGTTATTAAGTATGCCTTGGTCTTCCCTGTGGGGAAGTAGCAATTTATGTAGTATACATGTACCTTAGGGAGAAGAGAATTGTCTTTCATCACCAGAAGGAGGAGGGTCTTGTTGAATCTAATCTAGTGAAGCCACTAGTGGCGTATTCCAGGGTTTAATACTGGGGCCAATACTGTTCTCCATATTCATTAATGATCTGGACAAAGGAATACAGTGCCCCTTCAGCAGGTTCACAGACTGGGCAGACTGGCTGTTGTGCCAGATAATTGTGCCACCATTCAGAGGGATCTCAACAAGTTGGAGAACAGGGCAGAGAGGAATCTCATCAACTTCAACAATGGTAAAGGCAAAGCCTTATATGTGTGGAGGAATAACCTCAGGCACCAGTACATGCTGGGGACCCATGGCTGGCAAGTTGCTCTGCTTAAAAGGTCCTTGGAGTGAAAAATTGCAGGAAATGGACAACAAGCTCCACAGGAGCTACTAATGCACCCTTCAAGGCAAAACAAGGGCAACAGCTTCCTGGGCTATGTTAGTAAGAGCATTGCAAGCAAAATGAGGAAGGTTATCCTTTGTCTCTTCAGCATTGATGAGGCCACATCTGGAGTACTGTGTTCAGTTCTGAACTACCCAGTACAAAAAAAAATATGGTCTTACTGGAGTGAGTCCAGTGCAGGGATGATTAAAGTACTGGAACACATCTGACTTGAAGGTCAGAATGCTTCTTTAAAACCTGAAGTTCCTGTCATTCGAATCCCATCCTCAAGTTTTACCCTTCCCAGCAGTGCCTGAAAGATGTCAAAGATCACTAATATGAAAACAAATGCTGAGATCAGAAATGGATCTCCCATGTGGAAAAGGACATGAATTGGTAATAATTGGCAAATTAGCCATATATACCAAATTATGTTGTTAATAGTCTTTCCTGTATGTGTATGCTCAAAAATTTGAAAATAAATGTGATTTCTAGATGAAAGAAAAGCTAATGCAGTACTTCAAGAAACTTAGGAGATCCTCTGAAAGGCCACAGATGTTTCCTTCTAAGTGTTAGTAAGCCCTTTCAATTGAAATTCTGTGGGAGACTTCCCTTGTATTAAAAATTCTGTAGCTGTTAGGGCAAGGAAATTAGAGAAGGTAGATCACTAATAACAACATGACTGAATTTACAGAGATTAAAATATTGATTTTGAGGTGTGATCTGTCCTTTTGTTTCAGTAGTTACTAAAGCATGTTGCTGAATTTAAAGAGCTGGTTTCCTGACTGATGTAAACCACCCAATAGCACACTATGACAATGGAATTGTCTTGGCCTATCCTGAATACTTTTTTTCTCCATGTGCTTTGCTTCAGTTCTTTTGATTGTGGGACTTGTAGCGAATTAGATCTTGATGTTTGCTGATCTGACCAAGGCAGTCTAAGGGACTAGTTAGAGAGAATAGCCAAGGGCAGGACAGGGAAGGCACAACTGTTACTTCGGTGAGAATGTGGTACTAGATGAGTTTAAACTGATAAAGAAACCGCACCCTTGCTGTTCACTGCAAAACCTATTGTCAACACCCATTTACTGGATCAGTGCACTGTACAGTTAGATAAATGACAGAGATACTCAGTCATGACAATCTCCGTGGTGTTTCCTGAACAGGTAGTCCCTGCAGTTATACCTGTGACTGTTTAAGAGACTGACCTTGTAAAACCCTGAGAAAAAATTATATTGAGAGGCTCTAACTGCCTGTATGCATGAACTTCTGAGGGTTACTTGTTTGTGGCATTGTCTTCAAATCACTTGGTGCCCTTTTTTCTCATCCTTTGTGTTTGCCTTTATTTGCCCCTTTTGCAGCATAATGTTTGGAGATGTTAATCTGTCCCAAATAGAAGCCATGTGGACAGAATAGCTGACATGCCATGCATTGTTCATGACATAGTTCTCAAGCAACATCACTGCTCATCCTGTCTCTCCTCATTTGATTGCATTTTTTCTTAAGTGTACAATTTCTAGGCAATTTTCTGTGTTTTATACAAACCTCTACTGTTGCATAAAACCAGTAGGATACATTAACCTTCATTTACAAGGACACAGTTCTTGAAAACCTTTTTGCATTGTCAGTATATTTCACAGATTTCACAGATTTCACAGAATATTCTGAGTTGGAAGGGACCCACAAGGATCATTGAGTCCAACTATTAAATGAATGGCCCGTACAGGGATTGAACCCACAACCTTTGTGTTATTAGTGCCATGCTCCAACCAACTGATTTTTGGCCTTTGAGGTCCTTTTCTGCTTGCTTCCGTTTTCTTTTTGACATATTTTCCCTTCATTTTTATTTCAAATCCTTTTCATTTACTTTGCTGCCTACTTCCAAATTTCAGTCTCCCTTTGCTCTATGTCTTTCAAACAGTTGCATTTGCAAGTCACAACTCCACTCTGCTCTCTGCATGGACTAAGTTTTGATCTGGCAAAAAATGATTTTTGTGTGTGTGGTGATGCTCCCTTATTAACTTTGGAAGCAGGGAATTTAAAAGACATGTTTACTCAAATAACTGAATACTGAACAGGGTCCTCAGGGAAGTGGTCACAGCATCAAGCCTGCCACAGTTCAAGAGGTATTTGAACAATGCTCTTAGGCACATGATTGGGTTCTTGGGGTTGTCCTATGCAGGGCCAGGAGTTGGACTCAATGATCCTGTGGGTTCCTTCCAACTCAGGATATTCTATGATTCTACTGGACCTTTTGGTGTTGAACATTTTTATTATACAGAGTATTGAATAGAACTGTAAGTACTATAGCATAATGCCAAGGGAGAGATCAAAAAAATTAACATATTTACCAACATGAGAGAAAAAAAGTGATTTAAAAATGTTGCCTAGGGAATGAGGTTGAATCATTTCAAAGATTTCAGTGTTAGTTGCAATAATGGCAAATAGTTACTTGAATATACAGAAGTTTGTACACACATTGTGCTCAGCTAATTCTATTCTATACTAAGCATGGGATTGAAATGGATATTCCAGACATATCTTATGAAATCTGTTTAAGAAAGTTTGCTCTCATTTTAACTGGAATCATTCTTAGTTCCAGTAGGATACCCAGGAGAAAATACCTGGTAGGTCTCCAAAGCTCAACACCAGTGCTATGTGTATAAAAGATTTTAAATTATGTCCATTCTCCATGCAAAACTTCTGTGAAACAAAAGGATTCAGGTTCAAAATCATGTGACTTTTGCCAAGGTTCCTGAGAACTTGCAGCCCAGAGTTTGGACTGGGGAGTTTCAGACTTTAAAGTGGTGGCACCAGCAACAAAACTAGCAAAAAACTATTGTACCTTTCTGAGTGGAGAACTTGTTTGATCCAAATGTTGCTTGTCCTCACCACAACTACTTTTGCAGAAAACCACAAGATTTTTACTGGCTGAATGCAACAGCATGTGAGTTGAACTCTCCAAGGGGTGCAAAAAATAGCAGTTCTGGCAGTTTCGTTGCCCCACTCATGGCAAAAAAAAAAAACCAAAACAAAACACCAAAAACATCCCCAAAAAAACCCCACAAACAAACAAACAAAAAAGGCAAAAAAATAAAAAATATAGAGGTTGACCAGTGTGACACATAACTGCAACCCTGCATTCTGTGGTATCACTTCAACAGAGAGCCACAGTGCAGCTCAGCTGTTTGTAACCACAGAAACAAAAAATGTTATTTGGAAGGAAGGAGGATTTACACCAACTCTACTATGTCTCAAACCTGACAGTGTTTCTTTAAAATGTCCTTAAACCTGTTTAACACGCCCCTACTTTTCACCACTCCCTGGGAACACGCACCACTTATAGCAACTTGTAAATCAAGAAAAACCAAACCCAGCAATTCATCCTCCAGTGTGCGCTGGCTATTTTAACACACCCAACTTGGCCATATAATTAAGCTACAACAGAGCTCACTCACTTGGAGCTTTCTGCTTCAGCCTAAAATGAGTTCAGCATTGCAAGTTTAGAGTTGCATCTTTCAAAATTAAATTAAGAAATTAAGAAAATATTAAAAATTCAAAGACTGTTTTCAGCACAATGCTCTGAGGTTCTGCTCACAGATTTATAGAATATGCCAAACCTCTTATATACTAGTTGGTCTGCAGCTCAGGAGTCTGAACAGAGTGAATATAGATAGCTACAAATAAAGCAGCTAAACCCTCAAATTCAAGTCTTACTGTTGCTATAGCTGGAGGATTCAAATTCAGAAGAATCTGACATATTCCTTCTGAAAAATGTAAGAAATACTGACTTTGTACCTGTGAGTGAAAGGGACAGAACTGCCAGGAAAGCACAATGATTTTTTTTGTTTTTCTCTGTCCTCTCATCTTACAATTTCTTTATGGCTCATACTCGTGCATGGCCAGATTATAGTTTCTTTGTCACACTTTTTGTGTAAGTGGCCACAGTGCAGTAGGGAAACTGGTTTTGTAGATGCAGGACTGTTGAGGCTGCAGAATGAGCCTTGCAGCTTGAATTTTGGCCAGGCAAAGAGAGAAAAAAATAGATATGCATCCTTGTTTCCTTCTCCTTCTAATTTAGCAAGAAGTTACCACTTTCTGCAAGAGAAAAAAAATTATTTGAAATTCTGCCATTAGATGGAATTTATCTGACATTCCTAGGTGTTTATGGTGCAGATGCCTACATCTGACTAGTCATTTTTAAGCTCCCTTTCGAAACAGTGGAGAGAAATATTAACTTCTACAGCCCAATCCTCTGACCTAGTTTAGTCATCTGCATTAGTGTGAGGTTCCATTAGGGGTGTCCTGAGTGACAAATTTAGAGGTAGGAGTGCAGCTTTTGATGTAGACTAGCTTTTTGGCTAAATAGGGCCTGGGTGGAAAGTCTCGCCCAGTTATGAGGAAACAAATGTTTGAAAATAGCTGTCGCCAGTTTGGCTTCTCCTTGATTGAGCAGAATTCAATTTATTTACTTAAAAATTAATTGGCATTTATCTCTCTCAGGCAAATTGTCTGCATGAGGATCCAAAGTTACCTACACTTGAAATTATTGGGTTCTTCACATTAAGCTCTTAAAGAACCGTGGCAGGATCTGGAACCTGAGGAACTTACTTAGGCCTCTGTGATTAAATCCAGATAATTATAATAATTCTGTTCTGACTCTTTCCCTTGTAATATCGCCAAAATTATTTAAAAATCATCCTATTCCAATGTGCAGCCTTGTTTTTATTTCTCTTAACAACAGTAACAAAAACAAATGAAAAAACCTTTGGCTCAACGCTTTGTGTACTGAACATTAAAACTCATGCAAAAGATTTCTTCTGATAACATTCTTTCCAAAGTACTCACAGTTTGGAAAACAATTATTACAATATAATTTACTGAAAATAAAAGGGAAGGAGAAGTTGATGTTTCAAATGCACTAACTTCCACACATTGTAAAAGTCCACTGGCCAGTTTGTATCAAAGGACAAGTATTTCATAAAGGCAAGAAGAGAACTCAGTTGCACCTTGGAAGATGCTTGGAAATGCTATTAAACTTTTTATTTGTGTGGATAAGGGAGGACAATGGGAGGGCTGAATTGTCCAGAAAAGCCGGGACGGAAATGTGGAGCAAAGATGACATTTCTGTGATACCATTTGCAGTTTTCCTCCTGCAGATTACCTACATTTCAACACATATTATAAATCTGCCTTGTTATTTTGTCTCTGTTATTTGTACAGGTGAGCAATTTTATTGGATTGCAAAGGTATTTATGAGTAAGGAAAGGGTCTTAAACATGTACTAACAAAGTAAAGTTCACTCCATATTTACATATGTACATACTCTCCACATTTGTCATGTAACTAGAGAAGAAATTAATTCTGAAGAAACTAAAATGACAATGCTGAATGACTTTCAGTTGAAGGGCTGAATGAGAACCCCATGAGGAAGGAGACTGGTTTATTTTAACATCTGAAGCATCAAAACTCCACAACCCCCCCCCAAAACAAAACAAAGGTATAACCTTGATGTATTACTAATTGTTTCCCTTATCATCAAAGAATTAGGATATAATTTTAATGCAATTTTAGTTATGCGCCTTATACAAATTTTGGTCACATAACATAGCAGTGGCAGTCCTTGGTCAGCCCAAAGGTCTACTTGGCCTAATATTCTATCTCAGTTGCGAAAGGCAAATGCTCAGGAAAGAGTGGAAGAACAGGGAAAGCATCCAAGTTGCTTTCCCTAAGTGCCCTTACAGTCTCTAACCATTTGCTTGTCACAGTCTTTCTTAGGCCAATGTAGTTTCTGTTTACTCAGTAATGACCAATGCACTTTTCTTCCACAAGCTTCTCTTGTGTCTCATTGAACTGTTATATGTATGGGTACACACACATGCATACATATAAGTATTTATATACATACATCCATATGCACACGTGCATGGGTACAGATAAACACATACATAAATAATGTATTTCGTTTCATAAACTATTGGAAACATCTTTCTGCAGCAAGGAGAGCTGACATTCTTTTTTTTTTTTTTCCTTTTTCTTCTTATTTTTCTGTTTCTTTTACTTGTTTCTTTTTCTCTTTCTCTTTCTTTTTCTTCCTACTAACTTAATTTTGATGCCAAACAGCTCAACTGTAGTGGAGGAGAACTGAAATATGCCCTTCTCATACTGTTTGTTATATTTTTACAATATTTATGCCTGCTTTCACCATTCTAAGAGTCCTAGTTAATGCATTTGTTCCTTGTATGCAGAAGTAATTTTGCATCTTCCATCATCTTTTCTGTACTACTCTGAAAACTTTTTAAGTTCAATTCCATCCTTTCTGATTCCCATTTTTTTGCCTTTGTCTTATTTCTGCAGTTTTCGATTTTAGAATATATTTTCTAAGAACTCTTCTACAATAAGCTGTCCTGTGCTAACTGTACCACAGCCAGCATCTTCCAGGAAGGGGGAAAATCCTACCTTTCTTCCATGCTCATATCCAGCTTTGATGTGGATAGAGAACATGATCAGAATTTGTGAGATTTGGCTAGTTTGCATAGCAGTTATATGTGTTGATAACACCAGTATGGAATGCATTTGTCAAGATTTCATGAAATATGTGAGATATTGGTTCTTCAGGATTTTTTGACTGGTATAAAATTTCCATGTAGATTTTCAAATCACAGGCAAGTTCTCAGTCAATTAATTTGCTCCAAATTATAAAGGAAAGAATGACCAGAGAAAAGGCTGCTCAGCCCTAGCACAATATCAGGATAAGGAGAGGAAACTCAGTCTATCAGATGAGTGTAACGTGAAGTTCCTCACATGGCTATCATTCTATAGGGCAGATACATGTCCCTATCTGCACCATAAAAAGAACAGCCTGGGAGGGGGGTTGTTGTCTGCTATGTATTTATGTATTTATACGACCCATGACCAATTAATTGCTATAAGAAAATCTCAGATAGGCAGCAGGAAAAGCTTTTCTCCCCTTAACTTTGCCTTCTCTAACATGTTTTAAAAAGACGGCTTTCTCTGAGATCAGCACAGTCTGTTCTTTCCCAGAGCTCTGTCAGTGGGCATGTCTAGTTGATAGAGATGCTACAAAGTCTTTCTTATTTTTTAATGAAAAAAGCACATCTAGTCATAATTCTCACACTCCCTCTACTGTTGGTCAGAATCTGATTTTAATTTCTTCAGCCATCCATAGGAATGTTCTTTGCTAATTCAGATGCTGGTAACAAATTAACAAATAAGCTATTTATCAATAACATAAGCTACAAAACTGGTTACAGCCATTCACACAGATGTCGTTTGACTCAGCCAGATTTCCAGCACAATTTTCCTTAAATAACTGATTTTATCAGTAACTCTGTGTTCTTTAGCTAAGACAGTAATGGCAGTGGTGCAAGATCAAAATACTGAAGTTAGCATGCCATGGACCAGACTTTCAGGGACTTCTGCAAGATATTTCACTTATTTGCAGCATAAAGAGCTATTCAAATTGTGGGAAAATAAGGCCCGCTAACATTGTAGACTGTTTATCTCCATGAAATATATTGGCATCTGCTATGAACAGAAGACACTGCTCAGCCATTTTCTGTGGTAACTAGAAGACATGAAAAGGTTTAGACATTCTGCATACTATTTATAGCAATTTTTTTCTTCCTTCTTTAGTTTATGAACTTTGCCACACCTTTTGGGAGAACAATGGGCTGCAAATACATCTGCATTGTGACTAAGGTTTTCCTAGCATTTAAAAAATGCATATTGAAAAGCTCTGACAGTGCTCCTTCCTGTATTCATAAAGGTGTGGTTAAAAAGGATTGCATGCCTTACTTTAACCAGCTGAAAGGTCTTCTCCAGGAACAACAACCTGCAATAGCTATAGGAAATGTAGGCTGGGATGGCAAAAAATAATCAATAAAACACAACATTATCTCTGGTGAATTATGGTATTTCATATCAGACTTAGTGAAATGTTGTACTCACTTTAACAGTAATATAATCTAGTGAAAGTGTCTTTAAATTCTCCTGCCTCTGCACAGCAGCTGTCATTACATAATATTACAAAATTACTCTTATGTCTAGCTATTGTAATCACCCGAGTGATAAAATGCTGAAAAATTACAACAGAAAAAGAAAAAGGAGAATTCCATACATAATATCTAAATATTCACTTAGGCAGTGGTGAGACCAATATCTGTGTTCCATAATAAAGGAGCTGTAGAGTTATTATCACTTTTTAAACTTTAAACTTTCAGGAGATGGAAAAACTGTGGCGATTGTGTTCCCTCAAATGAGAAGTTATAACTCGGTGGTAAGGTAGTCTGCAGGTAAATATGGGCTGCTATCAGGAGGAGGAATGATTTGAACTTGTGTTTAGTCATAGGTTAAGTGACTTTTCCAATTTGTAAACTCTTGCTTTCTTGTCCTGTTCTTTGAAAGACTTAAGCATGTGTAAGGAGTTAAAGAGCACAGCTGTCTGCCTCAAACACTGTCAAGGCCGCAGAAGGAACTTGCTATAAGATAAGCCACCACAGTGAGAATTTGAGATAAGCGCAGAAGGGAGGAGGAACTTGTGACTGGAAGGCCCTAATTTCAGGCCTGGCAGCGAGAAGATCTGGTTAGCACATCCTGGTTAATGCATCTGGCCAAAAATCCCACTGTGGCAAACTGTGAAAAGAAGAAACTGCTCATACACGTATCACTGGTCAAACAAAGATTGCCCCAAGTTATGTGACGCATGGCATGGGATCTGCGATCACCAACAATCACCGATGCCCCACTGAGTACACCTCTGTGGATATCCAGAACTTGGACTATATAAAGGTGGTACTGTTGTCTGGGTGTTAGGAAGATAAATTACGTGCCTGTAGAACTGGCTAAAGTTTAGGGCTTGACATGCTTCAATAATCTCAGACCTAGGGAGTGGTTAAAAAAGCTTGGGAAGAAGGATGTACCACTGATAGTGCACACAAAGAATGCAAAATTTACAGAACACAAGGACATTTGGCAGAACTCCTAAGATAAAGAAGAAACTAATAAAACCAACTCAGCAACTGCACTGAATTAGCTCAGACTGGGTAAAAGGTAATTTTGGCAGGGCAAGATCACAACCATCGGTTCACAGCTCACTGACACTAGAAGCCCACTGACTCAAAAGAAGAGAACAACAGAGCATGAAGACTAATTAGCATTAGAGGTGAGGGAATCATTTAACCAATAGAAGATTAGAATAGGCTACTAATTATTAAGAGAACTATGTAACTTGTACCCAATGAGATGCATAAATGGTGAAAAGTTTCGAACAACTCTGGGACCTCCACCACCAAGAACAGCCAACAGGACACCACTGGGTCCAGGGGTGGTGACTGTCTTCTGCTTGACCTATTTCTCTCTTTCTCTTTCTCTCTCTCTCTCTCTCCCCGCACCTCTTTTCTACTTGTTTCTATCTCTCTGCCTCACATTCATTGTTAAATAAAATCTGTATCATTGACTTGGGCATATGGTCTCATTTGCACATTAGTTCAGGCAGAGGCATCTCTCACTAATAGGATTGTAACAGCATGTTTGCACATGGATTAGGCAGAATTCTAATTTTTGAGCATGAAGGAAGCAACACAGTTGTTACAAAGGACACCAGGCACCTGGCTTTGCCACTAGTTGCCCTTCACAAGGCAGCACAGGACATTGCTTATCTACTTTTAAAACCTGCATCTTAGTTGGAGCTAGGATACCCACGGAGAAAGGGGCTTTCCATCTCACATCAGATCATTAGTATATTTTACTTTGAGATGTCTGTCTAGGAGTAAGAGAACCAGAATCTTCAGGGGGAAGTTACAAAAATCCCACGAAGTCTGATAATAAAATAAGCTGCCTCTCTGTTGCAGTCATGAACACTGCTGGGATTCATACAGCCAGTTCTAATCTGGTTCTGAGTCACACATACCTCTTGGTAAGGGTGTACCCATAGGCAATACGTTCCCTTGGTTAATTATTTTGTCCAGGGTGAAAAGTACCTCTGTGCAAAGAGGTATCACAGGTCCCAAGCCTAAGCTTATTTTATGTAGGGTTGGAGTGGGAATTTAGGGAGGAGTAGGCCTTGTGTTAGTCACCATCAAGAGGAAGGTGTCACTCTAGGTAAGATCATCATTTCCTTTCCTACTAGCTGTGCTGGGTTATTTTTTCTATAAGTGATCCTTCCTCCTTTGACTTAACAAATTAGAACTGCTGCCTATGTATATAAGAGATCTTAGACCAACCATGAACAACAAAAATGTGCATCTGACACAGATGTGCAACTCACCTCCCAGATAAAGGTTACATTAACTAGCTGTGTCTGCCTGCTAAATGCTGCCTGGAAGCTGGCCATTATCCATTGCAGACACTTATCTATATGTTTCAGAGTGTTTAGTTTTAGTCATCTTTTGACATGTGTTATATTGAACAGAATTAACTTTGGAAAAATCAGATCCACTACATAGGGCCAAACTAGTTAAATAAGTAAGAGTAGCATCTGGGCTTGAGCAATATCATCTGTTTCTCTATACTATTGTCATGCACACTCCTTGACACAGTTTCGGTGCTGCCAATTAGCTATTTCTGAAAAAAGACTCAGGCATAGATGTCTCTAGTGCTAGTGCTGGACTGTTTTCAAATGGAGTGTGGGTGAGTTCTTTTTGGAAAGCAAGTTTAGTGTTACAGGTACAGAACATGCTGTACCACTTGTCCTCAGGGCAAAGACTGGGCCTTGGTAAGTTTAATTTAATAGGATAAATGTATCTGCTTTATCTATATCTTGAAACTGAAAAAATTGAACAGTACTTGCTAGACTGTCTTCAAATCTTTTGGACACATCAGTTACAATAATAGAATATTATAACCCAAAACACAGTAGTCAACCCATCCTACTTGGAAAGTCTGAAGTATTAACAGACTTCACATTTGGAGGACTGAATGTATTCAGTAAATATTCCTGTCGTTTTGGGAGGAATCGCAGAATCATATTTGTCAAAAAAGTTGCCTTCTGAGTCACTGCTCATTCCCAGCTCTCTGTTGTGAACCTACATAAAAGCTCACTAGAGATAGAATATGTTATGATATTTCCATGGCGCCATCTTATAAACCTTAATATGGATGTGGAAGTAGCACAATATTTCTCAGTACATTTTGAACTGAAAATAGAAACTCAACAAAAATTGACAAGAAAATCATGCAGAGAAAAATGCATTTTGCTAGCCATCAAGGGACATAGACTTTGTAGAAAAGTGTATAAGCTAAAGCTAAGAACACTGAACACAACCAGCTTGTTCAGAGAACCATGAGAATTGGGAAGTATCATAATGTATTGTCACTGCAGGATACTATAAGCCTTTGACTTTAATAATACTGAATAAGCCATTCAAATCTAAATTACAACATTTCTGAACTCCTTAGGTTCAGTATTCTGCCAGTGCTACCCTGTTTTAAAATAAGTCAACATCCCCTACTGGCAGTTTCTTAGCAGGCATTGTAAGAATTCCCTGGATGACAAATAAGCCTCCACTGTTGATGAGGTATTTAAAATGTCCTCCAAAATATGCTAAAAATCTAAGCAGCAAGAGATAGTGTCCTCTGATTACTAATCAGTAACATGTCCCTATTGTTTGTTATTAAAAAGGTATACAGAGGATTTAATCTAGGAAGGATTTCTAAGACACTTCATGCTTTCTCTCAAAAATCATGTCAGGCCATGAATTCTGCTAAATCAAGCTATCAGAGTTATATAAGCCTAGGATGTGGACATTTATGCTTGTATCTTTTTTTCAGAGAACTTTTTTTTTTCTTCTTGAGGGAATAGCAAGCAAAAGCAGAGTATTCGCCTAACTCTCAGCAAGGAAGTTACTGATAGGTAGATGTGACAGAGGTTGCTCGTAGCTCCAAAGCACCTTACTGGTTGAACTAAAAAAAAAAAAATAAAAAAAAATAAAATAAAAAATCCTTCAAATCTGATAAATCAATAGTAGAACATGACCCGGTAAATTACATCCTTGATTAAAAGCCATTGGTTGTCAGTAGAGAGGTACATATGAGGCATATATATATATATACTTGCTTCTATTTTTTGCATTGCTCTTTTTTTGACACTATGGAAAAATCTGTGTCTAGAATACTGTCTATCTGTGTTTCAACTTGGCTACTTTCTTGAGAGTGAGAAAGGGAATAAGGGAGACATAATTCAAGTTCTGAAATAATCTGAGAAATTAAATTTCACTGTATCTATATTTCTGTCCTTTGTTTCATTAAATACGGACCTTAAACTACAAAATTAAAAGAAAACTGAAACCTGACTGCAGAACAGTTCACACAATCTAGGATTTGGGAATGATCCACTGAAATCCAGAGGCAAAGTTTGAGTTTCTCTGAATTTCTTAAATCTGAAGTTCTTCAGAGTGTGGGAAGTTTGTTCATGGAAAATAGTTATGGGTCATTGTCACTGTATGGTTATGCAGAAAATGTTCAATTCCTGATAAATGGCACTGCATCATATATTATTTATTCACCTGGAACAATACTTGTATGTGGTTACCATATAGAAGATGAGACAGAATGCTTAGCAGCAAGTTAGATTTGCTTCAGTCTGAAAAAATACTCAGTTTTTTTCCAGCTTTGAAACAGTAAGTAATCAGCACAGCTAACACCAAATACTCACCATCCATCGAATATACTTGTTGTTTCAGTAAAAGGCAGCTGGCCTACTTTATTCTTAAGATGAGGTCACTACCATTGTTGGACTTTCTTATAGTGTATGTATTTTCCTGTAGACTGTCTATTCTGTCACACCAGACGCCAAAGAGTTAGCAAGGACTGCCTTAGAATAAGCCTTGGGCTTATTCTGGGTAGCAGAACTGGCTTGATAATTTCTTCTCTGTGTTCAAAGGCCATAAATACAGGAAAACATCAATTTAATTTCTCCAGACTGTATTGTTTGCATCTCTATTTGTGTTTCTCAAACATTTTGGCTAAAGAAGGCAGTGCTGTGAGACAGGTTAAGCTTATCTCTGATGTACAAGCAGAACTCGTCCGGTCAAATGTAAAATGATAACAAATTCATATCATGTAGCACCTCGATTGTGAAAGAAAAATGTTTCAAAACAAAAATATATTCCTAGTCTCAGGTGTTATTATTATAATTCAAAGCTAGACATCCATTTCAAATTAAAGTTAGGTATACTCTTTAAGTTAATTCCCATTTACTGCTAATTCTGCATTTCTTATGGGGAATGACATCTGTTTCATTTGGGAGGCAACTAGAAATTCTCAATATATCTGTAAAGAGATATATTCACAAAAGTTTCTTCATGATTGTAAAAAGATACACATTCCAGGACTGCCCTAAGAATTTTTCACTTTCAGAAACACAGAAGTTGAGATGCAGAAATTCAGTAATGTTTGCGTCTTTGTATTCATTAATTCTGATACATGTGATAGTTAGTAATTTATATTTGGTATTTTCTTGTCTGTTGCTCTGTTTCATCAGCTCTGTTTCATCAGATATAACTAATGTTTAGACAATAACTTCATGCTACTAAGTACCAAGACTATGAAGATGTAAGCATCAACAAAAACAAGGTCTCTTACTAAGCTACTTCATGTCAGAGTTTGATTAGTCTGTGTTCAAAGAAATTCTTTACTTTCAGGAAAGACAATAGGACTAAAGGTTGCCCAGCATCTTGCTTAATGATCTCTCACATATTCCATTACAAAAGTTCCCCAAATATAAAAGTGTGGGTTTGTATAAGCTACATTAAAGCCAGTCTCTATATGTTTAAACAGAAGCATGGAGTTGTACACAGTATTTCTGTAAGAAAATTATTGATTACATGCTACTGTATTTACTAATAATAAGGCAGTTGTCAGACTACAAATTTATTTGCAGCCATTTTAAAGAGATACAGAAAAAAAAGTCAAGGCAAGCTCTTCACTCGTTTCTGTTTGTTGCTGGCTGCACTGAAGAAGAATGCAAATGTGCACAGATAAGAGTCTTGCAAGATCTCATGTGGGAGGGATTTCCCCCCTGATCTTTTGCCTCTGCCCACGTTCTCAAACAGTGCAAATACTTTATGCAGACCAGATCAGATCCCAGTGTGTGTTCCCCATGTAACACTTCTGCAGGATTTTATTTTGGTGAAATACAGTGTATCTCCATGTTCACCTGTGTAAATACCTGAAGCCCTGTCGCTGAGAGGCAGCCCTATAGCTCTGCAGCATGCATTGCTGTGGAAAATCCAAATGACTGTAGAATATTTTTCCAAATGGTAATTGCTTGGTTTTCTGTTTCAAGGTCTGAGAAAGCAGTTCATTTTGTGAGACCCAGCCCTACTGCACTTGAAAAGTACAGCAAGCACAGAAGGGTAACAACTCACCCGTACTTTTAATTGATCTGGTATTTCTACAAGGTGCCACCCTTTTCCACACCTCCTACCTCCTTCTTAAGTGACTCAGCCTCTGAAGGAGAAATCTCTTGAGTTTTCAGACAGCTGGATGGCAAACAACAATTCAGCTCTCTGTCTGCTTTGACTGCGCCTCACCTCCAGCTATCACCAGGTTGACTAACCACACTGAGCCACGCTAGGACACTAACTTCTACCATATCTAGGTAAGGATGTTTACTCTTCTGGCTTTATATACCATGTATGTAAAGTCTTACATTTTCAGATGTTCTGTGATTTCTTAGTGTCCAGTTTAGGATCCTGCTTCAGAGGATGTGATTTTAAAGAAGTGTGGAGAACTTGACTATGAAAATCCAGCTCTAAAAGTTTTACAGTTTAAGTGTTCAGATTCCCCCCTGGACCTTTCTGACTTCTCCTGGCCATACTTAGTTGCTTCATTATTTGCATTATATTGCTAATTGTATTTTATTCTAGTGCTAATTCTCTGATGACAGACTCGCTGTTCAGACCACTTTTCATGAATGGATGTTTTAATGTCATTTTTGCTCTCCGGTTAATTTTGTTGTTTGTTTATTCTTTCTTTGGAATTTTAATCTAAAATTAAAGAGTATTTACTCTTTTCTCCTTTACTTGAATTTGCTCCAAGTTTGTTACTTTGGCAAAAAAAAAAAAAAAAAAAAAAAAAAAAAAAGAGCAACAGTATGCTTTAATTTTCAGCTCTGCAAAGGGAGTAGCAAAAATACCCATTCTACTTTGATACAATGACTTATCTATACAATTAACTGAGCCCATGTATAGACAGGATGGGTTCTTCACCAAAAATCTAGGAAAGTGAATGACACAGTTAAATGAATACAAAATAAAATTTTCACCCCCTCTTCTGCACTCTACTAAAAAAGAAAAGAAAACCCACCACATCTAAAACTGATCATGTATTTCTAATTTGAAAATATGTACAAATTTGGGTTCTGACTTAGCAGCTGATTTTACATTAATGACAGTTCCAAAGCTTCTTTCAAAACAGATTCTTCTCCGCCCATGTCCTGAAAAACCAGTTTTGAGAGTTCTTTCGGCCACGAAGATGAATGATTTCTGTCATACATTCATTTGTTCTGTAGTCCTACCTTGCCTGTTCACACCTTGCCTGTTTTCTCTTTTACACACATGCATCTTATTTTTATTTTCTATGAGAGTTGCTATTAATTCTGTGTCCAAAACTGCAGAGTAAATATTAATTTAAACACAGTGTATTAATTCCAGAAGTTCCCAAATATATTATATGGCTATTACTCTGAAATGTACCTCTTGGAAAAAAAAAAAGTCACTCCAGGAACATAGTTTTGTTATTCTTTAATGTCTGTAAAATAAATGTAGTTATTTTTAAATGTAATTTTTAGCAAAAGGATAAAAAATCTAAATAATTGCAAAAAAAAACACAACAAAAACCAAAGAGAATCATGTTACCAGTGGCAATTTTGTCGGGAGGAAAGTAGAGTATTAGTTACTCATAGAGATCTGCACCTCACAAAGTGGCCTTTAAGACTATTTGAAGAGATCATATTCTTGACTGAAATAGCAGGTTTGGATGCATAAAGGATAATACAGCCTTGACTGGCTCCGGCTGTGATGATGATTTGGAAAACAGCCTTTATCTGGAATGAAGAAATACAAATTATTATTTGATTTTAAGTATAGGTGGCCAGATCTGACAGCCCAGTCACGGTACTTTTGATATCTGAGGGGAGAAGTGATGGATGTAGAGAACAGTGAAATTGGTACTGACTTCCAAACTAGAAAGATTTTTCCCTCACACACTTACAGATCCCTATCTAGAAAAAGAGCTGTAATGATGTGTGTCCCCAGTGCTTTAATTCTAAGGCTTGGACATCATCCTTTATCAAGTCAGAACCACGTCAATCAGTTGCTTTCTCACACTTACTATATTCAAGAAAAATGAGGGAGAAAATAATGAGGTTTGCTGACATGTAAGTTGTTAACTGAAAGCGAGGAAATACTGTTGTGTGTTTCATAACTGTGATTAAGACCAAATGTGCTTTTCTGTAAAATGTCATATTCTCCACATTCATCTCATATAAATGAAAGATAAGCCACATACTATAGAATTGACATTAAGAGTTACAATGGAAAACAAAGCAACCCAAAAAGTAGAGCTGAAGTAAGTCTTCATTTCTAATGGAATAATTTTAAAATTTTGAGCTCCACTTACTCACAAGGTATGGAGTGTTCAGCCTACTTCAGAGCAGAATATTTTTTCAAGAAGATGAAATTTTGGTGGCAAGTTTTGTATTTGGGATAAACTAACAACAAAGTATATACACCTGTTTTCCTTTCCATGTGGCAAATATTAGATGCTTTTGAAAAGCTGGAACTCGAAAGACATGTAGCAAACAGCAGTCAGCAAGCTGTGGTTGTGTAAAGTCATATATAAGAAACCTGTTTTTTCCAGCTGGTGTTTCATGTGGACATGCCACACTCAGCTACTTCTCTACAATCCAGGCTGCTTTAGCAACGCAGCACAAGAAGCTGGAATATAGGAAAATTTTGAAACCTTTTTGTTTTAAAATAGTTGTTCCATTATAACTTTTTGTATCATCCAGTTCATTAATAATATGGGAAAATTTGACATTTTAGCCATAAGCATGTGGTAATGCTTTGTATGAAAAACCTCAGTATAAACCCGAATGTTTGGACTTTTAAGAGAAGAAGGTATATCTCTCTAACCCCTCCTTCAGCATTTACTATGTTGACTTATTATACAGTGTGATGATATGCAGTCCTCTTGCCTCTAAGCTGTGGAAATAAATATTATTAAAAGCAAAATGCATATAAACTGAATATTTATAAGTTAGGTCTTAATCACTGTCATAGCTAGAAGCCAAAGAACAAAGGCCAGTTTGTTGCAACTGGTTCAGTCTGATGTGGAAAACATAAATCTTACAGGAAATGCTTGTATTATTCTTATGTATTTTTTAAAATACAGCAATGCATATATGTGAAGCCTCATGACATAGAAAGCTAGAGCCAAGAGCAGAAGGAAGGCAAAAGGAATGTGTGATGGAAGCATGGGTGCGTTCAGACCATCTGAAAACTAGAATGTCTAGCTTTCAGAATTTAAGGCAGGCCTGAGACATTCTGCTGATCAGTCACTGAAAGAGGCAGAAAGGAGATGTAGAAGTGTGAATATAGATATTGTCATAAAAATAGGATTGGAGATCTGTGCAGCTTTCAGAATAACCTCCTACCAGGTTGAAGGGGCATTTGACTTTCCCTGAAGTCATGTCTGAAGTTTTTTTCTGAATTTCTTTGGATTTATCAAAAAAAAAAAAAAAAAAAAAAAATAAAGGGATAGTCTGAATAAAGGACTGGCATGTCTTAAAGCCATTTGGGAACTGCTCACTGGACTGGCTGGGGCAGTTGTAATTTTCTTTTTAAGTTCCCTGACGCTGTTTTTAAATTCAAATTACACTGGAGTTGCATTCCTGTTTGTTTTTGTTTTGCATTCCAGCTGAGTTGTTTTGCTTCAGTGGTTGAGATCTTATGAAGAATGTTTGAATGTAATTTACTGCTATAGTATACTATAGAAACCTGTAACTCTTCTTTCTCACAAAGTTAGAAAACTTTTTTTAAAATTTCCCTATGGGCTAAAGATAAGCTGTGTGAACAATGTGACAGTTCCAGATCTTTATGAGCTGGAATTTTTAAACTAATGCAATCCTCATATCTTTTGTTCATTCCCCTTTCCAAATACACAGATACATGCAAACTTAGTTCAAAATAGTGAAGACCAAGAAAAAATGTTTTAATGAGCTGTATTTTGCATCTTTACACAAGATTCTTTTCATTTCTAAGATCCTAGAATTTAAATCTTATTCTGATGATTCTTGATTGCCTGTGCTACAGATTAAAGTAAGACTTTTTTTTCCAATTTGCATTTTAAATTTTAATGCATTAATCTTTGATTTACAACTTGAAAGTTCAGAAGCAAGGAAAAAAGCCTTGAGGGCAATATGGCAGTATTCTGTAGGCCTAAAATGCCTGGATTTAAAATTTTAGAATACCTGGCACATTTTCAGCCCTGACTCTAAAAGGGAGTGTGTCTGTTTTCTACATTCATTTATGCACACTACTTTTGGGTTGGGAGACTAAGTAGGAGTTTATTTTGGATGCTGTGCACATGTGCAACAAAAATACTGTTTTGCCCTAAAACAATTAAAACATAAATATAGAACAAGAGACAAAACACAGTTTTAGTTAAATGACGGAGGATGAAAGAAACACACTTGATGGACTTTCTTTTGTCTTGCATGGGTATGCAGGAGCTGCAAACCTGCTTTATAACGACTTTTCATGGTCTCAGTGTCATTAGTATTTTTGTAGTTAATCTGTGGATTTTAAAGACAAGCCTCAAAATGTATGGATTTTTTACTTTGGCCATAATTTTTATTTCAGAGCAAATGTCTGAGGTTTGTTTATTTCTAACAAAGGCATATGATGTTTCTTTGTCAGTTCTGTGAAAAATTTCACTTTCTATCACAAATATATAGGAAGGAAGGTTACAGTCTAATGTGAAGTCTACATAGCAGTTTCCTGTCATTTTTAGTAAGATATATTTAAATTGCAAAATGTATATTTTAAACAAATCTTCTAAGTCTTACAATGACCACATTTGGTTTAATTTTCACAAGAGAAATCTCCTTTTTCAAAGTTTTATGATTCATTTCCCTTAGCGAATGGCTTTAAAAGTACTTATTAGAAAACAAATCCAAATTCCTTCTATACAAACTGTTACTTCTTCTTAAGATGAGGTTTCAGTTCTCATTGCGTGCAAAATATACTGAAATATCAAACTTCCTGTTATTCCAGGACTGACTGGCTCTATGAGATGTCCAGCTGTAGCCAAGATGAAAATGTAAATAAATCAGAGACATAAATAAATCTCTACCATCTTAGGACAGTTCAGGAAAACTTATAATGAGAATGGTAACTGTCTAAAATTGATTGATAGCCTACCTGAACAGTTTCTAGGAAATGCAGTGCATATGTTCTTAAAACCTTCTATAAATATTTTCAAAAGATATTTTATAACTGATTGCAAAATAAATAAGGCTCACCATAGCCCCAGGCATATTTTTATTGTGTGGGAACCAGATCCAGCTGTCACGTGTTTTCTACACACACTGTGTCAATGCCAGTTTGACATCAAAAAGTAAGCTTAAAAAAATAGGGGTGTGTGTTGGAGCCTTCCAATCAACATACCAGAATTTGAAACTTTTATAAATATCTGGAATTTCACAACTAGAGAAGATACATCTGGACTCCAGTATTATTTTTGTATTTAGATAATTACTTTCAAAAAGATTTGTAGTTGTTTACATCCAGATTTAGGTTGATTGCTTCTTTCTTTTTTTTTTTTTTTTCTTTTTCTTGTAATCTTAAGCTTTTTTTTAATTAATTGTAGTAATATCTTAAAAAGAAAAAATTATTCTAAATACAATGTATTGTTGTGGCATGCACAATGTTTTATTGTCAGTATTAATATACTTGTTAAGCTTTCACTAGAATCCCAAATCTTCTTCCCCTCCCATAAGTAACGAAAGAGCCACAGGCTCCAGTCTCAATCCATTCTGTCTTAGGTGTGGGAGCAATATACTTTATGTCTGTAGTAAGAAAACTACAGTAGTTGTGTCACCCAGAGAACCAGGAATGTTTCTGATTTTTAAGGAGTTCTTCTGTCACAAAACTGTTTGTTGGTGCTTCTGTAAATCTTAGCAGCCTGACAGTGGAACCGGTTGGGAGCTCTCCAGCTTAACACTGTTTTCTTGGAAAACGCTGCTTTTCACAAAGGAATCCATTTGCTAAGAGGGTCAGTTTTGGCCACACCCTTAAGTCAATGTTAGCTGTGGGGATTTTTTAACTTAAGGGAGAATTTTTTGTCATTGAAATATCATTATGCTCTGTTTGATGCTTTTGCTAGGAAAGCTGATATTCACAATCCAGTTTCAAAGCAAAACATTAACTCTTTTCAGTGGTTCAACTCCCAAATAATTTTATTTTTGTTTTTAAATTGGTAGTCTTGGAGGCTCATTTTTCAACCTGAATCGAGATAAGGGAAGAAGTCAGTGAATGGAAAACTGTAGCAGGACAGCAGAACTTTCTGTGCTGGCCCCCTGCGTTAGCTGCTGGCCACTGAAGCTGTGAGACCCGTCAGCAGGGCTGGGTGAGCCCACCTGTGCTCCCAGTGCCACTCTGAGCCACAATGGACTGATACTATCTTCCTGTGCAGCTTATCACCTCACCCCATTCCTCATTCCTCAGTCTTGCCCTCTGAAGGCTCTCCACATCCCCTGTTCTCAGGGAAGGAGCTGCCAGCAATGGAGAGTGAGGCAGTGCGACAGGCAGGGCACAGGGCAGGAATACACACAGGCATCACCAGGCAGGGAAAAGCCATCACTGTGCCCCAGGCTCAGCCTGAGTGGGCTGAGCCAGCACTAAGCCATTTCACCCTGTCAGACTAAACTTGTGCAAGGAGGTGATCGAAGGGGACAACAAATTTAAGCTGTCTTTGGGGCTGATTCCTAATCTCTTCCTTTTTTTGTCATATTTTCTTTTAGATTCCTACCGAAGGACAACATCCCACAGAACAGATGTCAGCTTTCAGCATACGAAAACAGTCTGCTAATCAAAGTGGTAATACTGAGTCTCCTCCATTTTCTGCTCTCGGGGCACTTGGAGGCTGAGGCACAGCCTCTCCTTTCTGAGCATCCCATCCCACAGCTCCCTCACAGGGCACGCCACCATGCTCCAGCGGTGACGGGCTGGTTATTTGTCACAGAACGACCCGCTTCCCATGCCAGGTTATTGGTGTTGTGCACAAAGTGTTGCTGGCAGGGATTCAGGCCAGGACATCCCACTGATCAGTACGGCGTGGTGGAGCCAGGTCGTGGCTCTCCCTGCCCAGGGCTGCGGCTGTGGGAACCAGGCAGGAGTGTGGCGGGCGGAAAGGCAGCAGGAGGATTCACCCATCTCTGCACTGTCTTCTTCGCCTGGCTCAGGGAAAATGAGGAGGAACTGAGGAAAATTAGAATGGGGGAAGGGGAGAGAAAAGCTATTTAATCATTGTCTCATGGGTTGGTTTGGTCCTCTGGAGGGACAAATCTTGAGAAGGGCTGGAGTTTGCTTTCTGTGCTGAGAAATGGCCAGAGGCAAACTTGAAACAGGATGAAATTTTCCATTCCCCTGAAACCTAAAAAATATTTCTGAAGGCCGGAATGTTTTGAAATGCATGAGGACCTGCTCTGGGTGGGATGTGCCAGGCGTGAGTACACTAAAATTAGTGCAGCCATTGCAGAGAAGTGCTCAGCTCTCCTGTGTTCAGGACATGAATTTTTACTGCTAAATTAATACAGGTACATGCTGCACCTGCCTGCGCTCATGAGACCTGAACTGTTGTATCAGATCTATGTTTAATTCTTCAGTTGAAGCTTGGGAAAAAAATTCATTAGACTAGAAATGAGTACTCTTCAGCAAAGCCAGGGTCTTAGGCATTGGCAAATTTCTTGCTATATTTTTGACAAGAAAACAGTGTATATCCCTTGGCTACTGCCAAATAGGAGGTTTCCCCAAATTTTTGCAACAAGCAGTTTAAAAAGCCATGATTTCTGTGAAAAACAGGTGGGTTTTTGGTAGGTGATACCAGTTTTCCTAAAATGCTATTGGAAAAAAGCCAATATGTCACATGCATGGTCAATTTTTAAGAATTGGATATATATTTAGTACTTCTTGATTATATAGAAATGCTTATGTGATGTTTGTGTCATTGAAGTTTTTCTTCAAGATTCAGAGAAGGTTATGGTTGACTGTAGAAGAGCACGGATTAAAATGCATTGGAAACAGATCAAAGCATCCTTGGTTAAAACCGTAAGAATGAAAAGAATGCTGGAATCATTTCCATCCCTTTAGCTGCCATTAGCTATCCTTACTGTAGAGGGGTTTTTTCTCTGGAATACATAAACTTGAGCTCACATTTTTCCTACTTTTGAAAACTTAACTTCTTTTTTTCCCTCCAATGTTAATGATGTTACAAAATTAAAAATATCTAAATATTTTTGAGAATGGAAAGGTATGTATTTTTAGAGAAAACATACTTCATATAGTCTTGTTTGCTAATTAAAACTATCTTAATTTTTGATAGTGAGTGTGAGACAATGTTATTGTTTAAGCTGGTGGAGGTCTTTCCTCTTTTTGGTTTGCAAAAAGTGTTTATTTTAATAGATATTATAAAGGACCACTGGAGCTATACAGACAAGCCTGGGATGCCTTAATTTTTTCAAGTCTTGAAAGTCAGATTTTAATAAATATTTTAAAGAGAAGAACTATATCAATTGGCAGTGAATAGGCTGATGCAGAAATCATGCAGTGAGGATAGATGACTTTTTGTTAAGCTACTGTGGCTGTTGGCACATTCTTACAAACCTCATCTTTGATGTCCTTGGTCATTTGTCAAAGGGCTGCATCTATGCTGCTTAAAAAAAAGAGTCAAAACTTGGCATCGAGGCCAAGAGACAGAAGCACATAACCATGCTAAAACAGCTATGCCTCTTAAATATTTGCCACTTTCCTGGCACCTCAGTCTTGGAGACAGCAAATCCAACATAGAAGCAGAGAACATTTGCAACTAGGCAAACATGACTGATGAGTTCAAGCCTTTCATTCCTTCTCTGGCCTTCTTTCATTTGGCAGTATGGACATATCTACAGTGAATTGAAGCAGATGAGAACAGATGCACTTTGAGTTATAGTCAGATATACATTCTTAGACTGAATTTTATCTTGGTACTGCAGTGCTTTTCTTTCATGAGAAAAATGTATTTAAAACATCAGTCTTGGCCATTGTCACTTAAAATAAATGTTTTGGTGCTTTTTTCATGATTTCATCTTCTACTCACTGCAGCTAGTTTTCATTTTTTTAATGTTATCACTGCAGCTGAAGTTCTTGTATTAAAATCAAGTAGTACATTTTCTTATAAATCACAGCAGAATGCCAAAACACAGGTCTGGCAAATAACATATTACTGACTACATGTGTTTTCGGTGGAATGTGGTCTTTCTATACACAAACTTTACAGTCAAGTGTCCTTACTGACCACCAGACAGTGATGTTTCCTGAAATCTGGTGGTGTTGAACACCTTTTGCGTGAATGCTCAGAGAGTGAGGAATTAATGTACAAAATCATGAAGGTGTTTAAAGGGAAACCCAAGAAACTTTGTATTTTCCATCATTAAATTTATTAATTGGATATATTAACAAAAGTTTTGCATATTTAATTTTTTTTACCTTCTCTTGTGTGGAAAAATTTAAGGCAAGTAATGCAATTAAAAATGGAATTTCTATTTGGTCTGAACTCTTTGATTTTCATTTTAAAAGGGAATGTCAAAATATCACGACAATATTTCCGCTCACCTCATACACGCTGATGATATGAAACTTACGTGGGATCAGAAAGAATTGAGAATGCTGAACAATAGTAATTGCATATTTTTACTTGCAAGAAAGGGCCAAAATCCTCATAAAGGGAAACTAAAGGAGATAAACATCAGCTTTCTAATATAGGGAGGAATTTATATTCTCCCCCAAATCAAGTCAATATCATATTGTTAGTTCCTCAGTATATTAAATATGAGCACTGTTGGGCAAAGATATCTTAGGTTGCTTTCATAAGTAAATAAGACTTTCATGTTCATACAGCATGTGAGTGTACATGTCTGTCTGTCTCTTCCAATCACCTTTGAAACCTTACACCAGTTTTAGTTAAATTTGACATAAAGATATAGATCGTAAAGGTATTGCTTCTATTAAAGTTCAGTAAAACTAAGTATCTCATTAGAAAAGAAACTGTTCATTCAGCCATTGAGGAAAAAGCTTCAGAAGGAGTCTGACATTTTGAGATCCATGAAAATCTATATATGTTGGCTTGGGTGTAGGTGGAGGACCATGTGGTCAACTCAAGATTAGTTTTCGTTCAAAATTTGCATCCTGCCACACATCTGCAAATATAAAAGCCACAGACAACACCCCAGGAAACAGGATTCATTAGTTTGACTTTCCTGGGATTACTGTGGTATACAAATTTCGTAATTCCTTTATCAGATCTGTGAAATTTGTTTACATTAAAAATATATGAAGCTCTTTCATATTAAGGATGAGATTTATTTAATTTGGCTTCTGCAGTCTCTTCAAAGCTGAAGCCACAAACTTATCAAGGAAACAATCTGCACTACACAGGTGTAGTATATGAAAATTCAATCTGCGCTAAATTTTTACAGATTTCTGCCTCTTTAATAGTACTTTAGGTTTCCAAAGTTATTACAGATGTTCAAGACATATTTTTCTGCATTTTCAGATAAGAAGAGCCCCTCTGTTGCAATTAAAAGCAGACAACAGGCTACTCATGATATCAACAAACGACGGACCCTTTTGCAAGATAACAGCTGGATAAAGAAGAGGCCTGAAGAGGAGAAGTAAGAAAAATACAAAGTACATTTCTTCTGTATTTAGTTCAGCGTGCCATGTGCATTTTTCTTGGAGTGTCTACTTTTGCATGGATGGTATCAACCAGAATTAGATTAATTAAATTTATTATTTATTTATTTATCTTGATGAGGTATTGATTGCTTTTTGGAAGTATTAGTTTGCTGAATATTCACTGGCTATATTTTTCCCTGTGACTTTTGAGCACTGAGTATTTAATGAGGTGTCAGGCTTCCGCTCTACAAGAAAAATTCCACATTTCACGTATTTAGGTTGCAAGAACTGTGATCTGACTTTTCCTTTTTACAATCATGAAGATATACATCTTAGCAAGTTTTTTTAAGGAGCTTAAGTCAAAAGCATTTTACATTTGCTCTAATGTAAAGTAGGACTTGCAATACAGCAGAAACACCACCTTGAGACCATGCCCTCATTATATGGTCCGTGAACAGCTTGTAGGAAGAGATAATTCTTACTCCAAAATCTCTGAAGTCTTCTACTTTGGAGATCTATAGTTCGTACAATTACAGTGGTAGTGGACAGCTGTGAAATGATTGAAGACAGACATCTTTTGCCAAGAAAAAGCTCTATTTTTAATACTACATTTGTAACTAACTGTTGTTTCTCTTTCTTTTGAAGTGCTGATGAAAACTATGGAAGAGCTGTGCTTAATCAATACAAATCCCAAGACAGCCTACACAGGTATCGTACAGTATCTTAACAACTTTCTAATGATATTGACAAAGAAATCTGGCTATGTTTTTACTATATCTTGTTCGTAGCAAGACCTTCCTTTGTTCAGTTTTAGTCTGCATGTATTTCCAACTCCAATGCAGGGTTGGATCTGTTGACACCTGGATGGTCTGAAATCCTGTGTGATACCTTAATTTGAGATCTAGATATTGTTTTATTGATGATGGGTTGTTTAATAAAAGTAGTGACCAAAGTGGCATTTCTAACTTTTTTTTCAGCAGTAGCACAAATGAAAAGGAAGATCAGACAGCTGTACTTGGACGATACAGATCGGATACCACCTTGGACAGGTAGGGCTTTTTTCTGGAGGTACTATATTTTGTGATTCTCATACCTGTCAAAGGTCTTAAAAATTAAAGCATGAATGAAATCAGTGAGATTTTTAAATTTTTGTAATTTATTAGGCAGCTAAGCTAAGACTTTGAATGATTTTTGCATGATTTTTCAATGAGACAAATAGAAATGCGATTTGAGAAAAGATTCTTTTGACATCTTATTCTTCTTTTTCTGTTTCAATTTCTGTGTATCATTGTCCTCATAAATGGAAGTGTCTTTTCACACATGATAACCACTCTTCCAAATTTCCTGCTTTTAAAATTATAAATCAAAGTTCTATCTCCAATAGTTAAGCACAGCATGGTTAAACCCCTTGCTCTTTTCAAATCCTCTCTGCCACTTCATAGCATTATGAACACAAATATCAGAATCATATGCTTGTCATACAAGTGCTTGATTTAAATGTTTTGTTCAGCTCTGACCTCTGTTGAATCAAGACGTGACCATGCCTGCATTTGCAGATTCTTTCTGTGTCGCGTCTTTAAAATCCAGCCCCCGATAACATTTGGTATCCAAAACATGCTGAGGCTATGAGTACCTGCACTTAAACACACACTGTGGAAAAAGGGCGTTTGTTTGATTGCTTCTTAGTACTGTGTTATTTTATTTTATGGTCCTTATTTTTGTCATAAGAAACAGTGCAAAATTGTTACATACAATTTACCTTCTCTGCAGAAGTCTGGAAAAGAACAGGCTAGAGACCTGTGTGGTATGATCACCCTGTCTATTCTTCTACAGCCCAGTGAATCCTGCTGTATTTGTTCATTCATCATGAAAATGCCATTTTATAACTTCAATTTAACTATTGCTCTTCTCTGTATCTTTTTGATCTGGGGATCCAAATCCCAGTGCACATATTTAAGACGTGTGCACACCTTGGATGTACACAGAGAAGTATAACAATGACTTCTGGTTCATTTGCTATTCCTTTCCTTCTACTTCATAACATTGAATTTGCTCTTTTGAGTGCTGCTGAGAATTGAGTTTTAATTTTCATAACATTATCTATATAATTCCAAGATTTCTTTCCTTAGTGATAATAGCTGGTTCAGACGTCAATTGTTTTTCTTGGCAGGCATTACTTTGCATCTAAGAAAAGTGAGTGTCATCTGCCATTTTAGAAATCTGACATGTTAGCAGATGACTTCTGAAAACTTTACCAGTCAGCATTTGTTTTGACTACCATGAATCAATGACATTGGCAAGCAACATCATCTCACTCTCCTTTTCCAGATAATTCATGAACATATGGAAAAAAGCAGGTCTTGTACAGATCTCTGCTTCTACTCTGTAAACTTGCCATTTCTTTCAAACCTTTGTTTCCTACTTTTTAAGCCGTTACTTAAGGCAGGGAAGGACCTTCTCTATTACCAATAGGAGGTCAGTTTATTTAAGGGCACTTAAATTTCTGTGAAGCTTTTCGGAAATTCAGGTAGGATATATCACATATATCACACTTACCCACATGCTCGTTGACTTCAAAACAATTTTTAACACTTAATTTCCATGCATTAAACCCTGATTACTAATTTAGAAGTCATGGAACAGTTCCAGTTTCTACAGTGTCACTGAAGAGCCCTGTCCTTTCGTATTCTATATCTTTTTGCATTATGTTGAGATATTAAAATGTCTGAATTATTTGAGATTGTAAGCTGATTTACAATCTGTTTTTGTGTTTTTATGTACACAAATATCTAACATAAAGGGTTCTGTATATTTAACTGATGACAGAGAATACAAAGAAATGATTATAGGTGTGAATACATGCTTCTGATAACTAGTGCGGAATATGTCCATAACCAGTGAAAAATGATGCTTCTGCCTTGAAATTATCATGATGAGGAAGCTGCAGTCAAGTTGTTTATTTCTCCTCAGTCATCAATGGTCTTCTCAAAACTCTGGAATATAGACATTCCAGGAAGAACTTTTGCACACCTATTGCCAGAAGGCAGTTCTATAAGGGATGACCATGTGTGCTGCAGCTCCTCAAATTTGCAACAAAAGGCATAATGGTGTGGTGAAATATTTCCTCTTAGAACCCTTTTTGTAAGTGAATTTGGTACTTTTGCTTCCTCTGTGAAGGGTGATCTTCACTCAGTACAATTCCCTTATTTTCTTATAAATCATTTCTGTCAAGCATAGCTGTGATATGGAAGTCTTCAAGCTAGAATTGACCAGTTTGCAGAACAGTTTATCGTCTCTGTGAAAAAAGCATTTTGGGTTTTTTTGTTTGTTTGTGTTGATTTTGGTTTGTTTTTCTGTTTGTTTGTTTTCTTTTATTCTACAAATGTAAAAGACTGAGTTGAAAACAGAGCATGTTTCTGGAATGTAGAAAGAAGTCTAAAGAACTGCTCCTATTAGGTGCTTCTAGAGAAAATGACACCGATATTGGAGATCTGTTGGCTTGGAGAACTGTTTACAGAGTTATGTCAGGTTATCTTTATGAAAAACCATTTCTGCCTAGTAAAAATTCTGTAAAATAGCAGTCTTCTATGCTGTAGAAGGTCATGAAGAGTTACGCGTTTTGAAGCTCGATAATAGAACTTCTTTTCACCTTCATCTTTTTCACCTTTCGTCTTTTCATCTTCATCTGTTTTGCATCTCTTCTGGTCATGATGGTAATGTTCCAAAAGAAAAGGACTTAAAGAATCTGGCTCTCTTTGGATGAATATATCTTCAATGGCTAGTTTTCAAAAATGACAAAATAATAATTGAAATTGGAATTAAAAAAAAAATATTGGAGCACTATAGGAATAATTTTGAGTTCTTCTTTGCATATGTAAATGTGCAAGTAAAAACGTATCTACAACCCATATTAAGTGCAGCTTTTTACTTCCTGGATACTGCCATTTCCATGTTCAAAACAGTGGTTTTTAATATGAATTTTGCCTAACCCAATGTCTACAAAATTTGAACATCATTTTCCATATTAAGGACCTGGGAGAGATGTTGCAGATGACAACATGCAATTGCACCATTGGAATACCTTTCATATGCAAAAGGTCTGAAGAGGCAAAGAGCCCTCAACCTGGAAAAGTGTAATGATTTAGGAAAAAAATGAAGAAGATAAAAAAGAGAACATTTGTTTTTGTTTTAATGCATATGTTAATTATAGGAGTCAACATCACTATGAAGGCCAGAAATATAAATTGGTTCACAAAAAAAGTACATAGGTAAATGGACAAGAGGTGTCTCTCACATTCTGGGTATGACCCAAGAATATTCTTCGGCTGCTTATCAGAAGCTGAAAAGTTGCACAAGGAGAAGTTAACACTATACTTTACCTTTCCTTCCCTTTCCCCACCCCGCCCGCCCCCCAAGTTTCTGCTGCATTAGGCGGCAACGGAGCAGGATGCCAGTTAGAAGCTCTAAGACCTTAAAATGAGGAAATACAAAACATTGTAAAGCACTGTGCTAAAATTTTGAAAAGATGCGGTGAAGTGTGAAAGAAATGCTGGCTGTGAGGAGGAAGGCTCGTGTTTGTGTGCGCAGCGCTGCGAGCAGGTTTAGTGAGACCTCTAGTGATGCTCCGAGCAGCTGCATCTCCCGTCACGGTCAGACGCCCTGACGTGCGATGGTTACTTGCACAATTAAATGTGGGATTTGCAAAAGGCGCAGAGCACATGCTGGTGCAGATGCTGTCCCAGAACCCCCCTGGAAGGCTTTTTAATTAAATACAACAGTCTTCTGTCCTGCTTGGCTGAAGGCAGGATACAAAAGGGTTTTATACATAACATTAGATTACAGTTAGAGGATTAGCTATTTTGCATTTATACTTCCAGTTTGTAGATGGGAATAGATAACTAAAATTAAGGAATTTCTGTACGTAAATAAGTTGTAGCTCAAGACGTGTTTCAGCTGATTTAACCAAATACTTAAGAGAACCCTTTCAGCTCAGCATTTGTCATCTATTTCAAGGTACATCACTTCATATTCCAGTTTTTTGGAGTCCCTGTGTTCTTACTAATGGATATTCCACATATGGGAAGAAAGAATAAAATAAGAACTTTATCTGCTTCAGCTAGGATATCTACATGGTGCTTTCTGTGAAAATTCTGAAGGGTTTTAGGCAACAATTCTGGAATCCATAAAAGGCTTGAAAAATCATGTGGTTGTTTCTCCATGTAAATTGCATGGTTTAATTCAAACACAAATAATCTAACTTCTTTGATAGAAGTTATTCCTATAGGTCATTACAACGCTTTGTCAGGGATTTTACACCAGAATATTTTCACACCACATCGATCTGAAAAATCTGTAAAGAAAACAAGACTGATGCATCTCTCAAGGGATGGTGAGGGAGAGGGAAAGGCACTAGTTCTGTGTGTACTACATTGCTTTCTTTCTAGCATTCTGATCTAATTCAAAAGAGTTGCTATAAACTGTTAGCAACAGTGAGGCTTAATACTGTATATCTATTATTGTTTGAACATCACCTTTGAAAAGCCTTTTTCAGTGGGCTACTTAGACTCTTCAGATAATGCACCAAATTTATATAATTTCAGTTTCTGTTCTGTACCTATTTTGATAATGGGGAAACTTTAATCTGTACACAGGGCAAAATGATACTCCATCTTTTAATTTTATTGAAAGCGAGTTTACAAAACATTTAGGGTGTGTATTATAAATAATTTCTATGTTTCTGACAGAATTCCAGCCAGAAGTGATATTGATAAAGTAAATGAGTCCCCAGCTCTGAATAATAAGCAAAACAACAGGTATGAGTTTTGGAAGCATTAACATCTAAATATTAGGTATTATAATTTAACATGTCTCATCATGCATTATCGTCTAAGTATTATATATTATCATAACTTTAGAAAACATGTACATACCCAGAATATAGAGAGAAATTATTTGTATGGCATATGGCCTAATGGTTGGCTTTATTTCATCATGTGACATCTGGAATGTAGACATCTATATCTAGATTATCATAGGCTTTTTACAGCTGGTGAGGAGAAAAAGGGTCTTTGGGAGGACAATTCATCTGATGTTTCTCAGATATTTTCTTTAGAGTAAGAGGAATTTTCCTTAAAAAAGCCTTTATCCACACAGATGAAAAGAGGCACCAGCTCAGATTACACATTTTTCTCAGCATAATGTTTTTTTAGGAATTACAGTATTTTAAATACCAAAAGAAGAAAGAATAAGAGTGTAGGTATGTTCTAGAGCTCTAGATTTCTCTGCATAATGTCTACCAAATATAATATATAATTCTGAGGAAGAATTACATGTGCATTGCCAATGGAAAACTTGAGTGTCAAAATATAAGAAATATTTTTTAGCCAGGCTAACTGATTTTTCCAGTGGAAAACTTTTCTTTTTTGTCAGAAGGTCAGTCTTTTTTTTTAAACAGTTTTAAGTGAAAATAAGTTAGCACAACATTTTTGACATGTCTGTAAAAAAGTTGTTATGATTCAGAGGTGACTACTTTATATATGTAATATGATTGCACAGTATGGAAAAAATGTTTTCTAAAGGACTTACAGTTATTACCTAACTGAAATTTTTATTAATGAGAGGAAAGTCAGAAGAGGTCAGCCACCATACTTATAAATGCAAAGGGACAAATACATCACTTTTTGCCTTCATGAATGTCAACAGAGTCATATCAGTAATAAATTACACAGAATACTTGCTAGAGAGCACAGCAGTTAAAAGTCATCTTGTGAAGACCTGAGATATTACTTTGAAGAGAAAATGAGTATCTCTGGCATTTAAAGTTCAACAGAGGTCATTCTTTCAAATTATGATTTTGCACCATTGTGTTGTAAATCATGGTGATGATGACACATCATATAAACTGGATTTTATGTTATTTTGCCTGGAGATGGTTTTTTAACAGACCAACCACGAATACTCAAATAAGACTTAAGTGAAAACTTAAAATGTTTATATTTTTTCCTGCCAGAGAGCAATAAAATGATTTGTAAAGCTCTAAAGCTCTACATTTCAATTACTATCATTAAGAATTGCAGAAGATAGTAACTTTTTGATATATTTTTATAAGAAAATTCACTGACTTGGATATTATAGAGTTTAGGAGTATGAGGAATACCATCTTCTTTACAGGCATATCGTAATACCGAGCTGCTTACTTGAACAAGAAACATAAAATTTAAAGTATGAAAAATAAGGATTTTAAATATTATAGTGGTTGGAAACTAAAGCTTAGGTACAGAAGTCAAGATTTTAAGAAGTCAGAAATTGCTTTGGTTATCAAGTAAAAGTGCAGCTGTTCTCCAAACATCAGAGTTCTTTAAGGTGTCCCAAACCTTGCATTCTTTGAGGTATTCCCAAAATTTCAGTTGGCATGTATAAACAGTTATAGCATTTACCACACATAGTTGTATGATCCTGATAGTAGAAAAGTTATTTCTTATAATTGATTTTTTAATAATTTAAAATGACACTCCTTTTGAAGATTAATGAATTACATATATTTCCTTAACAGACAATCTTGGACTCCTAATGCAGCACCCACAAACACTGCTGCCCCTTCTTCAATCAAGAAAAAGAGGTATTCATTGCCACTATTTTATGGTTGCTAGAGGATATACAGCACTGTATTTAGCCTCAGTAATGTACCACAATTGCATAAAAAAACGTTACCAACTTCCTCCTCCGGCACACTCAAACTCCTCAGCAAGCAACAAGAATTAAACTCTTGCATGTTCTGGCTTCGTCCTTGGGTGTTACAAGGTTGTTTCTGTAGAGCCAGTTTTATGAGCCCAGTGGATATGGCACAACTGGTGCTAACTCTTTGGTTTAGCCCCTAACTCAACTACTGTATGCATTTTCATTGTCTAAATTTAAAGCATTGTAGCTCACTATAATTGTAAAATCTCTGACCCTGTGCTGTTGCAGTATTCATGAAACACAGAGTTTTCTAAATGATACACAGCTATCTTTAAAAATCTGGATTTCAGGTAGTATTATCTAGGCAAGAATAAAAACAGTGTAGGACTAACTGAATTTTTTATTTAAAATGTACTTCTAGTGATAGCCATATTTTTTTGCATCCTACCCATCTGCAAACTCTTAATTTGTGATTTTCATATTTCGTACATAAAAATGTGATCAGTAGAATTATGGATATAGAAACTAAAATGCCGTCACTTTTATATTAATAGCCCTGCTTATTTGGTGAACGTTTATGGTGTTATCAGTCCAGTAGTTCTCTTCAGGCTCTTCAAAGGCCATCAGTGAATTGCACTTCTAGTGCAATTGTTTTTTTCTGAACAAACAATTGCTGGATTGATAGTTTTAAGGGGAAAAAATCAAACCAAGCCAAAACCAAAACCAAACAAAGGAACTGAATGTGCTTGTGCTGTTTATATGACATGTAATAGGCTGAATGTGTTCCTTGATTCGATACTTGACACCCTGTCCTTTGTGCATTTTATCTGGTTGTCCTTTCCATGAATGATCCATGTATTTGTACCATTCAGACTGCAGCAAAGATCACCTAGAGCTACAGAATAATTTTTTTTTTTTACAATAATAATTAAAATTACTATATTATTTCCTATTCCACTCTGTTGTATGTAAAAAATGGTCTAAAAAGTATCTACACACAGTATTTCAAAATACTGACAATATAAGAAAAATTTCAGGTATTTTTACACCACTTTTGACATTCTAACATTCACAGTATGCAGTTCAGCCCCATGGCATTAAACCTGTGCTCAAAAATTTATTTGTTAACATTGCTAGGCAATCTTGGATGCCTCCCCCAGTTACAAGTAGTAAGACCACGACACAAGCAGTGGAAACCAAACAGTAAGTATGAATGATTGCTAGTTATTTTCTAATTCTTGGCTAGAACTAATTTTGGGAGTGAGACAACAGGGCAATTCTATGATGGACTGAGTTTTATGCATAAGATGCCATGCGAAGAGAAAGCATTCCACGCCTAAGTACTTGTTTGGGCTTTTAGCAGCCTGATACCCAGCATTGACTGAGGTCTGAGTATAGGAAGTGTCAGCAGCTTGAGGTTACAAAAGTGCTCCCAAAATTATTCTATCATGCTTGCATGCTTTCTTCATGGTTTCCCTTTGGACTACTGCAGTCAGGATAAGATGCATCCTCCATATGCCATCCACCCTGATCCCAGAAGGAAGCTGGGATTCCTGTGTTCTTTTCAACACTAACTGTCCAGTTACTCCTCTAGTCTCATAGTTCAGAGAAGACTGAAATACAGGCATATTCTTTCTGAAGCTTTCGTGACCCTTCCTGGATCCTCTAACAATGATATCATCAAGGACAGCTGCTTAAAAAGTGATGGGCGTTTAATGCTTAATTGGTTTATCTTTTAAAAGCACTTTTGAAGATATGAAAGCTATTTCAAACTGTGACTATTACTATAACTAATACTAATCACCAAAGGAAAGCTTTTTACTTGCCTGTGAGTTTCAGGAAATGAAGTGCCATGCATAGATGCTAACAAGCAGTTTTTAAAGGTCACTATCAGTCTTAAAGACTGAGCAAAGATCTATGTCTTTTCTTCAAATTGGAGAATGGCTGACAGTTCTGCTGTCCTCAGGCAGGGAGTTCAGCAATCATGGCTATGTAGGGTTTTTTGGTCAGGGTTATTTATATGCGAACATGATATACATGATAAACATGATATGTAACTTCCAGAGTTCTTTGCCTCATTTTGCAGCTGATTAAGCACACTTTACAGAACCCTTAAAAGAAATTGCAGTCAGAGCAAAGACTATAAGCAGCTCACTAAAACTTCTGGTCGTGATTTGTATGCTGAAAACAAAACACTGTTAATCAGGGTGATTGGAGAATGGCAATTGAAGAATGATTTTCTTAGTTATCTATCAAGAATATGATTAAAATTTAGTATTATGCTACTTGATTTCAACATACTCTGCATTTTAAAAAAAAAGAAAAATATCTTGGAAGGAATGAAAAGTAAAATTAATTGCTGGGTTTTGATCTAAACCTTTCAAAGTGCTTCAATACTGGATTATTGGTACTTGGTTTCTGAAATGGTTACTCTTTTCTTTCTCTAGGACCACTTCAGAAAATTCAGAGGTTCCAACAAGGTATGTCTTGCTTACTTTGCTCCTTCATAGATTTAGAAATGCAACCCAATCCTGTGCATAAACCTTGAGTATTATTTTAGATTTATTTATAGTACAAACACTGTATAATTTACCTAGGAGGGTTCCTCTGTAGTTGATGTCACAGAAGTGCATGAAGAAGACTTCCTTGCAGAAATGCTATTATTTTCACATATCTTAGTACAGTTAATTAGGTATTGATTGAAATTGAAAAAAACAACTGTAACTCCATAAAAAAAACCAAAACAAACTGTTTCACAATTTTAGCCCCACCATTACATATGTTGCTCATGCAAATATTCTTTAATATTCAACTGATGCTCTAAGGACAGAATGAAGCAGACAGTGTGAGCAAAGTGAAGAAAAGGAAAGGGGTCAATTCACATTTGCAAAGCCTTGTAATAGATGGCATTAACATAAGATGAATTGATGTAAAGTACTCTAAACTTCTTTGAGTGTCTGCAAACGTTCTAATTTCAGAAACTAAATTTTTTAATTTAATTAATTAATTAAATGCATTTCACATCATCTAAATTAAGAAAAGATTACTTAACCAACTTGAATTTCATGGCTTATAATTAAGATGGCTACACAGCTTGTCATGGTTTAGTTGGCATACTAATAAAAAAATTGTCTAAAGAAGCAGATAATCCTCATTAACTGCATCAGCCACCGTCTCCATTTCTTTATAATTTATTATAATTTTAGTATTCATTTAGTGACCTATCCAATTATTCACATAAGTAAATAAAAATAGATAAGCGTAACTGTTTACTTATTTAGCTTTTAAAAAACCAGCACTTCGATAGCTAAGAAAAAGTTTTGTCTTTACTAAATAAGTAAAATTTATTTATTAGGTAGGAGAAAAGGATTTAGAAGTTCCTTTATTACTAAAATAATTTTGAACCAGTAAAGAATTGCCAGTTAACTACTATATCCATATTAGCAAATCAGCTAGTCTTGGGATATTAATTTTTCAAAAGGTTCTGTGGATTCAGTAATCTAGTGAACTAAAACACTAAATTTAGCTCTTTATGTATTTATTTTTTATATGTGTATAATTCTTTATACCCATTTATATGTGTGTATATATATATATAGTATATTTAAAGAAAAAATTCTCAAAGAAAATGCTCACTCACTGCAGTTATGCTTGTAAGAAATATATCTACAATGATAAACCATTTCATAGAATCATAGAATGGTTTGGGTTGGAAGAGGACCGTGAAGATCCTCTAGTTCCCAGCCCCCTGCTGTGGGCAGGGACACCTTCCACTAGACCAGGTTCCTCAGAGACCCACCCAATCTGACCTTGAACACTTCCAGGGATGGGGCATCCACAACTTCCTCAGGCAAACTGTTCCAGTGCTTCACCACCTGCATAGTAAAGAATTTTTTCCTAATACCTAACCTAAACCTACTTTTTTTCCACTTGAACCTATTGCCCCTACAGGCTCCTGGAAATAGCCTTTTAAGCGATACAATGCCTTTCTAAATATATTCTTGTACTTTAAGTATGTTTTCACCATTTCTATTTCAGGGCTGCCCTTTCATCAGAACAGGTGACCCCTCAGAAATCAAAGACTGATGTGGATGTTCAAGCTACAGCAAGGTAATATAAACAGCTATCATCAAAACAATATTTTGATTAACACTGATAAATGTGAAAGTAAGTACTCAAATTGTGTTATTACTATATTTGATAACTCATTTGGACATGTGTGTGATTAATACAACATTTATCTAGTGCTAAATATTGACCTAGAAGTACAACTCCTGAGTTCCATCTCATTGACTTGCTAACTTAGCTCAGATGTTTCATTTTTTAATCTTTCAGTCTCGCTAGTCTGCATCTTAAAAAGCAGCACATATATAGTTGTTGCAAATGTTTGGAAACATAAATATTTGAGTAGTATGGATTATACAGTGTATTTTCTTTGCTCTTCAATACGTTGTGGTTGGGGTAATAAGTACACACTACTATGTATATAAAAACACCTCAACATGTGCACTGCAGCATTAACATTTTAAATAGCAAAATCCCAACATATATCATTTAGTGTGACAAAATTAGTATATTTAAGCAGATGGACTTGTTCTTGTGGTATGAGTTAGATGGCATATGTACTAATCTTAGAAAGTATACAGAATACCATAAAACCTATTGATGGAAAAGACTGAGACTTTTTTAAACTAAAATTTCAGCAAATTGTAAGGTTCTGTACTGGTGGAGATGTTATACTTTTCAAAACGTCAATACCTACCCCATCCCTGGATGCATTCAAGTCCATGTTTGATGGAGCTCTGAACAACCTGATCTAGTAGAAGGTGTCCCTGCCCTAGGCAGCAGGGTTGGAACCAGATGATCTTTAAGTTCCCTTCCAACCCAAGCGATTTTATGATTCTATGATTCTATAAACATGCAAAAAATTTTACTCTGTGACCTTTAACAGAATAAAATGCCTGAATATGCAATTAAAAACTGGATGAATTAGAAACATTTCTAGATACGCACTGAGAATTACAGTAGCTCATTTTGCAGTTTTTACTTGGAAATATTAAATGGTTCAGTCACTAAGATTAATTTAAATTAACTAATTTTAAGTAATTGGATTCATAAAGTTCAGTTTTGTGGGATCTGAAGCTATGGCCTATACTATTTGAAACAGTCTTCCCCTTCTCCAAAGTCCTCAGTATGTAAAACCAGTATAAAATTACTAAGAAAGCATCTAAAAGATGCCTGACAGTGTAATCCGTATTAAAAAAAAAAAAAGCCATGTCTCGGTTAAACATTTTTCTGTCAACAAATGTGGGAGATCTTAGAGAATTAAATATTCCACTGTATTAACTGGGGAAGTCACAGCCATTCTTCGCTCCTAAAGGCTTGTTAAGGTCTCACTTAATCCTCACCCTCAATCAGTTCACATTCATCACCCCCTGGTTGCTCTCATTACCATATCAAGCTCTATATTCCTGTCCCTTCATTGGTGAAGAGCTGGAGGAATATTTTACTGGTCTACAAGTTTCTATGGCAACATTGCACTGCTATTTGTGTCAGTATATAAACTGTAAGTAGTCTGTAATCTTAGTGGGCGAAATTCAGCTCTCTGTGCCGCTGCTGCTGCAGAAATTCCTTTACATGTGGCTGGTGCTTCAGATGTCATCCATCTGCTGCTGCTGTGTTAGCTTCACAAAACTACAGATTTTTGTTACATTTACGCTAACCAAAAATGTATTCATCAGCTGTCAGCAGAAGTGCCTTTTTTCTATTAAAGATGTCATATAAATACTACATTTTTGGCAAAAATAGTTGTGTCACACAAAGGAAGTAAACAGTTACATGAAGAGTATATATATTAACATCATTTTTTATTAGAAAAAACTAAAAAAAATTAGTTGGAACTTACATCTTTTAGTTTCCTATATTTTTACTTAGAATAGAAAGATTTTCAGGTCATATTTTTTTAACTCATATTTAATTGATCATTTGTCTTTTGCTCAGCATTCTAATAGGGATGTTAAAGGAATAATGAATTAATTTCCATATAAAAGAAGGGGAAAATGTCAAGTGGCTTTCTATCAAACTGGTCAGTGATGCAAGGAAAATCTTTCAGAAGGGATTTACCTGAAAAGGATGTCAGATACTATCTCTTTTGGCTAAAATTGTAAGCTTCATTGTGTAGTGCCCCATGTGAGGCCTAACATCTGTGCTGTTAATGTAAAAAGCAATTTTGTGTGTTTTCATGGACACCAGTTAGATGTGGCATCCATCTCAAAACACAGAGTATACAATAATATATATATAACTATCTCATATCTAGAGGCACGGACACGTGGACCTCCACCTCTTGTATATGATTAACAGAAAGAAAAGGCACCTCAGGATTAGTTAGGGCATTTATAGATACCCTAGACAGCATAAGTAAGCTAGGACACAGAAAAAGTAAAGATAACTACTGTCTAATAATTGTGCATTTTTCATTGCACAATAGGTCTAATCAGGTCTATTGGTATCTTAGAAATGCAGCAGCAGATGAGCACTACACTGGCTACGGAGATGTTTTTCTGATTTCTTCAATGGGCCTTGTTATTTATCTGGTTCTTTTTGCGTTTCATTTCCACTTCAGTGAAGATCCAAGATTCTCACTCTGCATTTTTCCGCTATGTAATTGTAGCAACCATTAACTGCAGGTGTTTAAAACCCAGCACTTTTAAAGAAACACATACAGTAGAAAATCTTGTTAAACCACTTCAAACATCTTGAAGGTGTTTAACAGCTTTAGTCGATCTCTCATTAATGATTACAGTTAGGGTGCAAGGATGTGTATTTGCTTTTAGAATGGGGTTCACTTGTATTCACTGCTTCCTTGCAGATATATACATACACACACTGATACAGAAAGTAATGGCGTTTGGCAGAGCGGGCCACATTTATCTGAGCACTAGCAAAGGTATTACCACTAAAAGATGCAGAATAATCAAAAAGCTATATTTTCAAGTGTTCATAAACTGTAGAAGTGATGAATTTATCTTGATACATCAGAATTGATACATCAGAATTCACGTTGGATGTACTTGTGGAGAAGCTTTTGAGGTGATAGTAACAGTAGCTATATAAGAAATTAGAGAGAGAACTCACTCAGCTTGTAAAGCACCTGTAGTAAGATTGGCTGCTACCAGCAAATGACTGTCAGTCTGTAGGGACACAGTGCATGTTGTAGGAACTTTTACATAAGCTTATCTTTTTGGTATGCCATCTACAGCAGTTAGGTTGAAGAAAATGTTTCAGCTGTGTATTTGTATGCATGTGGGTGAGAGAGGCAATTTCTAGAGAACAGAAACAAGGAACTAGAATATTTTTTTCTTACATAATTAAGAGAATTACATATTCTTGCTCCTGTACAGGGTTTTCCTATACTGTTTAGGGTAATTCAATGTCTTTACTCCTGTCAGATAGTAGAAAGTTTAGACAATGCTGTAAATCTGTTTGTATTTTGCTCCTTTTTAATGATATTCCTATTTGACCCAAGGTGTGTTGACAGTTTTCATTATCACAGACTGTGAAAGAACAACACATTATTTACCTGTGCTTAAACTAACTTTTGTAACAAGGACACCCATTTGTGTCCAACAACACCTTGGAAATTTGAAAAGTGGGCAAAAATAAGAAACGGGATTTTTTTCAAATTATTTTTTAAAAATGAGTAAATTGTTATCAACTTGTAATTTTCCATAACCATGGAATTAAAACCATTATGAACATTTATTGATGAAACTTTTCTTGCTCTAGAGCTGCATAAAGGAGAAAACTGAGAGAACATGTAGGTGCATTTTGAGGCATTGGCCAATTATGTGTTCCCATTGCATGAGAAATTTGCTATAGGGGGAGAGAGAGATTGCCATGCCTGAAAGTGCTCAAGACCAGGTTGGATGGGGCTCTGAGCAACTTGGTCTAGTGGAAGGTGTCCCTGCACATGGCAGGGGGTTGGAACCAAAGGATTTTTAAGGTCACTTCCAACCCAAACCATTCTATGAGTTTATGAGTCTATGAGATAGGCAATTACAGAGAGCCACTAAAAATATCCTAAGGAATTATTTTATGTTGGACTGAAGTTTAGATGACCAGAATTTAAAGGCATAGCTCCCATGCAGTAATTCCTGCATGACTTTTCCTTTGGGATGTCTTTTTATTTACTTTCACTTTTTAGTTAAACCTTCTGGAGACCTCTAAAATTTTCTGAAGGACACCTGTGTCCCTCAAAAAATGTTGGAAGCAAGGAAACTAAAACAGAAGTCATATAGGCACACCCACAATTCAGTAGATTGCTTTGGCTACAATGACAATTGTTTCTTTATGGTAAAGTGAAGTGGCTTTGCAGTTTCTAAGTTGTTTTTGATAGTGCAAATCAATACAGTCATTTTTGATGACACATTTTTGCATTTCAGCAGAAGGCACTTCCAAGTGACAGGCACCTTCTGTTTCTCAATTCTGACAGATTGGGCATTCACTGGAATGCTGGTTTGCAGTTTTTCTGCATGTTCATACAAACAACTCAGTGTTGCATGGCTTATGTGAAGAGATCCAAGCCCATTATTCCTAACTGAAAAGTTAATACAATGTTTACAAGGTCATACATATCCTTCAAGCAAAATAGAATAAGCTGTTTCCTTTTTCAGTGATCTCCCCCAGCCTACCTATGAAACATTCTGATTAACAGCTTCTTTCTCTGTGTTTAACTCCAAAATCCTCTGGGCTAAGCATTACACTGGTTTTGGCAGAGCATAAACTGGCTTTCACAGTTGACTGCAGATCTCTTCTGTTCTCTCATCCTCAGCTGTTATTGATGAAAGGTCTGAATGAGGTCTCCTGGCACTGATTAGTGAGCATAGTAATGTGGAAGGAAATGCACCCTGTTTCAGAATAAATGCCAGTCTCTTCTCAAAGAACTCCTTATTCATTCTCAGTTATACAGAACTGTCTTAGTTTGAAGGGAAACTAAGATATTTTATTGGCCAAGAAATAAAATAATCCCTCTTCTTAAATTTAGAAACA
>JAWWEW010000001.1:68155153-68184593 GCA_035583185.1 Anabacerthia variegaticeps
TAGCTTGAATCGTTAACAGAAATATGCATATCCATGGCGGCCTTTGTTAGCCACTGTAGTTATGCTAATGCATTGCCACCAAGCTTTTGGAAGGAATTTTGACTCGATTTGAAACTCTAACAAGGACAAAAGTCTGATACAGGGGCAGTAACACAGCCATAACAGCAGATCAAAATTCAGCTGGACCCATGATGTTAAACTTTACCAAGTAAGATACCTGACATATTCAATATACTCTAGACCAACTCTTTTAATTCAGAGTTGGAAGGTCGACTTGGAAATTTGTTGGCTCTGTCTTCTGGGCGGACATGACTAGGTCAGAAATACCCCTATGGTTTTAGCCACACTTGGTTAGCATGTTCTTTTCATATCTCAACATGTCAGAAGAGGAAACTGTTGATTGGAATGTTTTGTTGGTCATCTGGGAGAGATCTCAAAGGACAATAGAAACAACTTGTTTGGTATCACATTTAAAAATACCATATATATCTTATAATATCATCGAAGAGGGAATCATCTCAGTAGTTTTTACAATTCTGCTTAGTGCTTTTAATCAGAAGATAGATGGAGACCTGTTAAAAATACTATGCATGACCCCTTCAATAGTATTTAATAGTATCCTTTATATCTGCCTCTGGATCGCTCATGCTGATGATGACAGAGTGACTAGACTTGAAACCTCACTGAGCATCCTTGGATTTGACATGAAGTGTCCCACTCATTAAAGACATTGCATATGCATGGTCCTTCAGTTTTCTAGCCCGTGAAATGGCACCTACAATATTGGTGCTTGGGTATTATGTCAACTGTTGGTGTATCAGCAAAGAGGGATGATGAAACTCTAGGTGAGAATACCTTCAAGAATTAGGGAACATTTGGAACTAGACAGAAGCTCAGCAAGACTTTTGCAGGTTAAATAAGCATTCACTGAATGCCTGGAGAGGTGTGTGCATGATCCTTGAGGTTCAGGAGCATGGCTGTGGCTTGTTTAAAATTTAGTTTCTCACTCCCTTTAGTACCCATGTCTAAGATCAACTTCTATTTCACCTCACCATTAAGGACAGTCAGAAAAAATGTGATCAAACTTTAAAAATGTGTTTTTACTGACTGTTTTCTTCATTGCCCTCAGAATTTACAAATACAAACATCAGAAAGATTTTTGTTGCTTTCACTAAACGACTAATGACATCACAAAAGCTCTTGTGTGCATGATTCACTTTTCCTGGTTCCATGCCATTTGAAACTTTATCTTAATGTTTTTAAGATTAATAAAAAAACCAAAACAAAACCCAAAACAAAAAATACCCAAAAGACCAACAAGAGCTAAGAGCTGTGCTTGAATGTGTGGATGGGATTCATGTTTTTCTTTTTGATGGTGATCTGACTTGTCACCAGCTAAAGCAGAGCTTCAGAACTATTATCCACTGAAATAAGTGAGAGTCACAAGCATAGCACACAGGGCGGAATGACTGAAAAGTATTAGATCTTTATCTCAAGTGAACTGAGTTAGGAATCAAATGCAGACTGAAAATAAAAGCAAAATGCTGACAACTTCATTTCTCTTTTTGATGTGGAGCATAAAAGGGAAAAAATCATACTTTGTGATTACATAATACATTCATTTTTATATTTTTAAAAGTTACTAACTGAAAATGTTCATAGATCCTTTGTACGTTAAATCAAGGAAGGCACGAGATACCTAACATTAACGGAATGAGGTAATGCAAAACACAGTTGTTCTGTAAATGAAGAAACATTTGCTGATATTGATACAGAGTCAGAGATATTAAGCTTTTGAAATTTAGCTGATTTCTGTAGAGCCTGTCACACAAGCCTTATATAATATCCCTTTCTGTTTGTGTCTGAGGCAGAGAGGGCCAAGATAAGGCAGAATAACAGTTCCTGGTTAAGCTAAGCCATAAATTTTGCTTGCGGTCTGTCTTGACAACTTTTTTAAACTTATTTAAATTATGTTCTTTGCTAGCCTCTTATTCTGCTGGACTCTCTTCATTAATTGTCAAATTTCTAATCCTATTTTACACAAGCAGCTAGAGGCAAAATAGCACACAGCAGCAGCAAAATTCATGGTTACCAAGTTTATAGCATGAGGTCCACAGTGGCCCAGTTGCACATAGATTTTTCTGTTCTGCAGAGTGGGACTTTCTTTTGGATTCACAGTGCTATTTTAAGTATTTTTCTGAAAAGTGATGTTAAAGGCAGAGTAGACTTTTGTTCTGGAGGTGTTCACTTAAAAACAGAAAAGTAAATTAATCAACAGAATTGTCTTCCATACTTCAGCAATAATGACATGCACACCTAGATCTTAATCAAAGTCTTAATGTTTTTATTTTAGAATAAATTAATTTAGTGTTTCAACACTTTAGATCCTTTTGTACAAAATATGAAACAAAATCCTCTCTGGTGTCACAAGTATTTTTATGCAACATAAAAATCCACATATTAGTTATCCTGAGTTAGGTGCTCCCAAAAACTTCCAGCCATGTCCTGAATTTTCAGTAAAATATTTAATTTTACTGGATTTGTAAACTATATATTCTTCTCCTGGCAGGCTGTCTGACCTCCTTCATTCTGATCCATTTCAAAAATACTCACCCTAGGCAGAATGTTCACAAGGATGTAATGGCTGTCTCAAAAAATACTGTGCTTGGAGGTGGCATCCTTTGGAATGACCTATGAAAAATGTCAACATTTATTACAAGCCACCCACTATATTTGAAAAATATTTCCCCAAGTTTGTTTAAACTGCTTTCTATAGAAGTTTTATGCTACTGTTTTCCATCATCATCTATATTTTAAAAAATTGTTGACAAATGTAAGCAGTATGAATTCAATTCAGACAGCCTTGGACACCAAAATAGTTTATTTTCTCAAGTGACAGTTATATTTGCAACTGGAAATCCTTCTCCACGGCAGCTTTGCACAGCATCTAATACTCTGATATTCAAGGAGCTTTTTAAATATATGAATATAGGTTAGTCTGTTTCCTGCTGTAATTCTTGTCATCTCTTTTAGAAGTATTAAAAAAGGGATAAACTGTATTGCTGATTTTTAACAAGGTAACAACTCCCAAATGAAACCTAACCTGAAAGTCTGTTTAGACACATTCACTCTAATTTTTGATGTGAGGCTGGAATAAGTGCTGATATCAACACTGGTGCCCACTGTGTGTTAATGCTAAGGTAAACATAGCTTTGCTAACAAAGAGAGATTAAAAAAGTCAGCAAAAGTATGCCCTGAACATAATCAGACAAATTCTGAGTTAGGGACCATGTCCTGTAGCTTGCCCTACTTTACATTTTATCCTTTTATAAATAACAGCTCTCAAACTTTAATTTTAGTTTCTAATAAGCTGAACTGTGCTTGAACCAGTTACCTGCAGTTGAGTATCCTGTGACCTCTCCTTTGCACCAGCCGCCTCAAGGCAAGGAATTTGAAAGATGTCAGTCCTGATTACTTACTACAGTCATGTCAAGATGTTTCATGAGGTGAAAGTTTGACAAGTGTCACCAGTGCAATAAATTAATATCTTCTGAGGGTTCTGTTTTACAGAAGTCTCGATCCATAGCAACCATAAAGGGTAGAGAAAAGGTCAGTCTGCATTTATTTCTGTGCTGTAATCTGTAGCTGCAAGAGTTTTCGCTCACTTATTAGGACTCTTCAGAGTTAAGAGTTCTGTAAATTAGGCTCTAGTTGATAAGGAGTGCATGTGTAGCTTAGACTTTTATTACTTTTGTTACTGTCCCTTTGGACAGCAAGTAAAATCTTCTTTGCAATCCATTCAGTATATTGGGTTACCCAAAGCACAGAAAATAATGTACGAGGAAGTAAAAAAATGCTGTTGGTTGCAAAGTCATGATGATTTAAAGACTAAAGAAGGGAACAAGCTCATCTATCCTTTGAATTGCACCAAGGATTAATATAGGCCAGTACACCCATTTCCGAAGGATTAAATCTTAAATTATTGGAAGTTCATAAATTTTTTTCCACATTATTTCCAGATAAGCAGTAGGTCAAGGTTGAGCTATTTTACATACCTCCTCATTCTGATTTTTTGAAAACTGTGCGAAGTGAACAGAGCAATTTAAGGTAAAGTAAGTCTGAAGTTATGTGGGAAAAGGGTTAAAATACATGGGAAAACTTAAAATGAGCATGTTTTAGAGCCAGAATATTGTCCGCTGATCTTAAGGGAATTTCTTCCTTGCCTTTTGACAGAAAACTGTTACCTACAAGAACAACATTATAGGAGATATAAGTTCCCAGTGTTTTAAAATAAATTTTTGTAGCATTATTCGTTCAATTATATTGTATTTGATACAAAATCACTTAGATATTTTAAAATTTCTTACAAAGATTGACACAGAAAGTTCCAGTATTTGGGCCTTGTTGTGGGGGTATATTTTATCTGCATTACATTGGACTATTTTTATAGGAAGATTTCTTCAAACAATTTATCCAATCCTGAAAAAAAGAACCCTCAGGAATTATTAAAAAAATCTGACATTGAAAATTGTAAAAAAGTGGAATATTGTAGAATATTTTATATCTGCACCGTGAGTAAAAATTTCAAACACATCTGTATTATTGACTTAAATCTCATTAAAAACACATTGGAATTTGGTTCTCCAGATGCTTGTATGCCTTTGAAAATCAGACACGGGAGCATACAGACACAGTGGCCCTCAGGGCACAGCTTTGCTACTGTCACAGCTTTTCTGTTGCTCTATGCTGTGCAAGTCAGCAGAAGAAAGCAGAAAGGCTACTGATAACCACGCTGAGTAAACTGCAGATAATCCCATGATTTCAGGCAGAATGAACAGGAGTCCCAAGTCTCCTGCTTTCTATGGTTTGGGAGAATATACAGCACTGAGGCCAATACGTATGTGTAGGTTGCATAGCACATAAAGATCATAATTGAGGTAGCTGCAACTGCAAAGCTTCAGGAGGCTTTAGAGGAGACTTTAGATGCATATTTAAAATACCTCTAAGAACATACGGGAATGGAGGATGCAAGAGACAAGAACAATAACACATATATTACTTGTGCCAGATATGTGCACAGCTGGGGTTTGGGTTTTTGTCAGTTTTTATTTTTTTTTTTTTCTGTTTGCTTGAGGGTTTTTAAATAAAATTTGCCAAAATGCAAGTTAAAGAAGCTACCTGAGCCCTTATTTACACTTACTTATTTCCATGTACTGAGGAAGCAATTTGCCTTTCGGTTCATAAAGGAAAGGATAGTTTTTGATAACTGCTAAGCTCCAGTTTCTGAAGGAATAGTCTGAAAGTGTGAAATCTGGGATAATATAAAGACAGATTCCAAAAGTATATAATTTATTAATGACTACTTTAGAACTGTAGTTAAGAGCAGTAGACTCTTCTTGCACTGAACTATTTTTCTTTCATTTCTAAACAAAGGAGGATCTTGATAATCTCATCAAAGGCAGCCTCAAAGCAGACAAAAATGACCAAGAAGAAACTGAAAGGGCTGTCTTTATCTTTCACTGAGATGTTGTTTCATCATAGAACAAGTCAGAATGAAAAGAGACATTGTTGACTGCCAAGTTATAGAACAGGTTCTACAGGGGGGCACTGTCATATCATCAAAGACATCTTTCTTTTCCCATTGCTTTCTTTTGAGTAATAAATTTGCCAATTTTTTGTAGGGAGTTAAGGTAACTAGATGGTAACTTTATAGGTAAAGCTGCTGAAAAATTTTCAATAGAGAAGTTTTCATTTTGAGAACACATTGTCACAGAAATGAAGGGTTTTAGAAAAATGTTAACACCAGTGAAATCCTTTGAAGGGTAATAAAGGTAGTCAAAGCAACACTCCATGTTTTGACTCGATACTACTAAAAGTTCCATTCAAAGAGTATAAAATATGTTAATTTCCATTTCTATTTTTAATAGTTATGTTACATTAATATATATGTTTAGTGTTAGTGTATTGAAAAAAGGAAAATAATTAACAAATAAGATCTAATTCAGATTTTCCCCCCTTACATCAGATAGTAATAATAATAACCACAAATCATATCCTATCTCTTGTGTGAAAGTTCAAGAATCAGTGGATGTAACCAGATCTCACCATCCCTCACTTTAAACATGAAGTTTCTTGTGAGAAGTGGCAATTTACTTGGGAAGGAGCTGGTCTAGACAGCCTACTAAACAAACAAACAGACTTTTTAATTATCCCACAAAGATGTGTGCTTATGTGCATATGGTGGGCATATTGCTGTGTCTATGAATATCTTTGAACTACTAAAACGATGTATGCTTTGAACTTTTAATCTGTTCAATTTATTTTTTTGTTCATAAAGGATGTGCCAATTATAGTATTTTTGTAACTTATTATTTATTTTGATTTACTGATTGTGATTTGATCTGGGTTTTGTTTTGTCCCTTAAGGAACCAAGACCTCAATAACCTCAGCAAAGAGAATCCAAGTTCTTCCACAAGTGACAAGGAGTAAGTCTTCTAAGTTTCTCAGGCTCTTCTTTCCTAAGGCAGTGAGTAATTTGCAACTATGAGAATGCCAGGAAAGATAATGTTGCAAATCTGTAAAATGTTTATAGATTAATAAGTAGCATTCCTTACAGAGAATGAAGAACATAAAAATACAGATGAATTCACTGGCATGTGTGCTACCAGGTAAACAAGTAATATCTATAGCACACTTCTATATATGCCCTATATGCTTCTGCAATTAAACTATTAATGAAATATTTTGATATGGTTAGAGAAGGGGCAGTAAACAAAATATTGTAGAAGTCATAGATGATAAATGTTGCCCCAACAAGTGGAACAAAGCATTTCAGTCAGCAGGGGCAGTGATCCACAGAGAGCAACTTGAACTTACTTTTTTTAACAGCATGCCAGTTCATTGTGTTTCAGTCCAAGTTTCATGAGGTCTGCAAGCAGCCCTTCAGCACATGGAAGGAGAGGAACTGGCAGGGTACTGTGCTAGTAAAAGCCATGTAATATTTTTTGCACCTAACACCAATATTCTACAGATAAATTTCAAGAATGATGTTCTAAACAGTAACAGCACATAAATGTTGTCAACCTGTGATCATTTATTTCACAGTAGACAATAATCTTACATATATGCACACATACACATTCATATATAAGTACATTTAGCATTACCCTGTAATTTGAGTATCTTTTTTTTTTTTGGAAATTTGATTCACAGAGAATTTAATAGGATAGAATACAAGGCTTTTAGACACTACTGAATTTTAGGAGTATCTGAAGTTTTAAGATTAATAAGCCTATCATGAATTGATGCAACCAAGTTATGAGTTTCATAGAGCTAACTTGGCCTTTTGTTTTGCTCCCTATTTACCTACAGAGAATCATGGGGTTTTTTATAGTAGTTAAGAGAGCTTATTGTAAGTCATTCCATCCTCTAATTCACAGAATTATTTTAAAATAGTAAAGAGTACAGAGGGAAACTTTGCCTTTAGTTTAATTCCATTTATGAAATTTTAAAGAAAATGTTTCCTTGTATGTAAACTATGTGAGTCTTTGGATACTTACATTTTCAGTATAAATACAGATGTAATCAAGGATTTAATTGTTCACCATGATGACACACAGAGATAATTTCTTGTCATTCCGGAAGCAAAGTATGTGGAAATTTGGCCATATTTTTATGTGTTGTCTTAAGAAGTACAAGTTTCTTATTTTAATTAAAAAAATGATTTTTTCAAATTAATGGTGCAAACATGGATTAAGCTGCTTGGAGCCTGTAAAATAATTCTAAATTCCTGGAAAGTTCATGTTTCTACTTCACTATCTTCATTGGCAAAGAACAATCTTAAAATATGGCATTGATCTGATTAAACAAAGTATTTTTATTTTCTTGAATATACTAGGTTATATTTTTTATTTAATTGTACAGAACTTTACCTTGCTAGGGAAAAATTGTAAATATATTTTCTTATTATGTTCAAGAGCATAAATGTTTGCAAATTTTGAACACAAATGTAATTAAGAATTTACTTTTTTCCTTTTAAATGTATGTATAAGTATATTTCTTTCTTTTATGACACTTTATCCCTTCCTAGGTATGGGGAATATTTTAACAGTTGTCTTTTTTGTTTCAGAGGAAAAGACCTTCAGGTTCCCACTGAAACAAATACTGCTGATCAGAAAAATAAGAGGCAAGCCTGTCATAATTCTTCTCTTATAAAATGTTTTTTGTTGATTGAATATTAGTATTAATAGGTTCTGTTCTGTAAAAATCATTAGATTTTTATTTGTTTTCAAATGAGAACCTAGGTGACCTTTCTTTAATCTTAAACAATTTGTCAATGGGTAACATTTTTGTTTAATTACAGGGCATTTAATACACCATATAAATTTAAAATTCTATTATTATATACATGACACGTTAACATATTAAATTTATTATTTGAAATCAGCTTTCTCAGAGTCAGTGACTTATGAGTTCCAGGTATAAATGTGGCCATATGGACCAATAGCTTGCATGCAACCCCAGATAACAGCAGTTGTAAGAGAAATTTGGTCTGCATGTAATAATAAAGCAAGCAACATATTTTGGCAGCCATTTCCATAGTTCATGGTATTGATGCCTGTACTGAATGAAGTTCTCTTATGAAGCTAAAATGATAGAGCCACAATCAATTTAGCAGATGTAGGTGGGACCTTCACCTGTAGCATGGGAACACAATGTGACACAGCAGTCACAAACTGAAACAAGAGAGATTCTGACAGGATATATGGAGGGCTGTTCAGCAGTGAAGCACATTGCCTGGGGAGATTGTGCCATCTCTCTACTTGGAGGTTTTCAAGACCCAGCTAGACAAGACTTAAACAAATTGGTCTGACCTCAGAGATGCCACTGCTTTTGAGCAGAAGGTTGGACTAGAGAGACCCTGAGGTCCCTGAATTCCAGCCTGAATTATCCTACAATACTATAATGAACTTGGTGGTTTTGAGTTGTTTGTAATTCTTTTGTGGTGTCACACTAGAAAAAAATCTGAAAAATTTTGAAGCCTGAACAGATAACTACTCAATGTAGTTAGGAATATTTCCTATGAAATGCATACGATTTTTTCTTCTTCAAAATGAATAATTCAGCCCATTTAATATGTTTAGATTAAATAAAATATTTCTATTAATTCTGAGGTCTCTCTCACTTTCAGAGACGAGGACCTTGGTGATAACAATGAAGTAAAGTCTTCTGATGACCAAAGTAAAAAGCGGTGAGACTCAATTCATAGTTCTCTCTAGAATTTTAAGAGCTAATATCAACAGTTGTAGCTGTTTAGTGTGGTACCAGAAAATCTGAATTCATAATAGAAGCAAGCAAAATTTGCCCAAGATGAGTAAGATATCTGTATTATTTCTAAAATGTGCCTGATTAACCAAATGTAACAATAAAGCTTCATGTATTTTGATAATATGCAATGACTCAAACCTATAGTCTCTTGTAGAGAATGAAAATGACTGGTGACCAGAGCCTCAGAAGTACTTTTGTGCTTATCTAGGTGTTCTTTTCAGCTGCTAGCATCTCAAACAAATAAAAGTAAATGGATTCCTAGGTTAAAAGTTTCACTGCTACTAGGTTTCCTTATTTGCAACAGCTAGGATCCATTTCAGTTAATTAATGTGACGTTACTGTTATGCTTTTAGCTACCATTCTGATGGTATCTTTTGGAGTCTCCCATTTAGTTGTGTATCTAAATAAAGAGGAATTACTGAACTAACTGTATGTATAGCCAGTTTTGCTAATTTTTAATAAAAAATATTTTTATCCTAGCAGTTCCACTTGACAGTCTGACCAAAGAAGCATATACTGAATATCTATGGTGAATGAGTTTCTCTTTCAGTTCTGAAAGGGGGTGTGTGCCCAGCTAGGAGTCGAGCACAACAGAGGGTGCTGCTTCCTGCAGCATGCTAGGCATATAAAACATATCAGCACTAAGTGAGGGTCGTTCAGCAGAGCTTCAGTCCTTGGCACGCTCACTGAAATAAACCAAGCTGCAGCCCAAACATCCAGAGTTAAGGCTTGTAATCATCAAGCTGTTTCAGAACCTTTGGCAGAACAAAACACGAGCAGCCTTTGTCTGAGCTGCTTTGTAAAGTCATCAAAAACATTATTAGCACTGTAATTTTATGACAAGGTTTATTTTTATGTTTATTTGACTGTCATGTTTGTGCAGGGAAAACCATAGAGACAAGGTTTCTTTTGCTTAAATCACAATGCTGCTTTTTGAAATGAGTTTACATTTCTGTTCAGCCGGTCATTTCTAAGAAAACATCTAGTATATATAAAAAAAAAAGAAAATTCGGGACTGAAATACAGTAAGTCTAAGAATACATTACTGAATACTGACAAGAAAATGTGGAATGCAATCCACCACTGAGACATTATTGCACAGTTGAAAACCTCAGTGGGCCCTTTGAGGAAATTAGAGTTCAATTAAAGTTAGATGAAGTTTCTGATATGAATATATCTGAATGTATCAGCATAAACTGAAGGACTTAAAATTATAGGTCAGTGATTGCATTATTTTTCATCAGCAACAATTTAACAGTAAGAAAAAGATAAGTTTCTTTACCTACTTTTTCAAGCCCAAGCTTCTGCATTTACAGCTGTAAGTGTAAATTAAAGCTGTGGAGCTGAAAATGATTTCTGAAAAGTATTTACTTTCTTGTTGTATGGTGTCCTTTTTTTTTTTTTTTCAGGCTAACTGAGAAAGCATACGAGAATCCGCCAAGGGCTCCAAATAATCTCCCTGAAACAAACTATTCTAGTGACAGTCAAAGAAAGACCAGGTACTGTGGACAATGAATTGAGCACCATAACATCTAAAGTGGTATTTCTTGAAAAAAATTAAGAAAAACCATTTATTTTTATGCAAGAAATTTCAGAGATGCTTAGAAACTTCACACTGGCCCCCGGAATCGTGCCAGCCCTCTTCCAAATCTCCTTCCAGGATTCCATGCATAGAGGCTCACAAATCATGGCTTCTGGTACACAGAGTGGGGAGCACAAGACATGCCCTGTGTAGTATAGAGACGTAGCTGAAACATGACATCAGTAGAGGAAAGACTCTTATTTCTTATGAACTCATTCCTTTATGAGGCTGTAAGGAAAAAATTATGCTCTCCACTCAAGTGCCTTGTTAAGTTCCTAAAACTATATGGGATGAATCTGAACCGATGTATCACCAATCAAACCTGTGAAACTGTGACATGGGTTTTTGACTTTTTAACCAGGAACAAGCCATTTTAAAAACCATTTCTCTGGCTCTAGCTGGATTCTCCTTCTGCAAGCACACATATTAAAAATCTGAGTGAAAAATGAGAAGTTGGCATATTTAATAGGACTAGCTATACACCAGGTCTGTTGGTAACAGGAAATAATTGAAACGAAGGAAATTATATTTTGTTCTTCATGGTTAAAATGCATTTTCAAGAAATATGACAACGAAAAGAATATAATAAATAATTCTTGAATGAAAGACCTTTTTGGATCAGGAAAACCTCTCTTCAGTACCAATCCACCCATTTATATGGTTTAATGAAATATTAATGTAGGCACGATTGTTTAAAGACATAACCCTATAGGAAAGGTGTTATATGCTGTACAATAGTTGTGAACTGCCTGAGTCAAGGCTGATGACTTGGCAGGGAGAGGAGAAATCTTCTATTGAGTCTTACTGACAGGAAAAATAGCAGCTACAGTCTGGTGCTTTATGGGAACTATGGCCAATCTCCCTGTCCTTAACCTTATGCACACCAGTCCTTAACCTTATGCACACCAGAGCCTTGGTGTGGGCACTGGATCTCTCTTATTTTCTTATGTTTGCTGTAGAAGGTTGGAGTACAGGTAAAATTTATGTATTCTGAAACTTCTACATGGCCTCAAAGGACAAATCCATAAATTGGCTGAAAATAAAAGCAAAGCAAAATAGCATATAATTTAATATAAAAATGAATATTCAACAGAAAATTTAATTAGCATTTAGCATACATACAGGTTCTGACTTGTAATATTCTGATTATTTTTGAAAGTTAAGATAGAGACAATAATACAAGAGTGGCAGTGCAAAGAATGTGCTGCAATATGCAATACTACCGTACACTCAACAAAATTTATAGCCTCCACCTGAAGATCTAATCCTAATTTAATTCATGAAATCTTATTAAATGAATGGTCTTTATAGGTTATTCTTTCAAGTTTTATGCAATATGTTCTACAGAGTATTTATTGCTGAGTAGTTTGCTGTGTAAACAAGTCACACCACAGCAAGCAAAGGAGTGATGTGAACTGAACGAAGGGGTGTGATCAGGCGACACTGTGACTCAGTTTTCACTTACTGGCTTGTCAAATTGACAGACTATGCATTTATTTAAAAAGGTTCTGAGTTTTCTCACACTTTAAGTTGACAAGGCTAGAAGCTGATTCTTTGGAAATATTTTTGCTATAGATTCAGTATTTTTGGTTCTATACAGTACATTTTTTCTTTTTTCCTAAATTGTGGTTATATATATTTTTGTGGATTTCACCCAAAATGATCTAGTCAGTTACCACTTGGACACTCAAGGAAATTATTTTTCTCTATACAACTTTCTGTAAGATGATGTTACTTGCAGTCATGCTGCATGTAAATGCCCACATTATGTTGAGTGGGCAATGCACAGTACTCACTTTGCCAAGATATCAACCCTGATTTAAGGTTGAAATGTCAACCTGACTCAGCATGAGATTCCGCAGTTAAATAAAGTGAGTTAAATGGAAGATACGAGAAAAATAAGCTTAACAACAAAAGAAAAATACAGGCTCATACTTTATAGGAACAGAGAAATTATATTCCTATGCCACTTTCCAGTGTAACAAGAAACTTTAGGCAATTGAACCACCAATATGCTCCATCCTGTGGCATGTGTTGTGCTTGGTCGAGGCAAAAAACAGACAGAAATACCCTTTCAAAAGGTGATCACTTGGCTTCAGTTTTTGTTCCTACTTAAGAGGCTTACTTTCATCTCTGCTGTAAATGTAAATGGAGCACTGTGCGTTTATGGAGGAGGTATTTCCTCTGTGGTGAGCAAACCCACGTTTGCTACATTACTGTTAAATAACAGGTACTTTGTTATGTCCTAGAAAACATAAGTAAAACATTTATCATTTAAGCCTATCAGTAACTGCAATTTTAATACATTTCTGGTGTTGCATAGAAATCAAATAAGAGATACTTATATTTTAAAATGCAGCTATGTAGGAAAGGGTATCTGGGCTTCATAACACCTTACATAAACGTTATCAGTCTGTTATACTTTGCCTGAGGAAAGAGATGTGTTCTGCAAATACATGATTATAAACAATTGTTCCTAACATTGCTGAACATTATTCAAGAGTGAAATGAAACGTAATAATTGCCATATGCCTTAGGAATTTCTGGAGAAAAGGGTAATTAATTCAGTTCAGAAATGTTCAAAACATGTATGGCAAGATGACTTCTTCAGCTGTCACATACATGTTCATTCCTGCCATGCAAAAAACCCTGACAGTTAAGCAACTCAGAAATGGGGCTAAAAAAGGAAGATTCAACAACCCTAACATTAAATTCAGTATATTCTTTTCTACTCTGATACAAGGAACAATACAGTTACTGAACTGTTCACACATCTGAACACAGATCACACATTGAACAGCCTGTATTATAAAGACCCTCACTCTAATTCTAGGCACATGCTGTAATTTTGTTTGGCTGGCTGACAGCTCTTTGAGGACTAGGGAAAGAAGCAGAGGAAAAGGAAAAAATGCAGTCTATCACCATTTCCTGAAATGTATCGCTTAGGTTGGGATATCAGCACAGGCAAATCCAATACCACCATGTAAATTTTGCCCAATGGGTTTATGTGGATTTAATTTTGAAATGTTGGAAAATTGTTCAACAATAAAACACAGTCCAAGGACACTCTATTTCTAATTTAGGAAATTTTTATTTGATATATTATTCTTTATGGTTGTGAAAGTACAGAAAAAGAACTCATCACCAACTATGATGTTTGGTGTTTTTTTCACAGGCATGGTACTTTAGTATAATACTACCATCAGTGTAGTGAAACCTTTAAAAACACAAAGTACTGTTTAGTGATTGCTATCCATTCTCTGCTTCACAGCAAATCATCATATGGTGCCTATGAAGAAAATATAACTGGAAATACTATTAAAACTGTTTACTCCACTTCTGATCGGTACGTACATATTAACAGCCTCGTAGAGTACCAAAGGACATGGACATTTGCATAAGCATTCGAGTGTTCAGACAAAAGGGAGCAGTGGAAGTCACCATTAGGCTCATCAGACAGCTTTTCATACAGAGCTCTCTTCAGTGGGATCTTGCCATCAAATCATTACCACAGCTCAGCAGCTCACTATTATGTTAGGTTTGTCACAGCTGACATTTAAAAATATCTATAGAAACAATAGCCAATGCCTTAAGTGATAGGGTTGGCTTTGTGATTCTGTAGTTTCTATCAGGCAGCTGCTTACTCTGCAAAATGTCCTCTCTTTGTGAGAATGGTGTCTGTTATGACCAACTTCATGTACAGATGTGGAGGAATACATTCACATGACAATGCTGTTATAAACTAGGTTTTCACGACAATTAAGATATTCCCGAATATAAGAAGCATATTTGATCAATCATTAATACTTTACCTCACGGGATAAAAAAGGGTAAAGGATAATTTGGAGAGTCCCATTACTTGGAATTACCAAATCAGAAAGACTTGTATCCTTTCCAACATAAGTATGAGGAACTCTGGGAATAATTAAATATTATAATGGTTTGTCATTGAGTGGAAAAGAGCAAGACCCGCTGATTTTTTAATGCAAAACCCCCAACAATTATATCTAGATAAAGTACAGATTGATGTCACATAAGAATGCAACAAGAGCTGAGAAAATATTTAAAAGTACTATTGTAATGAATACCAGGTAAGTTGTTCTATACATGTGTTCACTATAACTGCCATGAAGTTATAAGTTCTGTTTGACATACAGAAAATCAAAAAGGTTTTCAGGCATTTCAGCAACACAGACAATTCTATACCAGACTGATAAAATTATTACAATTTACTTTTGTGATTAAAATGTTGAAAACCTTGTCCTCCATTTCATCCCTATTTAGTATACATGTTCCCAGACATTCAGCAGCTTAATTCATTTCATCAGAGAAGACTATTCTTTCTGTCAATTTATTTTTGATGCTTGACAATTATGTTCTGCAATTTACCCATCACAGGAGCATGTATATTACACTTGTCAAAGGAATGGAGAGAAAATACACATGACATTTTTCCATTTATGGCCATTGTACAGTATACAAATGTCTTTCCCATACAGTGTACTAAGGTTATCAATTTTCTGCTTGAGATTTCAATGGCAGCTCTTTTTCTGACAGCTGATGTTATATTATATACACAGGAGTATAATTGGAAAAGATATATGTACATACTGCAGGAAGCCCTTGGGCATAGATGCCAAAATGATCTTAGATGCCTTGCAAATTTGTTGTCATTCAACTTGCTTCAAGGTAAGATTTCACCTGCTATTAAGAAATATAATTTGAATGTAATACCTGCATTATACTACACATAGAATAAGAGAATATTTAGGCCTTAGGCCTTCTGCACCTGGGAAAATAGGAAGGTTTCCAACTGGAGATTAATGTAGGAAACACTAATCTCTGTTTCTCTCTCTTCCCTGTACAGTCCCTTCCTCTTTCTACTTCACTCTCTCCTTCTCCCTGCCTCTCCCCTCTTGCACCCACAAGGAGGATAAAGGATGCAGCTGAATGTATCCTGAATGTGCCACACATTTATAAGCCTTCCCTTATACATACTTCCAGTGTGATACAGTGAAGTATATCCAACTTACACTTCATATTATAAAATTTTGTTCAATTTCGTTTTTTTTAATGAAGTTTTGAGGATGATCTTGATTGAGTGACATGTAAAACAGTCTTATTAAAAACTAGGTAATTTTTTATCCTGTTTCCATTAAGAATGAAAGCATGGAAGAAATTTTGTTTTCTTGTCACACCAAAACCTAAGCCTCAGCCTAAAATTTGCTCTTAAACTTTTCTCAGGGCAGCCTGGCAGTGCTCAGTCCTATAGTCTGTTTTCTTTCTGCCTCATTTGACTTATTTCTGCTTGCATCTACACACAGAGTTTGTTGTTCTAACAAAAAATACTCTGCAAAACCACTGCATTAGCATAGCTCATATTTCTGCCCAGTCCTGCACAGCTTCTACTTCTGCTTCTGACAGCAGTTCTTTTACCTATTTACTGCATGAAATGTAACACAGAGCAGAATACACCAGTAAGGTTGCACTTAACATGTCTGAAGCTGCATGTGCTTTTTGTCTCATATGGACTTTCTGAGCTCTGTGAGTACCAGAAATGCAATTTCTTCAATGGAAACCACTACTTCTCCATACTATTATTGCAGGTAAATATAAGCTCCGGTTTGCTTCCGTTCTTTTTAGACAGATCAACCCACATAAAGAGGAATGGGCTTTTTATGCAGTTAAGAATATTAACACGTTGGTATTGGCTGAGTTATCTGTTATATATTTATGCTTATTTTATAAGCTATATTGGCTTTGCTACTTATTCTCCATTTGGGATCCCTCCAGACAGCAAAATTCAGCTTAATTTTTGTGTAATTACACACTTATGAAACTTGGCAAAAAAATTACACAACTGATGTAGGTCTGTGGTTCATACTTGTAGTTATGTACTTAGCTAAACAGTGCAGTTTCTCATCATTAATATTCATGTAGCTCCTTACAAATACTCTGTATCCATTAGAGATTTGCATGTAGCTGACAGCAGCATAACATCTTAATTTCCTTTAAAGATATATACCAAAAGTTCAGAGAATAAATAATCCAAATTGTAGGGGGTTTCCTCTGTATAAAAATTCCAGCTAATCTTGGTGATCACAGCTTTGATGACATGACCATCCTTTTGCTGATTTAAACAAAGAAACAGATTGTTTTAATAGCACCTTAATACTAATGCTGATTTTCACTTATCAGAGAATAAAGTATCAAAGAAACCAGAATTTACTATTCTTTTATTAGATTTAAATAAATAAATAAGATTATCTGGGTATCAAGATTCTAGTTTATGTAGAAAATTACCATGCTCCTTGATCCATTGTAGGCTTTCTTTGTGATCTTGGGAAGTCGGCCTCTGTGTGTATCTGTGTATTTTAATATGTGGAATACAGGCAATGCTTCTCTATCTCAAAAACTAGCTTTGTTTAAACATTTGTGAAAGCAGTGTCCAGACTCTGCAAGAATAGGAGAAATAGTTAACTGTTAAGATAAATTGTCATAAAATATTTTGAAATAAGCAGGTTTAGTTCCTTTAAGATCTACTCTGAGTTGGATGATTAAGTGTGATCATGCTTCCTTTAATCAGTGAGGAAAAGAAGAGACCTCAGAATGGCGATTCATCTTATTTTAGGATAAAAATCTAAGCTAAGACAGAGAAAGAACCCTTTGGAAGTGTCTCGGGGAAGGACGGGGTTGTTGGGTATAATGAATACCTAGGGAACCAGTTGAGACTCAGGTATCTGATTTTTAGATGATAAAGGCAAGATATTCCGATGTTTAACTTCCTGTTCATTAAAACTACTCTTTCAGAGTTCAGATTTGATGATACTGCAGTACTAATAAACCCCTATCCTGGTCTGGGATTGCTTGCTTCCTAAAGGACAGCATGCTGGGAATTAGTATTAGAGAAGGGTTTCATTTTAATTTTTCTTCTTTCTTTGACTTGTGTGTTGAAGTGTGAAGTATGTAAGAGACCCCTGGAAGATCTAAAAGCAGGAGACAGCATTTGGATTTACAGACAAACTGTGCATTGTGAGCCTTGCTATTCCAAAGTTAAAGGTAAGGTAAAAGATGTATTATACTGAACATTAGAAAAACAATTTAGAGAACTTCTTTCAGATAACTTCAACACAGAACACCTCTGTTGCTTTTGCTCATTTCTGTGTGCTTAAATCTTTTCAAAGTGTCTAATTCAGTAAGTTTAGGATGATAACCAACCCCAGGTTCTAGACACAATTATTCTGTATCTGTGAGGAAGACCTCTTAAAGTCTCATTGTAACCCATAGTGTTATTGCCTGTTATACCCTGTGCAGACAATGGAGACACCTAGAGTGAGGCAATGCCATCTTGGGCATCTGTGAGTGAGAAGAATAAATTGCAAGGTCATCTGAGAATCAGGTTGCTCTCTTGAAAGGAATAAGCCAGGGTTCAGAGGTATTTTCACCTAGTGGAGTAACTATGACTGTTAAAGAGAACATACAAAATCTATTAAGTCATAATGAAAATATTATACTGCGATCACCATTCTCACCTTCGTCAGGAGCATAGTGAGTAAAGAAACGTGCAAGGCAGAGATAACATTTTGTTATATTAATTTTTCTAGAAGTTGCTAGATTGTAAATCTCTCTTAACAGCAATTATTGTTTCATAAAATCAGTACCTCTGCAAGAAATTAAGACAAATGGAAAGGTAGGTTAAATGCTCTGATAAGCTGGTTATCAACTACATAATTCTGAGATAAGATCATGTTAACTAAAATGGTATTAAAAATTTATTTCATTAAAATACTTTGTGTTATGCCATTGCAAAATTTGACAGGAAGAGTGAATTTTGCAATTAATCAGATCAGAAAATTAGTAAGATATGGTAACAGTTATAAAACTATAAAAAGACATACCAAGGCTCTGTATATTAAGCATTATAAATTAACATGTCCTGTTTCATCAAATTACAAGATAGGTCAGTCAGACTTCAGTTGACATTCTAAAGAAGAAAAAAACAGCTAGTTTCCTTGTATGACATTTAGAGTATACTGCTTTGCTTGGCATTACTGACCAGTCTTTTTTCTCTTGCAGAAAAATGGATCTACTAATTTTGACATACAAAACACACTATAAGGAAGTTCTACTGTTGTTTAGTTAAGTGTATTGGCCTGTTAATTCAAAGCACTGGAAAATTTTTCATTTGTATTGCTAGGAGCAAATTTTCTAACTGAGATCCTACTGCATGGTTACCAAAGGAATTAATTTATTGGGAATTTAGATGCCCTTTCATACACACATTGCAGGAAGCAAAACAAGATATTGTTCAGTATATTCATCAGTTCAGTGAAACTGCTATGTAAAACCAATGATAATTTATTGAAATTTTCTGAATGTCAGAACATACCTACACACTTGTTATGAAGGGGCTGTATTGCTGTATTCTCTTTTGTGAAAACACATCCACTCCAATATAAAGATCTGTTGGCTTAATATAGCACGAATGGGATTCATCTCCTCAAAGATTAGCTATTTGGAAGTCAGCTATTCAGTAAACTACTCTTTTCATAGAGAGGGAAGTGGGTTCATGCTGTACCTTCAAGGAGAGACATCAATTTCCAGAGGAAGGTTCTTCCCAAGTAACTTAAATGGTAGTTTGGAGACAGAACAAATCATCTTTGGAAAATGCACCACTATTACTACAGAAGGATTTTAGACAAAAGTTATTAGGGGGTTTTAAGCAGCAGTATCCCACTCCCTGTTTTATAATTCTGGTAACTATTGTATTACCATTTTTTTAAGAAGAGCACACTTAATAGTTGCCATGAAATAATGAAATAGATACTTTGCATGATATTATGTTGTTTTATTTATCTTTCTTACTTTATTAAACTATCTAAACACTTTGGATGGATTTATCTTGCCTAAATTTATAGACAGTGTAGACATCTATTTCTTAGTGACTTAATCTATTCTGTTTTACAGTCATATAGAGAGAAGCAGACCTTTTTAGGAAGCAATTCAATCAGTCAGATTGCAAATGTTTATCCTACTGTGATGTTAACCACGTTTTGAATGTATCTTACTTTCCATGGTTTGCAAAGGTACCTCGAATGAACAGTTCAGATTTCTAGATGTCTACACTAGGCCAAATAAACTCCTTCAAGACTACAATGAAGCATTTTTTGTTTCTTTTTGGACAGTGTATGTGTATGAAAGTATAGAAACTGAAAGAAGAATTGATGCTTTGTTATGTTACCTAGAAGAGTCAATAGTTGAAGTAGTTTACTGGACACACAAAGGTGACTATTAGTCTTTGCCATGAGATGTTTTAGATTATGATTATTCAGAACTGGTTTTTCTTCCTTACACCTCAGCTTAAAGGGACTTCTTGTATACGGCCATGACAGAGTTAGTGTTTGGAGGTTGCTGGACCTGAGCAAGAGCTTAGAGGCATGCAAAGTGTCAAATCCATAGATTAATATTAAATTAATGAATGGCTGTGTCAGTCAAACTCTCTCTCCTTGACTCCACATTTCATAGTGGAGACAGGAGGCATGGATGTCTGTGTAATTTAAACCATTGGGCCTGCCGTTTAATAATGATGTTATCTGTCTTGGCTTGAAGGATGTTCAGACTGATATTTGCATGGAGCCATGAAATAGTAGATATTTTGTTTTGTTAATTTTATGAAAATTTCTTATGAATTAATGGCAGTAGCTCTAATAAACCTGTTATTATAGATATTTTTTCTGGTGTGTGTCTCTTGCTCATGACATATCCTAGTTAAACTATATTTATTATTACTCCACTTCAGCAGGAAAAAATAAGACTTGCACAATAGGATGAGAAAAGTAGTGGCAGAATTTTAATGTCACACATTTGATCCTGTTTGGGGACCAACAGTTACTCCTAAAGCCCAGTTATAATGGAAGACGTTAGACGTTCATTTGAGCCAGCACATTAGAACCCAGGACTTCCTAATGTTTGATGAGAGATTTTAGTTCACTCCACTAGAGACCAGGAGCAAACTCTGGATCAAAATATCTGCTACTTAAATGCTCACTGACAGAGAAGTAGCAATAAGAATGACAAAAAATAATTCTGTGCTCATTAAGTAATCCTTGCTGAACAGCTCTGGCATGTTTTGCCATGTGTTTTTTTGTTATTTTTTATTATATGTTGTACAAGTTTCCTGAAAAGAAACACCAGGTTTGTGATTTACCATATAAAAACTGGCATGGCAGTACTCATTAAGAAAAATCATATTAACATTTCAATACCAATGTATCAAAACTTAAATGTTTTTTGTCCTTTTTGCATATCATTAGTATGTGGTGGTTTGTTTCCCTTTGACTAGTGCTTCCATGAAACAATCCAAATAAACAGTTTGCTGGCAGCTGTTTTAATGAAAGTGTTATCTTCAATAATGCCTCAAATTAGATGGAAAAGCTCCATTGAGAGATGATGCACTAAATTATGTGGGGTTTTGTGATTCATCAGGCCCATTTTTTTCACTGTGTAATGGATACTTTATCTTACAAAGCGAGGGCATAGCTCTACAGTGGGGGAATCAAGCAATAAGAGGACAGGAGTGAAATAATGCATATTGATGCATTTAAATATGTAGATTGCTTCAAAGCTACTGATACTTACAAGAATAAGGAATGTCATAAGAACAGCTTTGCTGTGTTAATATATTCTTTTGTATCTTGCATAGGTTCTTACAGAATGCTCAGCCTGTGCATGCTTTCCTAGCAGTTCTTGACACAAGGTGACAAACATCTCTAACATTGTCCTCTCATCCTCTTCCTCTTGAAATAAACATCCCTGTGAGTTTGACAAAACATCTGTCCACTACTTCACAGAGCCTCCTTAGCTAGGCTTGTAAAGAACTAGACAACATCAAAGGGGCTTTGCATTTACTCAGTAGGTCCCCTCTATTCCTCTCTCCTTCATATAGGGATGCATTTAATGTTGGGATAGCTTAATGTGTCCACTGTATTTACTCAGAGCATAGAAGGTCAGAACTCTGCTACTCTGCTTGTCTTCCTTGGTAGTTTAACATAATCCTGATGTTTAGAGTGAAAACCATCTGCTTTCTCCCTTGCTTTTGCTTTCTGATCATACTTGCATATTGCTCACTGTAGCTACTCTGTTACACCAGGAGGTGGTTTTAGCTTCCAGTCTAGTTAATGTCAAACTATGAGATAGAAATGTAGCCTCTTTTCTTCCTTTTAATGCATCAAAACACCTCATTTTTCTTCACAGCAGCATAACAGCAGAGACATTCTTCATTCCATAAAGGCAAAGGATAAAGAGACTTAATACTTAGAAAGGTTTCATATGCCAAAGTCTGAAATTGTTGACTAAAATAGCTTTGTTTAGCTCCTTAATGGAAACAGAACAACTTAAACTGATGAGGTATTTCCTTCTTTGACTTCTAAGTCAAAGACTTCTCCTGTTTTGTGCTTTGTCTGGTCTGAGCAACTCAAGTCTAATCTCTGGCATTAGAAAAACTAGGACTTACAAACCTTTCTTGCATTTCAGGGCGAAGAATCTGCAGATATTCTCAAAATGGCACACTTGGCACACTCTGCTAAAATCAGATCTCCTCAAAAATCTCAGTAACTACCACCTTTTAAAACCATGGAGAAGGTGTTCTCCAGATGAACAGAGGAACTTAGCCCAGACAGTGGGAGTGCCAAGTTCAATTTCTTACTCAATGTACCTAACCAAATTGCATAACACAGTGGAACAGGCTGCTGTGAGGAATAAACCAGATGCTTCCATTAATGCTTTTGTCATGTTCTCTGACCTGTGCAGAGTGGATCCTTATGGCCCATGTTCCACAGGAAAGCCATGCTGCCTGCACATTCACTACATGCCTATTAATACCTCAGGAATGACTGCTGAATAGAAAATACGTAGTCCTGAGGGCAAAGACCAAAGCTTGGAATTTCACCATCTCATCTGAGTGGTCTAATTAATAATTAAAAGCAGTGTCAATGATTCTCTGTTTATCTCTCTTAATGCTGTGTTTCTTTCCAGCAACATTAGAGGAGTTGTCACTCAGATTTGGCTGGAATGGGATGGTGAGGGAGTAGAATTTTGGGAGGTTTTATCCTAGACTACTAGAAATGTCTTCATATAATGAGCTCTTCTAAGCCTTAGAATCTTCTTTGTCTTTCCAGTCTCTGAGCTATATTTGACAGGAACTATCTTTGGTTGGAGCAATGTCCAGCACATCAGTGGCCTCTGGGTGGTACTGCTGCACCTGTGTAAGTGACCCAAGAAAAATTCAGATTGCACCTCCCTTTCCAAGCAAGCTGCCTGGAAACGTACTATTTTTCGTGGAGTTTTTATAACTGTGTCAGTTATAAATTGACAGCTACAGTCTTGTAGCCTATGCCAAGACTTAAAACTGACTGGTTTTGTCCTGCTAGAATCAATATCTGAATATAATCATGCCAAAAGCACTTGTCTGAGTCTTGGCATTGCTGTGCAGTCACCAGACATCTGTTCAGGGAGCTTAGACAGCTATTGTGGTCAAAACAATGGGCAGCCAACATTTTAAAACTACTTACTCAGGAAAAAGAAAAAAAAGATATAACCATTTCTGGAAAGAAAAGGCAAACTTTTTCTGTTATTTAAGCCATTTTTCCATATGTTCAAATACTAAAAGAAGCAGGAAAAGGAGAAAATACTAACAAAAAGATAAGCCATCTGAGAAATTAAATTTTAAAAGTACTAATGTTGCTGTAAATACTGGTGCCATTGAAATTAGTAGTCAAACTTGACTATAAGATAAATATTCCAGAAAACATTGGTCTGTCTTCTTATCTCCCCTCTAGGGAGTTTTCACTCATGGAACTTTTGAACTATGTTATCCCTGTATGTAGTTCAAATCTTGAAATTAAGAATGAGAATCCAGCTAACTGTATTTGTAGCATTAAAATTTCACACAGCCAAATATTTAAACAATACTTTGGAAGTATATGACATATAATGCATTTGAGCGCTGTTTTTATCTGTTTTTAAAAGTAATCATGCATTTGAACATTGATTTTACCCATTTACCAAAGTAACATACATAAAAGTAACAGTAAAACCTTTTGTAGCAAACCAGCAGTTTTCTCACAGCAAAACTCTCTATGGGAGCAAGCCTATCAATTTTTACATGAATGACGTCTGAGGAAAGCTGAATGAGTAAAGCAAGGAAGGAACAGTATTTTTTCTGCCTCTTCCATTGTAGTGAGAGATATCCCAGATACCCAGTCAAAGGAGGGCACATGCCTTGCGAATTCTGGTTTCTAGGTTTTAGTTCAGTGATCACCAGAACTGTTTTAAAACTCCCTTGCCTTCTAATTCAGAATCAGGATCTCCTCAGGAGGAACATAAATGGAACAGGGAATGAAGGTAGCAGGCAGGAAAAGATCTAGCTAATAGGAGTATGCTCTTTTTGTAATACCACAATTCATACACCCTTCACCAATCCAGTGAACGTACTCCAGAAATACCTTTGCGCACTGCATTTTCCAGATTGTCCCAGGAAGAGATGATTACAGACCAGCCCTCCCCCAGCCTTGAAGGTGTGTCTGACACCGAAGAAAGATTAATAGATCCATCCCTACCCAGAGCCAGGAGAGCTGGCATGGCAGGAGGAATGGCATGGGTTTTTATGTCAGTCTGATGATACGTTGCAGGAAAGATCTCAAGTACCCTGCAAGTTACACAGTATATATGGAATATACATGGAGTATATATGGTGTGGAATAAAAATTGGATTTAGGTTTTCTACCTGTACTTAAATTACCCTCTAGGTATCTTTGCCATTTACTGGATCTTTTGTGATTGAGTGGGTTATAGAAAGTGCAAGGACAAGCTTTAACATGCCAGGCTTCTTTCCTCATCCAACCTGACAAGAAAAAATAAATTATAAAAATAAATTACATGGGCTTTTCTGGATATTCAGCAAAGATTTTTGCTTGACCAAACTGAAATTGTTCCCTAGGCTATCCTGTCATAAGAAAACATGGAGTAAGAATAGAAAGAATACAATGGGTTAAAAATTCAGTTTTCTTTATGGAGACAGGAAACAATGGGAGGTTCAGCCTGACTTCTGTGGGGGCAAGGCTTTATAAATTAGGGCTTGTCAGCTGGGAAGAGAAGTAACTGAGTTTTATATAGTCATGAATGACAAAGAGAAGCTGAATAGAGAATGATTAATCATTCTGTCTTCCTCAGAAAACCAGAATAAGGGACACCCAATTAAATTACTAGGCAGCAGATTTAAAGTAGATAATAAGAAGTGGTTTTTCTAACAATACCTTATTAAATTGCAGCTTTAATTGCCACAGGGTGTTGTAGAGCTCTAATGTTTAAATGGTTTAAAAATGGGGCTCAGCAAACGGAATATTATTACACATCAGTGGCTATCAAAAATAAATGCTCCAGATGTCCTGATTTGACTATTTCTGAAAGACAGAGAAAATCCCTCAATATTCTCCTTGTTTCTGAGGTATTTTCCATCAGTCTTTGCTAAAGGCACAATACTCGATTAGATGGACTTCTGCTGGCAACGCAGTGGCTCTATTTTTATAAAACTACTTTCACAGTCATTTTTCAGACTGGAACTGATCTTTAAAATAACCTCACCAGACTTGGAGCTTACTGTCTGTGCTCTGACCTTATTGTTACACATCTCTTGTATAGCTCAGACTGGATTACTGCAATTAATTCCTTACTGGCTTCCCTGAAAGGCAGGTCCAGCCTGCAGCTATTGCAGCATAAAGCAACAGGCTTATTACCAGAAAAGAGCAGATGGGATTTGTGGACTTCCTGCTTCTTTGTTCTCTGCATTGGCAGCCTATTAGTAACTATACTGATTCAGAAATTCTTACTATAGGACACTGTATAAGTAGCACCCTGTAGTAGATTTCTACTGATTTAAGGCATATAATATCTCAGGTCCAGGAATAACAGGTTTCATGGGCCCATTAGGATGTTTGGGTTTGGTGTTAGACACATTTTATCAATGCCTTAAAAAAAAGGAATGGAACCATCAAGTCTTCAATTGGTTTGTAAAGTGCTGCTGAAGTTCTGCATTGATCAAACTCATCAGCTACTGCCGGGATACTGAATGGAGCTCATTGACAATTTATTAGTAATGTCAATTTTGGGAGGAGAATAATTTGTGTTTAAAACCCCAAATAATTAGGGTAAATATTTTAAAGACTACGATGTTCAAATCATCTTTGCAGAAGACAAGCAGATTGGCATGAAGATCATGAGACAGTGTGTTCATCAACATGTATTTTACCTGCGAGCATCTCTGTGTGAAGCTACATTGTTAGAATTATATGTTAGTGAAATTATAAGTACACTTTAAAATAGAGCAACAAATATAACAGTTAAATGCATTTTTACCCTTTACTAGATCCACCTGTTCAGGCAATGCCTGGAAAATGGGTGGGGTCTCTCACACTGACTGTGAATGTGGTAGTTGAAGCATGCACAGGTTTAGGCTGCTTTCTACTCATACTGCTGGATGGAAATCAGGCTGAATGCAGTCCCAGTCAAGGAAGAGCCAATCTTCTGGACCATTTTCTTGGGGATCAGATGTAATAACCCTGGTCCTGCCTATGATCAGTTCATCTGAACTGCCTGGAAAAGCTTTTGTAGCCATGCTAATGCACTATGCTCAGTCCTAAGCGTTTTCTCTTCAGGAACTCAGTCCTGAAACAAGTGTCTGCATGGAACATTTGTGCGGGTGACACAAACAGTAGGTGGCATTTGAAAATTTGCAACTACTTGCAACTGAGGACAAGCATTCCCATGGCGACTCTTCAGATCTTACGTCATGATGCCACAAGCAATAGTGTGTCTTCAAACGTGTCTCCTGATGCAACTCCAAAGTGGTGTCTGCATCAAGATTTTTTTAACAACGCAATATCCATTTTCATCTTCCTGTTCTGACAACTGAAAACATCAGATACCCAAATCCTGGGTTTTTTGTTGGTCCACTAAATGACTTTGCCTGCTTGGTTCAAAGAAAAAGTGACTTCTCCATTTTGAATCACTTTTTTGAGTATTTAATAGAATTACCAAGGTTGGAAGAGACGTTCAAGATCATCTTGTCCAACTATTAGCTCAGCACCACCATAATCACCCCTAAACCATAAATCCAAGTGTCAAATCTTCAAGATGCCTCCTGAACACTTTCAGAGATGGTGACTCCACCTCCCTGAGCAACTTACTGCAATGCCTAACCACTCTTTCAGTGAAAATTTATTTTATAGTATCTAACTGAACCTCTCTACCTCATTGCATCATCCAGCACTTCTAGTATCATAAACTTCTTCTTGGCTTTTTTTTTTTTCATTGTATATTACTGATGTAAATAAACTCAGTATTACGCATGCTGCTAATTCATCTTTTTAGATCACTTTGCAATCTTACTGGATTAACAACACATTTTTAAGAATTAAAGCTAGCACCATTGTTACTGATAACAACCTTAGCTCGTTTTGCCTGGGGTTAAACATGTAGAAACTCAATTCTTTAACCTGTGAGAATAAAGATTACAAATACCTGTAGCAGTGAAAACTGGATTATGTTACTCACTCTAATGACACATGGTCGAATTGGGGATAGATGTTTTTTACACTCTCAACATTTTTCCTCTTCTTTCTTCCAAAGGGCCAGAGGAAACACAACAAAAGTTCTGGATTAAGTTCTATCTGGTTGCAAAGTAGTACACTGGGGGACATACTTTTAAAAGTTACATCATCTGAAAGTCGATGCTTTGTGCTCTGTCTTCCTCTCCAGTCATTCTTATAGGACTGGGTGTTATTATTTGCACTGCAAGAGTGCTTGAAAGTCTGACAAACAATAGTGCTGTTACCCTGTGCATATGCAGAAGAAAGTTTCCAGATTAGAAATACAAGAGAGAGAAGTTTGACAGGCTGGATGATTTCAAAGTTGACTTGTGCCCTGAACAGATAAATAGTGTCTGTTCCTACTTACACAAGAAGCCTGAGACATCAACAAAGTATGGTGAAGGCAGCAGTGATTGATAAGGCTACTGCTCTGCCTAAAGCTGATGCTCAAGAATTGGGCAGTGACTGGCTGATAGTTAATATCAGTGGGTAGGCGAGCAACCTACACACTTAGAATCACAGAATCATTTAGGTTGGAAAAGACCTGTTAAGATCATCAAGTCTGTTAACCCAGCACTGCAAAGTCCCCACCAAACCATATCCCCAAGTGCCACATCTACACATCTTTTAAATACTTTTGTAATGTTGACTCAACCACTTCCCTTGACAGCCTCTTCCAGTACTTGACAACCCTTTTAGTGAAGAAATATTTCATAATATCTAATCTAAACCTCCCCTGGCTTCCTGGAGATTTGTTCCCGATTTCATATCAGAGCTTTAGGAGACTTCAGGATAGTGATTTAGGAGGTTGTCCCCTATTGATAGAGGGAATGAACTCAGCGAGGGTTGTGTGACAGCTGAGTAGCCTTGAGCAACACTGAATCTCTGCTCGCCTCCTAGGTGGGATGAAGTGACACAAGCAATGGTCAGACAATGAAGGACGATGTAAAAACACTGCCATGTGAGTGAATGTTATTCATTTCTCTCGTGAAGGCTTGCAAGTTACAAGCCCATCTATGTATCTGGACTGTGTTAAAGGACGACATTTCAATACAAGGACATCTTCCCCCTCAGGTGTCCTCCTATACCTCAACAATTACACAGTTAATGTAGTTTTCTGCAGTGCTTGGTTCAGTCTTCTTGCTTCACCAGCAACGCAACTTCACAAATAGGTCGCTTTCCTCGCTGTGAACCAAAACTCTCAGAATCAGCACGTTTCAAACCCACAAACGCAGGGTTTTGGCTGAATTAGCTCCTTTCAAGCCCAACAAAGCCCTTGCTTGTGATTCCCATTCCCCTCACACTCTCAATCTGCGTAATTACAGCCCTGACACCGCCAGGCTCTAATTACCCTGCTCTCTGGCGGCGCGGTGCCCGGGGCGGGCCGGGGCGGGGCGCGGTGTGGGAAGGCACTCGGTTTGAGGACGGGGCTGCGGGCGGGGGCTGTAGGCGGTGTGTCCCGCCGCCCTGCCCGCGGGTGGATGGCGGGGGCTGCGGGCGGCTCTTTGTTCGTGCCGAGTGCGTGTGCGCGGCGCTCCGGCCGCCCGGCAGGGAGGGGATCGCGCCCCCGCCGCCGTTAACGGGAGAGGAGCGGGAGCAGGAGCGGCATCGCCGGGCCGGGCCGGGCCCGCAGCGCTCCGCGGCGCTCCCGCCTGCCCGGGCCGGGCGCTGCCCTCCGGCGGCGCGGCGGAGCAGGTGCCGGCAGCGGCGGCGGCGGCGAGCCGGCAGGATGGAGGCTGCCTTGCTGAAGCCGGCGATGATGGCGGAGGTGAAGGGGAGCGGCGCCGGCCCCGGCGTGAGCGCCGAGCTGGAGGTGAAGAAGCTGCAGGAGCTGGTGCGGAAGCTGGAGAAGCAGAACGAGCAGCTCCGCACCCGGGCCGCCGCCGCC
>JAWWEW010000001.1:68195740-68206083 GCA_035583185.1 Anabacerthia variegaticeps
CTCAGATTTGTTCCACCTAATTTTAGGCATATGTCCTGTATGTAACTGATTTAAGGCACAATCACTTTGACTGTGATTCATTGATCTTAACGAGGGTGCTAAGCATAATTTGATGCGCTTTTGTGTCCTGGAGACACATAGATGGGCAGATGGGTTTGATACAGGATTTGCACAATAGCCTCACTTAACTGAACCAGCTGGAGCACCTCAAATGTCATTACATTCTGGTTTTAGACAGCTGAATCATGCCTCTGCTGCTTTGTGCTGAAGACTGGGATCTGCTTCAGACTGTAGGTGTTTAAGTGAGGCTGCATACAAGTAGACACTTGTGTGTATGTATGCATTGTTTTGTCTTTTCTGTTTAGGATTGCTTTTTGCATATGAAGAAATTCAGTATGCTCTTTATATTGGTAGAATATAGAAGTTACCAGCACATAAGAAAATAAGTGCAAGGTAACTTGTGCTGCCACACTTCTAGCATGTGAATGGGCCTCAAGTAGTATTAACTGCTCACACTTCATTTAAAATCATTTGAAAGCCACTTAAAGTTTTGTGTCAGAAATTAAGCTTTTAGATCTAGGGTTATAATTTGTTTTATTCTTCAGGAGTGGCTCATACAATCTAGTTACAATTTCATTAGTCTTGAGATACTACTCCACTGTAGCCTTAATAAAAGAGTAGGATTGAGTATTAAGTTTTTAGAATATGCATCTGACTGGTAACATGTTTGTTTTTTTTTTAATTTTGTTTTATTTTGGAGTTATTTGGCATTTGATATATTTGTGGGTTTTGTCTTCAGGCAATTTTTATTTAATAGAATTTCTGAAGTCTTTTATGGGTGCAGGGCAGGATTTTGTGGCCTGTAAGGGTGTGGATGATAGCAGCTGAGTCATCTGTTATGTTGCTGCCTGCAAACACAGAGGACTGGGCTCAGCATCCTAACACCTTAAGGTCCTTTCTTCCCAGAAGCCCAGCATGTCTCTCACACGGCCTGTGAAACACTAGCAAGCCTTTTTGATGTTCTTTTATCTTCCTTCCCAACCCATAGGAAAAAGCAGTGTAGAGAGTGCTTTCTAGGCCCACATGAAATAGGGCAGGATGAAGTGACAGAGGGAATCATGGCTTCAGCCTGTTCCTTCATTGTGTCACCAGTTTTCTTTTTTGTCTTTTCTGCTTCATGTGCTGCAGTTATATAGCCAGTGTTCAGAGTGCCTCGTGGTTATTTCTTGATGTCTTTTGAAACACTGGGTGTGAAATACTTCACTGTAATGACAAATAAATCTTTATTTATAAATATGAAAACAAATTTTAGTTTGTAAGCTGGCATGTATGTTCGTATTATGTTGGACATAGTCCAAAAAAGATTTTGTTTATTTTTGGTCTATGTGGGTGCTGAAAAATCTGGAATAATTACTTGGAAGAAACAAAACTGTTTTTATGGAGAAACTTGAAGAAGCATCTCAAACTTTGTTGTCCAATCCCATATCTGCTTACTGTGGGCATGGCAAGTTCTGGTGGTGGAAATGCTTAGAGGATACTGCAGAGTACCTTTTATCCTGAACAGTAAGAGGGTAACGTCCTTGCAACACAAGGATGTTGCAGCACTAATAATTGTACTGAAGGAGCTTCTGCAATTTGTGTGCTTTGACTCTTGTCTTTATGCCATTCTCATGCTTTCCCTATTATATTGTGTAATATCTTGAGTGATATTGCACTCCTCTCTCCTTCTCTGTCACCTTATGGCTGTATTACTTACTAGTGAGGAGCAAAGATTGCCATTTTGTTAAATGCTTGTGCAGTTCTTGAGGTAGGTACCTCTGGAAGGTTCTCACAAGGAGAAGTTTACTTAAGCAGTCTTTCTCTAGATGTCTAAAATCACACCAAGGGAGTTTAAATTTAGGCATGTGCTGGGAGACATTGGTCTTCCTCTAGGGAATCTGAAGAGACTAGTCTGATTAGGTTAAAAACTGTTGCAGAACCCCTAACCTCCATAACAGCAATGATAATGGTATTTATATCAAACATCTGTATGTTATTTAACCCATTTTCCTAGAAGTAATAATTTTGTTAGTACTTCTTAATTTGGCTCTGGGTTGGTGTTGAACCTTAATTCTACATGAGGATATGTATTCTGAATACATTCTTATATTTGGCAGTCACTTAAACATCAGAACTTTTCTTAATCCTGAACTTACATGATTTTTTTCCCCCCATGTTTGGTGTTTTAGAAGTATGAGAAACCTATTGTACAGTAGCTTTTACTTTTTTAAGCCTTTTGTATCTTTTTTCTACTTCGGGTAATAGTGCTAACACTTTCTCATAATAAGCACATAACTGTGACAGAATATTTATCCAAAAGCCAGAGGGTTCCTGGAGGGTAAATGCAGCTTTTGACCTCGATTTGAGCCTAACTTTTAGCTTTTTCAGTCTGACTCAATGTAGGCAGCAGGTATACTTGAGCAAGGAGAAAGGAGTGTGACGTCTTGGAACAGGGTGTCAGTCTGAAACTATAAACGAGAAGCTTTCCTGCAAAACCCTCCTACTAGAGGTTTAGCCTGTGAATACAAATGGCAAGTAGATACAGTTATGAGGGGAGCTATAATGTGTTTATGGGTGTTTCTTGGATGTAGGGGAAGTTCAGGACTAAACAGTAACATTAGAAAAAATGCAATTTAGGGCTAATGTTGGAACAGTTTTATCTTTTGTGTGATACGATAAATGATCAAGACAGTTATATCCCAACAGACACATGTATCTGAATTCTACCTGTCCTATAATAAAGATTCTGTACTATTAGGAGGAGGATGGGAATTTGTCCTTCTAAGAGTCTGTTATTAACAGAATGAATCTCTCACCCTTCGTGTTTACCTGTCTTGCCAGTGGTAATGCACAAAGAAAAAACCTATGTATGCTACTAGAAAATTTAAATCTAGAAATGTAATTAGCCATATTTTCCCCCAGCCACCTGTTCGAAGCAAGAATGTACACCTTTGATTTAAATTATTGCTACTGTGATTGGCACTGTGGTACCTGTTCACTTAGGAGAGTTGCGTGGCATGTGGAGATGAAGTTCTCTTATTAACTGGCTCAGAGCTGTGGCCACCTTCTCTGAAGTAGTGCACAAAACAGTATAATAGTTTTGGTTTTTTTGTTCTACCTCTAGTACAATGTATAGACTAAATGAATAGAACATCTTCAGCATGAGAGCACCTTTGTAGTACCTGCTCTCCGATCTGCAAGGGCAGTTAACTAATACCTGTTCTTTAAATCACACAGAGATGTCTTGCTCCTTATCCTAGAGGAATCACCTAAGCATGGACTTGCAGAGTGAAAGGGCAAAGGCACCCTTCATCTTCGTCCATTTTGTCAATGGCAGCTGAGCCCTTCTTGAAATACATTCAACATATCTTTAAAATAAAGTTGTTCACACTGTGGTTGGATGTTTGTCCTAATTATTACATAGTTGTGATTTGATCTTAATTTGTTTTTCTGGAATACTACTTTTACTATTGTCTCCTCCCATCATTTATTCTGAGACCAAAGCTGTAGAAAGGGAGTTGTCCAGTAAAGCTGTCTGGGACTGGTGTGATTGCAATGACTCATCTCCAGTACTGAATGAACAGGAGGATAAGTACAATGGCACTGATGGTCTTAGAGCTACCAGGACAAATTGTTAACTGAAAACGTTTCTAAAAGAGTGGGTGCACAACTCTCGTTGGAGTTTTAAAACTGCTGTTGGCTAATTGAAGTGTGGGTGTCTGATGTATAGTTGTAAGAGGTTGGGAAGATTTATTTCTGCACAAAGAAAAGCCCAGTTAGCTTAACTGGTTTTGAAAACAGGCCTCCTTCTCACACTGAAGCTAAGAAAATACATAAAGCCTGTACTTTTTTTGCTATGTAGGAAGTGGCTTGCTGATGAGGTGAAAGCTTCTCGTATTCTTAGTAGCCTTGAAGGCTGCACTTGTATACAGAACATATACAGGCACACTGAAGACCTCACCCCTTATTGTTGTGTTATCAAAACATAACTGGACTCAGAGTTGATCCTGTCAGTGCATACAAGCCTATCTACACTATGATATATACAAGCGTGGATGAAATCCCCTCTGAATGAGGATTATGAAACTCTTGAAATTTCCTTTCCCTTGGTTGCTGAGGGAAACTCCTCATATAAGGTGTGGGAGAACACATGATAGCCCTAAGCGACAGAGCTGTCTGGCTAGGGAAGAGGAGGACCTGTAGCAAAAGTCATATAACCAGTATATGTTCCAAGTTGATGGTAGCTTGAGAACCTGCTTCTGAATAATAGAAAACTGTCCAAAGAAGCAGCAGGCCAGATTTCTCTCAGTCAACTTTACCCCCAACTTCTTTTTAGGATGATAAAGAGCACGCCTAAGTGCACAGATTTATGATCATGGGCCTATACTACAAACAAACCCCCCAACCCAACATACATTATTAATTTTATATATGATATTAGGTTTCTCTTTTCATTGATTCAGAATCTTGGCTAGGGAGAGTAGTAAGTTAGAGGGGTTGAACATGCCGCAGGGGATGTGCCCAGGAGGGGCTCTAGAGCTACAGCTGCCCTGATCCTTTCCTTTAAGTGGTTTGTGGTATTTCAGAATCACAACCCTTGTAACTACTCTCCCTCTCAAAGTGGAAGGAATTTTTGTGTTTTTTCCTGGTTGAGGCAGTTCAATTATTGCTTTTGCTTTTTTTTTTTAATATCTTGATCAGATTACAGGTCAGACTTTAAGCTTTGTTTTTTTTACACCAGACCTGAAAATTAGTGACAAACCCTACAAACTACTTGATTTCAGGTGAGGCACCCCCTCCTCCAGGAGCATTTGTCATTGATCCTGTTACAGTTAAAGGCACGTCTCTGTGAGATGATGACAGTATGGCAGTTTTGAGTCAGAGAAAGCATATTTATGTCCTATTTTTGGATAATGCCATGATCCACAGAACTGTGCTATTAGTAAATCTAGCACAGTGGCTATCTAACCTATGTTCTACTGTGTGAGGGCTGCATCCTGTGCAAGCATCTCTGCTGAGAATGCTGCAAGGTTTAAATTATGGCAGGAGGTGATGCCTATAGCCACATATTCCTTGCTGCTGCTTATCTGCAGATGTTCCCTTGACTGTTTCAGACCTAGAGTGAATATGTCATACTGGTCTGCAAAACGAATGTCCGCTGGATTTAAGAGGTATGGACTATATGGCAGACAAAGGTTGCCAGTGCTCTGCAAACAAGTAGTCAGTGAAGAGATGTCCTGAAACCCAGAGATCCTGTTTCTCAGACTGGGAGATGCTACAAATCTGAGAGCCAGCACGTAAAGACAAAAAGACATTTTCTATTCAAAATGTGGCCGGGTTTACTATTTGTGGAGTATGGTGGCAAACAGAACAATAAAACCAGCGCTGAGTGATTGCAAAACATGCTTCCCGCAGTACTCGGGGAATTTTACTGTATCACGCTGTCACTGAAATACAAAGTGGTTATCAAAGGTGACTAATTCAAGACGGAAAATAAGGTTGGGATGAGTTTCACAATATTTATGTAATGAACATATGAGTTTTGATTTTGCTTATGATGACATCAGAGACTGTGATGTCTCTTTCATAATGGTAATATGTGAGTGTGTGTAATCAATTACAGACCTGTGTATTCTTAAGGAAAACGTAAAGTCTTTCACAAATCGTGCCAACAAAAATTATTCCTCTTTGAATTAACAGGTAGTGAGTACAATGTGATTCACAATGAACACAATGGTCAAACAATGTTAAAGTGGTGTATGTGTCATTTCTGAAACACCTCTGCTTAAATCTTAACACCTTGCCATGACTGCAATAGCAATGGCTTTGTGAAGACACCTGTTCCACACCTGAGCCACCACTCATAAATTTGTATGGTGTAGAGCTTTTGGTGAGGTTATTTGACCTATTTGAGACCCCACCAGGCTGGGTGCAGCTAGCTGCTTCTGAAGGTATTCTGATTATGGAACAGACATTAATTTCTTGCCAGTCCTGCCTTTATCTGGGCAGAAACACTAACCTTCCTCAGAGCTTCTTTGGGCCTCTTGAATACCCTGCTGTATGATATAAACTTAAAAGTCTCTTGTGAATCCACTACTTTTGGAATAAGATGATCTTTAGATTGCTGTAGTTGAGTCTTTTTCTCATCCCTTTACACAGGAATGTAAACTGCTTTCTTTTTGGCAGGGAGGTGTATCCTGTTCTAACTCCATTTGTGCCTACAGGAATTGCTGCCCCTTCAGATCTACTAGTTGAGATTTTTGGATGCTGACTTCCCCATTTCAGTCAGTACATGCTGGGTGAAATTAACCAGAGACCTGATAATTTACAGCCAGAACCAGCAGAGGTAGGAGGTCTATGCAGCTGGCACAGCAAGAGTTGGAGGAAGATGTTTCTGTGGCCCTAGGTGCATTGTCTGCATATCATGGTGGTAGATATTTACCCTTTGAGTGACATTGTAAGGTGGTTACCATTTTGCTCCCTTTTTTTGTTGCTAATTGTTAAAATACAGTGAAAGTGCAGTTGGTTTATTCTGCACTGTACATGTAAGTGATTGGTGTCAGGCATTGAATTCATCTCACCTGCTTTTACACACCTCATGAGGGCTGTTTGCTGTCATGTGTTTCTTTTGGAGGCTGTGTTGACTTCAACAGCCAGCTGTTCTCTGCTTCTCCACCTCTCCGTTCAATTCCCTGGTAAAACTGGCTTTGTTATCCTGGTAAAGGGGATTGAGAAACCCTTCCTTTTACAGAAAAACTAATTAACATAAAGGTCCCCTTTCAACTGGAACTTCTGCTGAGAAAGATGTTCAGTGACTTTAATTGAATATCTACAAGCTGTTGGAGTAGGATGGATGCAAGCATTGCAGAGCTCTAGCACTGCAAAAGTTGTCTTTTTCAATTGGTTAGAAAAAGCAAAAACTGAATGCAGTCTTTGAAATCTGTTTTTAAGCACTGTTTATTGTTCTCTGCAATGAATGCTGTTAGAGTGAGTTTCGTTTGAATATATGCAGAGATCTGTATTGGAGCCAGTCACACTGTGCTGCCTTTGTAGGCAGAGCAGACAAAGGGGCACAGCGCATGTCCTTTGCAAGCAGAGGTGAGATGAATTGTGCCCTGTCCTTTCTCTTGGAGTATTTGTATCCTGAGGTGACTAGGTCAGCCATCACTGTCTGTACATAAGGGCATCTTCCTTGTGTCTGGGATGCAGGATAGAGTGTCCAAAGGTGCCATAAATAGATATGGGAAGAGAGAAGATCTGAGGAAATAACATACATGCCTAGCCTGACATTGTCCCAGTTGTATATCTAGTTCAGACACTGACTGAACCAATTGTGAACTCTAAATTAGATTGATTTATTAATCTGTTTTTGTGAGTTTGTGTAGTTTTTCCATGTCGATGTTTGCGTTCACAGAGCCATTTGGTAAGAAATCGTTGTTTTGAAAGGCTTCTAATTCCTTATTGGATGCTAATAGTTTGGTAGAAGAATCTGGGCCATATGTTTTATTCCAAGTTACCTTATGTAGTAATACATGAGTATTAGTCTTCTGCTCAGAAAGGTCTATCTCCCTTTAAACGAGCTGAAATATGAGAGTTTGTATGCTCATGGGTTCTGGTTAAGAATTCACTGAATAGAATGAAAATGCATCAGACTGACAGTTTATATGAAAACCTGGAGATGGGGAGGGAACAGGCATTTGGGCCCTAGGTTGTGCCTAAGGCGTAATACTTCAGCATAATATTTGGCCAATTTCTCAAAAAAAGAGAAGCTGAGAAGCCAAGTTTGACTGCTGCCTCTGCTAGGAAAATTTGGACCTGCGCATGCAGGGAGAGTTGTGCATGCAGGAGGAAAATGAATACTGAGACAGATATTTTTCACAAAGCTTCTGTGTTTGTCTATATAGCTGTATGGTAAAGAGTATTCCTTAAAGAGGTAAGTTAAAAAAATCCCAACAAAACAAAATAAAACCCCCACAATCCATCCCTCCAAAGCACATAGTTAAGCTGCAGTATACCTTTTTGTGTTTTGCAGGAAGTAGCTCATATCTCTCAATTAAATTTCCTTTCTAGTCTTCTTGAGTTCTTTGATGTCATAAAATCACTTTTGTGACAAAATCAGGTTAGAGAATGCTCTTCATCATGCTGTAGCTGGACAGAACTGTTGTCGTTTTTCCAGCACACAGTGTGTCCAAAGACAATTTTTGGGTCAGTCTTTCACTGTATTACACTGAAGTACAGTCGTTGTACATTTATCTTGAAAACTTCACTGCTCACACCAATTGCAGTATGCCAAACACCGTTGCTGCTTGCATTATTTTGTTGTGCTAGCTGAAAGTTCTAGAAACTGCTGCAATTTCAATGGGCCTATCGTACCTTTAAAAGAGGTCTATTCTCTTTTTACAGGGGCAGCTCTTGAGGTACATGAATTCTTGCAGCTTAATATATCATGCAGTTGTATACTGATACATACCAACTGAACTGTTTTCTCATTCTGTGCTAATATTAGATCTTTTTAATATAATTTATGAAAAGGACTTGCTTCATGTGAATTGGGAAATGAACTTTTCAGGTACTTTGTTTCCTCATACTTCTAAAACTGAAGTTCTCATATACTCTTAAAAATAAGATTACTTTTCATATTTCTTAGGCTTAGAGGAAAGTGAGCAATCTATTAATTTTTTCAGGTCCTCCCAATTTGTTGCTCTCTGTCCATGTGGTGGTTTGCCCCTGGCTGGACAGCAGGTGCCCACCAAAGCTGCTTTATCACTCCCTTTCTCAGCTGCACAGAGGAGAGAGAATATAACAAAAGGTTTGTGGGTCAAGATAAGGGTAGGGAGAGATCAATCAACCATTACCATCACAGTAAAAATTTATTTTATGATCAATCAAATCAGAGTACAATAATGAGAAATAAAAACAAATCTTAAAAATCCTTTTCCCCACCCATCAATTCTTCTGTTTCTTGAAAGGAGTCTCCTTGTGCAGTCTGTACTTTGGAGGTTTTTCTCAGTTCTGACTGCAGCTGGGGAAGAGCTGCAGCTGTGCCTTTTGTGATCAAAAAATGAAGGGACAGAAATGACAAAAACACCTCAAGCATTTTGTCAGCTTGTGTGGCAGGGCAGGGAAATAGTTTTGGGCAGTGACAGTTCCAGTGTGGCTGCAAATGTGCATTAAGCATATGAAGTGTGACTGTGCCTGATGGCAAAGTTTCTACAACTAGTAGAATGGCTGAGGGAGCTACAGCTGTGGTTAGGAAATCAAACTGGAGCAAGTTGTTGGGATGACCACAGCTGATGGCTGTGGGAGAGTGGAACTAGAAGTGTGCTGCTTGAAAAGTTAAGTGTGCTGTATAACAAGATGGGAAAATGTACATGTCCCAAACTAACTTCCAGATTTACAGGTACAACTCAATCCTCTTACTAACAGTCACTAAAACTGAAAACATGGCTGTCTTGAACCCAAAATTTGTAATCTTGTAACTGGTAAACCCACAATTTTTTGAAAAACACAAATTTTTAGGACATGTAATTGCAAAGGAAAGCTTTGAAGCACTGTGTTTGCATAAACCCCGGAAGGTGTTACTGTCCTCTTCTGAGCACAGGAGCTGAATGCCTCACCCTGTGAAGCAGAGCTAAGGGTTATACATACTTGTGGGGTCTGTGTGTTTTGGAGCTACTGAAGTTCTTGAAATACAGATTCTACTTCTTTGAAAATTTAGCTCCTTGAAGATCTGTTCCTGAGTAGGGGCAGCACAGTGTTGGTTGCTGTTGAGTATTTAGCACCAGTCTTGTACCTCAAACCGCTTCAAGTTCTAACCCGAGATTGGGGTTTTCCAATGACCCATGTAAATCTCTCCAGGCTGCTGAGTAGTGAAAGCCCATGTTTCCCACTGCTGAACAAGGGTCCCAGTAACAGCGTTATTCAGTGAGTAGTGGGGACTCTCTTCATCTCTTCCTCTGTCAGTCTTTTCAGGCATGTTAGACAGTTATTATTCACAGATGTACATCTGACTACAGGAGTAGTTTTCAGATTGTGAATTGCTGCTTTACAGGGACCAAAAATGAAGGTTGAATACCTGTCTTTGAGAAGGAGATATTAGAGAAGCCTCACTGAGGTGATGCCTGTTAGCTGGTTTAGACATTATTATCTGCGGTAAAGAAAGGGTTTTGAATTCCCTTCTAGCACTCCAGTTTTCTGCAATGATTAGCAAAATGCTTCTGTTTCCCATGCAGGTCTCTGCATTTTACTCTTGTGAGAGTTATTTTTTGTTTAAGTGTGGCTGCTGTGCAACAGCACATAGGCAG
>JAWWEW010000001.1:68206183-68280404 GCA_035583185.1 Anabacerthia variegaticeps
TGCAGGTCTCTGCATTTTACTCTTGTGAGAGTTATTTTTTGTTTAAGTGTGGCTGCTGTGCAACAGCACATAGGCAGGGGAAGTGGTTTGGGTTTTCTGCTCTGAAGCAAACTGCTATGCAGATTGACAGTGTTGCAAATATTCCTCCAATGCTGGCTTGTAAGAAGGTTTTGTTTGGGCTATATAATTAGTGCCCATATTCAAATGTCTGCATATATGCAGTTTAATTTGTTTTCAGCTTGAGCTTAAGAAATACTTTTGACTTTGGCCTGGAGGTCTATACAAAACTTAAGCTAATGGAGTGGATAAACAAGCTAGATAATGCTTCAGACTTTCGTATGTTTAGTCACTAGTACAACACTATTACTTATGACTTTATTGTTTCCTGTCTTTATAACAAAGAAATACTTTTATTTGTGTTGCTTAGAGTGAACATAAGTTCCAGTTCTGGCAAACAAAGGTCACTGAGTTTCATAACGGGGTTACGAAAATGGAAGATGTTTAAAATGTGCATGTACTTTATTTGGTTTATTGGAAACCCTGATTCCCAGCTAATATGATCACAGAATCACAGAATGGGTCAGGTTGGAAGGGACCACAGTGGGTCCAATCTCCCTGCTCAAGCAGGGTCATCCTAGAGCACATTGCACAGGATTGTGTCCATATGGCTTTTGGATATCTCCTAGGCAACCTCTTCCAGTGCTTGGTCATCCACATATGCTAGATATATCATCTAATGTCCTGGGTATATCTTATTCATCAGGTAGAGGATCTGTACTTGATCTGTCCCTGCTTGCATCAATGTAGCCCCTGAAAATTAAAATGGTGTAATGAGAATCTATACCAGTTTTTATGCTGGGTACACTTATGAACATTGCCATTAATTTAAATAGCAAATTTAATCTTTGCTCTCAAAAACAAACTTCTGTATATGTTTAGAAATTTTGTACCTTATGTAGCTTAAATGAGGAACTGATTTTAGAAAAGGAATTTCTTTAGATACAGTACAGCATGTTGTGGTTTTGAGGATGCTCTGTTCCTTTTGAGCCATGCAATTCTGTAGATGCTTACTTGTTCAGGCTTTCATGTTGAATTTTCCGTCAGTTCTTATTAAATACTGATTATTCACAGGAGTCAGTGTGGTGAATATTTGTGTTTAATTAGTAGCTCATATTTTTCTATGGGAGTTACTATTTTCATCTGGTTTACCATTTTGATATCTCTGGGGAAGTTATAAAAATAAGGTCTTGCTTTTTAAATCTTCAGTTCTGCTAGGAAATATTTTAAAGGTATGAGGAGGCTTACTTGTTGCTGAAATGTTTTAGAGGAAAGGTTTTGTTTGATTGCTTATGTGGTCAGTTTGAAAGGTCTTTTTTTTAAATACTAAGAGTTGATATTTTGTAGCATACTACATTATCAGCAGTTCAGCTACTAAGAATTTATCAAAACCAAGGAAATCGTACTGAAAAAGTTGAGTGGTTCTAATCTAACTGTAGACTTAGATGACTGGGACAATTTATGGTTATTGTGTTACAGAATATTAGTCCCAACAGTTTTACGCTTCAAGAAGTCAAATTTTTCATGTGTTTACATCTTTGCTGCCAGTAAATTAAATGGAGTTTTTGGCATCTTTCCTCTTGATGGTTGTTTTAGATGCCCTTGCTTTCCTTTCCATGGCTGAATCTCTTTCTTCCTTCAGTGCATCCTCAGTATAAGGTACTCAGAGCAGGATTATTCACATTTCTATTCAGCTGCAAAGGTTAGAAGCTTCCTTTGTTTTTAAAGGGTACCTGGGTTTCTTACTTCATCTGCAGGCAACTGAAGTTGGGACTTTAAGGAGAAGCTACAAATGCTGTAAAATTCAGTGCTTAACAGCTGGGCTTTTAAGATAAAGGTCTTAACAACATTGTCTCATCCATGCATACCTTAGTGGTGTTTTATCATGCTAAACAGGGGAGTCTCACATTCAGTTTGGAGCAAAATAACTATCCTAAAGTGACTATCTGTTGCACAGTTTTGGGATTTTACAAATTTTACATTAGTACTTGCCTACATGTCTGTAGCACTTGCTTCTTACATAGCTTTTTATGGTTTTGACATTAGCACTAAATTTCAGTAAGTCTAATTTTTGTCTTTATTAGTACTGTGAAGTACTCAATGTGTACTTTGATATTTCCATTTGAAACCTGTTGAGAACAGTTTTCTATATTTGATCCTAAACCATGAATTTAATCATATGCCTAGAAGGTGTTTATCCTTTGCTGATGCTTCAACACTTTGAAGTTTTATTTTAGGCACAGTGGCAGAAGTTTGTAGAATTGTGAATATTTTACACTGATATCTCCTGAGATTTAGTATATATAGAGATTAGTGTAGATAGAATTTCTTGGCCTCTTCCATCCGTCTTTCCCTGAGAACACATACTATTTGAAAGAGAGCTTGAAATCTGGTTTGCCATAAATACTAATTATATTCTTCATGTGGGTTCTTGCTTTCATAGTCACAATAACTGTTGCTTTGTGCTCAGTGGGCCAGCTCACAGCAGTTATTGTAGAGGGTAATGAATGATGTTTATTTGTGCTGTATGCTTGACCACATCTGGGGGTGAGTACACGCTGTGATAGCTAAGTGGCCTGGCAAATGATCAGGCTGCTACAAAACAGTAGCTTGTGTTAGAGAGAAAAATCAAATCTAAAGAAACTGTCATCTCTTGCTGTTACTGATGATTTCTAGTGGAAACGACAGACATTCGGTGTGGATGTGATACTGAGATCTACCCTTTTGCATGTATAGCTTTCAGTGAATGCTTCAAATCAATTTGCTGTTATTAACTCCTTGTGAGTTACAGAATCAGTTAGGTTGGAAAATACCTCAGAGGCCATGAAGTCCAAGCTATGACCAAACACCACCACGTCAACTAGATCATGGCACTAAATACCACGTCCAGTCTTTCCTTCAACACCTCCAGGGACAGTACCTCCACTGCCTCCTTGGGCAGCCAATTCCCATATCTAATCACCCTTTCTGAGAAGAATTTCTTCCTACTGTCCAACCTAAACCTCCCCTGGCTCAGCTTAAGACTGTATGTCTCCTTGCCTTGTCACTAGTTGCCTGGGTGGAGACCAATCCCCACCTGGCTACACCCTCCTTTCAGTTGGTTGTAGAGAGTGATAAGGTCACCCACTGAGTCTCCTCTTCTCTAGGCAAAGCAAGCCCAGCTCCCTCACCCACTCCTCCCAGGACATGCACTCCAGACCCTTCATCAGCTTTGTTGCCCTTCTGTGGACTCACTCCAGCACCTCAAAATCCTTCCTGAATTGAGATGCCCATAACTGGACACAGCACTCCAGGTGTGGCCTCACAGTGTTGAGTACAGGGTAAAAATCCCTTCTCTCCTCCTACTGGCCACATTATTCCTGATACAAGCCAGGATGCCACTGGCCTTCCGGGCCACCTGGGCATGCTGCTGGCTCATGTTCAGCCAGCTGTTGAACAGCACCCCCAGGTCCTTTTCCACTAGGACGCTTTCCAGCCACTGTGTCCCCAGTCTGTAGCATTGCATGGGGTTGTTGTAACCGAAGTGCAGCACCCGGCATTTGGTTTTGTTGAACCACATGCTGTTGGTCTCAGCCCTATGCAGGATCCAGCCTGTACAAGTTGTTCTGCAGGGCCTTACTACCCTCCAACAGATTGACACTGGGACCCAACTTGGTGTGGCACACGAATTTGATAATGCTAGACTGCCATCTCCTCATCCAGATCACCAATAAAGATATTAAACAGGACTGAGCCCCCACTGGGCCCTGGGGAACACCACTAGTGACCAGCTAACAACTGGATGCAGCACCATTCACCAGCACTCTCTGGGCCCAGCCATCAGTGAGCTCTTAACCCAGCAGAGAGTGCATCTGTCCAACCCTTGGGCTGCCAGCTTTTCTAGGAGTATGTCATGGAGACGGTGTCAAAAGCTTTGCTGAAGTCTAGGTAGACACATACACAGCCTTCCCCTCATCCACAAGGTGGCTCACCTGGTCATAAAGGGGGATCAGGTTGGTCAGGGAGGATCTGCCCTTCCTAAACCCGTGCTGGCTTGGCCTGGTCCATTGCTTGTCCTATATGTGCTGTGTGATTACATTCAGGATAATTTGTTCCATAATCTTGCTGGGCAGCAAGGTTAGGCACGCCTGTAGTTCCCCAGATTCTCCTTCTGACCCTTCTTGTGGGTGGGTCTCACACTGGCCAACCTCCATTCATCTGGGACCTCCCCAGTTAGCCAGGGCTGATGATAAATGATGGAGAGCTGTTTAGTGAGCTCTTGCACCAGCTCCCTCATCACGCTAGGATGAATGCTATCTGGTCTCACAGACTGAGCATCTAAGGGCTCAGCAGGTCACTAACTACTTCCTCCTGGATTACCAGGGGTCCATTCTTCACCCCATCCCTGCCTATCTGCACAGGAAGCCTTTTGTCCTGAGGATAACTGGTCATATTGAAGACTGAGGCAAAGAAAGTGTTAAGTACCTCAGCCTTTTCCTCATCTTTGGTGAGTCTGCGTCCAGTAAAGAGTGGAGGTTTTCCTTGCCCCTCATTTTGGAATCGGTGTATTTCTGAAAATACTTTTTATTACCCTCTACAGCAGTGGCCAGGTTAATTCTAACTGAGATTTCGCCTCTTCTTTTCTTTATAACGACCTAACAATATCCTTAAATGTGATCTTCCCCATCAGCTCATCTTTTGGCATATAGGAGCAGCCTGCTTCTGCACCTTCAAGGTTTTTTCTTACAGTATGTCCAGCCATCCTGGGCCTCTTTGTTTTTAAGAAACTTTCCAAATCATTGTCCTGAATAGGCCAAAGTCTGCCCTCCAGAAGTCCACGGTAGAGGGACATCATTTTGTTGATGCCCCTCCTTACTTCACCAACTATTGAAAACTCTTATAATTTCATGATTGCTATGTCCAAGATGACCACCACATCTCCCACCAGCCCTTCTCTGTTTGTAATGAGCAGGTCTAATGGGACCCCACCCCTGGCAGGCTCATTTAGCAGCTGCAACAGGAAATTATCCTCCATGCACTCCAGCAACCTCTCTGAATTGCACCCTCTCTGCTGTGGTGGGTTTCCAGCAGACATCCAGAAGGTTAAATTCTCCCAGAAGAACAAAGGCTGGAGATGGTGAAACATCAGCCATCTGCTCATAGAATTATTCATCCACCTCTTCATCCTGCTTGGGTGGTCTGTAACTGACTCCCACCAGGATGTCAGCCTTGATAGCCTTCCCACAATTCTACCTATAGACACTCAACCTTATCACTATCTTCAAGCTCTGTACAGTCAAAATACTCCCTAATATACAGAGATACCCCACCACCTCTCCTTCCTTGCCTATCTCTTTTGAAGAGCTTGGAACCATCCATTGCAGCACTCCAGTCATGCAAGTCATCCCACTGCATTTCCATGATGGCAACTACATCATGGTTTTCCTGCTGCATGATGGTTTCCAGCTCCTCTTGTTTGCTACACATATTGTGTGCATTAGGGTCGATGCACTTCAGCTGGGCTGCTGATTTTGCCCCTAGCTCTGACTTGCCACTCCTTGGCTTGTCTCTAGCATGGTCTTATCCCCTTACCCCTTCAAACCTAGTTTAAAGCCCCTCAGTCATCCTTGCCGACTCATGGGCTAGAATCCTTTTGCCCTTGCTAAATAGGTGAACCCCATCTGTCTCCAGCAGACCTGGAGCCATATAAACTGTCCCATGATCAAAAAACCTAAAGTTGCACCTACGACACAAGTCTTTAAGCCACTTAATCATCTCATGAGTTTTCCTGTTCCCAATCTCATGCCCAGGGATTTGTGTTAATTGCTAGTTTATAGAGTTGTGTCCATCTGTGTTTGCTCTCCTTTTTGTCCTGAAACACTTGTGTTCTTCACTTCTTAACTGATCACGTTAGTTAATGTTAAGTACAAGCAGCCTGACCAGGAAGTCTTGTGTTGTGTGTCTGGGTATCGAGCAATTTCCTAAAAGTTGTGCTGATGCTGCTTTCAGTTAAGATCTCAGACCTTTAGGTTTCTTTAAGCTTGAAGGAACTAGAGTTGTCAAAAAAGAGGGAATTGCAATAATTTTTTGATGAGGAGACAGGAAAGAACACAATTTAAATTTTTATGTTACTAATGTGTACTTTAGCTACCTTCCACAGAGCCTGAGCCTTGCAGGTAGTCCCTGTTCCTAGCAGACTGCTTTGTGCCAGTGCTGGAACCAGGTGGTTGCCTTCACTCCAAGCTTGTAGCGAGAGTAGGAAAGGCTATTCACTCCTTGCAAACCCAGGAATACATTTAAGTGGGTCAAAGCAAAAGGACAGAAATAGTACCTTTTGGACTGGTGACAAACTGATTACTCCAAAAGGTTGCAAGGATGTGATTGACACCCCACCAACGAGATATGCTTTCCTGCTGTTCCCATGACCACTTGGTGTTGATGTTAGCAAGATGGAGAAATAAAGTTTCTATGTCCTGCTAAATCATTTTGGTGACAAAATAGAGAGCCTGAGCATTATTTGAGTATCTGTGAGTGTTTAAAATGACTGGATGATGACAGATTTGTGGTATTAAGTAGCCATGTGATAGTGAATAGCTTTTGAGGGCTTTTGGGCTTTTCTGATTTTGAAAACCAGTTTGTGGCATCTGACACTGCAAAGTACACCTGCTAAGCCTTGAGGTTAAGCCACTGGTTTCAAAGCTAGCTATAAGTACGTTCTAGCTCCCCCTCTTGTGTGACTATAACATCTGTGAGGACCAAATAGATTCTGTCAAGGGAAAAGACCTGCAAAACAGTGCTATCATATTGCTTGTATGTGAATGGGTTCTCTGAAATTTATATTTTTTTGATTTTCCTTTTCCTTCTGCTTAAGACAATTTTGTCACTAATATTTATTTTCTGAAGAGCATGAGGATGTTGTTTATTTTACCTTTTGAAGGTGTGTTAAAAATAGGCAAAACAAAGGACAGTTGCATTAATATTTTCACTGGCTGAGCTAAGAAAATGTAAATTAAATATACCTTTAGTTTTATTTTTGTCTGCTTTGAGTGCTTTGTGATAGAAGACCAAATGCCTTGCAAGCTTTTAGTGAACAATATGTAGAAAAAGAGGTGCCTTGTTCTATTATTTGGTTGGTTCTCCAAAAAGAGTGAAAACCAAAAAATTCGTGCTTAGCTATCGGGAATTTGATGCTGTAAAAAGAAGTGAAAATATCGTAACTTAAAAGCTTGCTATGGGATTACAGTTGTTTTTAGCACTTGATGGTTAAGTGTTTTTTACTTCTGTGTCTCTAAACTCCTCCAACTGATAATTTAGCTGTTAATTCAATTGTGTGATAATTGATTGCCATGAACAATTTCTTCAAGAGCACTACAAATTTCATTTGTGTTTCTCTACTAACTGTAGCAGTTTTTACTTCCTCCATTATTTGGCACCTAGTGACGAACGTGATTAATATATACCAAAAAGGTGTATATGTAGAAGATGATAAACAAGATGTATTTGCTAGAAAAGCTTTTGGATCACACTTTTACATGTAGAAGACTGTGTTAATCCTTTCAGTTGCTGCTGAATTTTTGCGATTGTTTTCCTTTTGTAATAAGTAAAAAATGTATAATGAACAGATTAAGATGTGATGATGTTTCTCTCTAACAGCACTGTTCTATTAATAATTGGAAATCTTGTTTTTTCCCCCTCCTCCCTCACATCCATAACAGCTAGCAGATGGCGGAACCTCTTCTCTACACCTGTCTCCTTGGCTTTTCCCTATAGCCCTGTTGCAAGACTCACCCCATATACCAATGGTTTTAATAGTCCCAGCTTCTCTAAAACCTCCAGTAAAGCAATACTAACACCTGAACGAACAGGTAATGCTTATCTTTCTATTGATTCATGGTGCTTACAGAGTTGCTTAATTTAATATAATCTTGCTAAGCCTTTAACAGCAGTGTACTTTTCAGACGATTGTATATAAACTCACATTTCAGAGGGAAATAGTTTTTTTTTAGTGATATAAAATTTTTCAATTAACTACAAGTTATCTTCCTAATTAAATTAACTACATATTCTCTTCTGTTATGCAGCATGTTGTATTAAAGTGATGCTGGTAAACATTAATAATGATTTATCTGACAGTATAGTTGTTTCTGTCGGCTTAAACAGACCCCAGCTTTGCTGCTCATTTCTGCCCCATGGTGCCCCTTCCTTGTGTCTACAGAAACATACGTGCAGCTGTGTAATGAAATTGCAGGGAAAATTTCTCTATAATAAAAATAACTGTCAGAATCATGGCTGTTTTCAAACTGGTATTGTTGCTACTCTCCAAGATTTATTTTGTGTTTGCCACTGATTTTCAGGGGACCCTGGAGTTCTGGGAAAAATACAAACTTTCTGTTGTCTGTAAATTGCAAGGATTTGCATTTTTCCTTCTTCAGTACAGGTATCAGGAGTCAGTTTGTATCTGTGACTTCTCTTAAGCTACAGTGGCAGTGGAGAAAATAATGTTCTTGGAAAGAGGCACTAACATTTTATTGCTGATGGGAACAAGCGTGGGCTGAGGAAGTTGCCATCAGTGTCACACCGATCGGTGTGCAATTTTCCTTACAACCCATAAAATCACAGCAAAAACCTTTGTTTTAAAGGATATGGGCACTGTGGGTGAGATGAAGCTCCAGACTGAATGCCTGGTGTAGTTGTCTGTATGTGAGTGAAATGTCTAAGCTTCCCTATTCAATGGGATGAAATCTAGTTCCTAAATGAAAGCATCTCATGCTATTTGAGATACCCTCAGGTATCTTGTCTAGCTTCCTGCTGCCGCTCCAAAAGAGCGCAGCTGTTACTACCTCTGCAGAACCCCAGGGACTACTGTAACTTGCACATTTTAAAAAGCAAACACATTTACTCCTTACAATCCTTCCAAAGCAAAGTAATCCCCTGCCTGTCCTTTTCTTTCAGAGATATTATTAGACAACAGCTGAATTTAGGATGAATTTTAGGTGACTGCTTTCAGCAGTGCTAGAGGATGCAAACACATCTGTGATAGAAGCACAGCTGGTGAGCCAAGTCACAGCAGTTCTTGCCCTGCAGGCTGTGGGTCTCTGGTGGTCCAGAGGATATTAGAAAGTGATATACTGTTCTGGTTGAAGGATTTTTTCTTTGAAGTTGAACAACAACTAGATCACACAACTAATTGCAAATTAGTTTATATTTTACTATCATGCGGGGGAAAAAATGGAATCCAGAGCCTTCTCCAAGAGGTAGCTCTGTGAAGGAGGCAATGCTTTCTCTGTTGTTGTACAATGTTCAGTCTTAATTGATATTGTCATTGATTTATCTGATAGTTATAAACAATTTTTTTTTAAAGAAAAAACAATAAAATTTAGCTGAATGGCTCAGATAAAGCATGTGAGTACTGACCAGAAGGTAGTAACACATACACACTTGCTTTTCAGAGCAGAGTAGGAAGAATCACAGTCCCATATGAGAGATACAAGTGCAGATGTGGCTAGACTATGCTGACTAATCTGAGCTGTAGCAGAACTCTCTTGGGTAAATTATTCATTGTCTTGGCTATTCAATGCTATTTTGGGAACAAGCAGATGAATACATGATCCATTACTACACTTACTACTTCTCAGGAGTATCAGAGTTCTTTGCTAATTGTTAATGAATGGAACTACACTTCTGAAAGTTTTTGTGTTCTGTACAGAAAATATTTTAAACTACTGTAATATAAAAGGCAGATGATCATGAATGAAAGACGGCCAGACATATTTGCAGCCTAAAGTTTATGTTTTCTTACATAGGTTACATTTCTAGGAGTTCCCCTTTGAGTCCACAGTCATCAGTAGACAGTGAACTGAGCACTTCAGAGCTGGAAGATGATTCCATCTCCATGGGATACAAGCTGCAGGACCTCACTGATGTTCAGATCATGGCTCGTCTACAGGAGGAGAGTAGGTGACTTTTTTTTGTTTTCAGAATAGTCTGAGGAAGATTTCCCATAGCAGTTAAAACTGCTCCAGTCTGGTCTCAGTCAAGTGGATCTTTCTTAAATGGTGCCACCTCTTCAGTGGCAGGTGGAAAAGCTCTTCACCTCCACGGAGAAGGTACGCACATTGTTGGGTTCAGGTTAATCTGAACTGGTGCTGGATCTCTCAAAATTTGATGTTTCACTTTTTCTGAATTCCAAATCATTGAGTACATTTAGATTTAGAGGATTTGTAATGTCCTACCACATTCATTGAAATAATCTTATTTCTAGAGAGAGAAGATGCTAAAGCATTTTTCTTATGCATATGTTTCATGAGAAAGGTGAAAATAAACAGCTCTTCTCACTTTCTTTGCCTCAGGTTTGATTTTCATAATTGTCAGATGAATTTTGAGGTTAAGTCCCCTTTAGATACTGGATTAGGGCCTTTAAATTTAGCATCTTGGTTTGAAACTAGTAGTTATACACAAATCTGAGCCCAGAGTCTTCTCTGACAAAGATTATAGTTTTGGCTAAATAGTAATCTTTGGAAAATGTCTTTATTCATAAATAAAGGACATCTGTTTTAGAGGTCACTGAGACAGTAAGTACAGTATCTTCCTCACTTCCTATTAGTGCCAAGTAAGACATCAAGGAGGAATTGGTGAGATTAAAAGCAAAAAAAATTCAGAGAAGGGCCTGAAGGAGAATGCCAAGTAATACATGATTATATAAAAGAAAAATAAAATGTGAAGGAAAGATTAGAGCTGTGATTTGTCTGCAACCATGCAACTGAGCAGGCAGAGCGATCACAGCAGTTGAACGTGCTGAGTATTTAGTGGGGCTTATGATGTTAAGCAGAGAAATTAGCAAGTGTTTTTATTTTTAAAAGAAAAAAATTATGACTATCAAAGACAAAAAGGATTGCATTACTTAAATGACAGCTGTGCTCATCTCCAGAGGGAGGTTTAAAAAACACTTCAGGTACTTAGCTCTTTAAGGAATCAGATCATTGGCAAACTGGAAAGAAAAACACTGGTTTTTCTTCTAATCTGTGTCAGGTGCAATGGTTGTATCCTTGTAGTAGCAGCTGGAACAGAATGTTTGAGCACGTGACAGTTGTTGTCCACTTAATCCTGTGGAAAGTGGTAGTTCTAGACGTGCACACAGGCACGCTCTCTTCACAGTCACAAATAGAAACTCCCACTCGAGGAGGGGGAGAGGAAGCATATAAAGAAGTTTCTATTATGAAGCAAAGACATCTGTTAAAGCTGAGGGCTTTTTGTAAATCTAGGAAGGCTGTTATCTGCAGCTATTGGCAGAGCTACTTGGCTCCTGGAAATGCGATGTACATCCTCTTTTTCCCTGGCTGCTGTGCAGCTGAAGAAAGGGGGATGTGCAAGGGATATGAATGTTTCCCTCTCACTTGACCCGGAGCAAGCAGGCTCTTCTGGGATAGTGCTAATAGTGAGAGGTTTTCAAAACCTGGTGTTCTAAGGGAAGGGTGGTAGGATTGTGTACCTGTGTAAAACGCAGTCGTGTTGCCACTAAGGCTTGTCCAGATGCTATCAAATGGGAGAGGCAGAATATTTATATGGTTTATAAGTTTAAGAAATGTCATTGTCAGCATTTTCATTACATGACTATAAAAGTTTAATAGCAATAGCTTGGAAAACTAATGTGAGTGTGATTCCTCTAATTTAAGAGTATTTTAAAGTTAAAAACTTAGTACTCGTGTAGTCTTTGTATTGGCACAGAACTGGGTACCTTTTGAAGGTGATTAATTTTATGTTAAGAGAGGCATCCAAGACATCTTTTGGAGACTCCTCTATTCTTTTATAATTTTTTATTAAAAAGGGATCTTGAGAGAAATAATTCCGGCTTAGATGCCTGGAAGGTACAACTGAAAATTAGATCAGAGGAATCTTAGGTGAGCAGTTCAGTCTGGTTACATTGTAAATCCAGTTCTTGCTGTAAAGTTGTGTCTATTTACCTGCTTAGTTTTCAAGCTTGAAGTGCACATTAAGAGTTAATCCTTTAGCAGAAGCTGAATCATCCTCCTCTTCGAATTTACAGGCCTTAGGCAAGATTATGCTTCAACTTCAGCATCTGTATCAAGGCACACTTCCAGCATCTCTCTGCATGCGGGAAAGAAAGGGACATGTGCTGACCAGGAATATGATCGCTATAGTCTTGAGGATGAGGAAGAGTTTGACCACCTTCCACCTCCACAGCCACGTCTGACTCGCTGCTCCCCCTTCCAGAGAGGGATTCCTCACTCACAGACTTTCTCCAGTATCCGGGACTGCAGGAGAAGCCCTACTTCCCCACAATTCCCTACAAATACTTATCAGCAACCCTACTACTCTCCTCAAGCCCAAACTCCTGATCAACAACCAAATAGGATTAATGGAGGTGGGTTGCATGCTTTTCTGACAAATGGACTTTTCTCTGTGCCAAGTACCAGTTACATTTTAAAGATGGATTGTCCATAAATTATGATAGATAATTTAAACCTGTGTAAATGATAAAGGTATGCAATTGTTAAGCAGTTTTCTACAAAGTGTAGTCTGTGTCCTGGTCCTGAAAGTTGTCGCTTTAGTCTGTTTTAAAATGCTGCAAGAATGACCACAAGTGAAGAAAGAAGAAAAAATGGAAAGAAGAGCTTGTTTTAGCAGACTAATGGTTAGAAGAACTGCTTGGGCTTTCAAGCTTGATGTCTGCATGTCCATCATCGATACAGTTACATACAAATCAGGGTTTAACCCTTTGTTATTATGAGCTTGCTCTTAATGCATCTCTGCTGTGAATCCATGATCAGTGCTTATGGCAGGGGTCAACGCCTTGCTCCTCCTGTCCTAGGTCTGACGGGGCTGAATGTTAAAGTAGTGGGAGATAATGTCACTCCCAAACTATCCTGAGACATTGCTGCTTTTTTGCACTGCATTTGATATCTATTACAGAACCTCTGGAAGAATTGTCTCTTGGTGCTTACTCATGATTTAAGTTTCCCTCCATTGTTGCTGTTAGCTTCTTTTCTTTCCTTGTTATGATCACAATTTTCTTCCTTCTGCTGCATCTTACTTTCCTATTCCTTCAGTATTACCCCAAGGTAATTCTAAACAGTCCATTTCCAGCCAGGGTCGTGTTTGTAACATTACAGGTTGCAGTTCGCCCTTGGGCAAGAAAAGAAATGTGTTGTTCAAAACAATACACGGTTGCTATTTATAATGCTACAGGTATGCATGTTGCTTTTCTGACAAATAAGACATGACAGGTTGGTGCCAAAAGCACTTGCATTCAAAGTAAGCCATGTCATGGAAATATAATTGACAAGTGCCAGTATATAAGAAAAGCTGACATTAACAGAGAGTAGAGGGACGTGGGTGTCTGTTGGTGCAGGATATGTGCCATATTAATTTTGATGTTACTTTCCTAGCTAGTGAGGTACAAGAATGGGACAGCATTGCTGGGCTTGCAGAAATGTTGTGAAATAGAAAGGAAGATTATGGGACATATGTTTTTTTCGAGAAGAAGGGCAGGATGTGTTGCTGTGATTTTTTTACGTGGCCCTCAAATGTGTTTGGAATGGTTTCTACATGTTCCATGTCAGTGGGACTTAAGCATTGGATTCCCACGTGGAAACCTTTAGGGCATTAGAAACACTCTGAGTTTATTAACTAGCAAGTGTATAAATGTAAAAGACCACCAATTTTACCACCTGGTTGACTTTTTTCTCAAGAACTTGAGGTGTTGGATAATGTGTTTGGTGTCAACCAGAAGTTAGGCAAGCATGATTTCAGTTATCTGCTTGCAAGAATGGCAAGACAGTCTTATAGTAGCCAGTACCACTGCCTTTAGAGGGGAATTATCTCTTCAGCTTCTACATCTTCAGCTTCTGACTCATGCAGCTCTGATCTGTGTAAATGGCAAATACTGATGGTGAGAAACATTTTACTTTGGCTTTGTTCTGTTGGCAGACAAGTGAAGAAGTAAAGTTTTCACTGTACTGAGTGTGTCTCAGTGGTATTAATCTTCTCATTGGCACTTACCATCTTGGCAACAGTTTCATTGTTTCTAAAGAACTGCTACACAATGCATGGAGATAGACTGCAAAATAAGAATTTGTCTGAAGCTCACTATGAGGGATGGTGCTATGTTCCACACAGTTAGGGTTTACCAAGACAAATGAGAGAGGGGTGTGATAGATGGAAGAGATGAACTGTTTTGTTTGTGCCTTCAGTATATGTGGAAAGCATGATCCATAATTAATACAAATCATTCATACCACATGCTGCTGTTCTTGGCTGTTCCAGCAGTCTCCCTGAATCTTTCTTCATCTCTTCCCCCAAAGAGATCACATGTTCTTGTATGTGCTGTCAAGGGTCTGGCCCCTGCTTCATCTGGTCATTCACAGAGCTCTCTGTAAAACAAGAGTAAGCAGCAAGTAACTGTTGAATTTTGACACAGTCTATGGTGAAAAAACAGTATTTAGTTTTGACACAGTCTCCCCCCAAACTGGTCTGTGTGTTTAGCTTAAGTAAAATTTTTTGCCTTTAGGCAAATGGTATGAGGAATGCTGCTCTACTTGCTTTTAGTGGTTTGTTTGGTATGGTACTTTAGTTGAGGGACTTAATTATCTGCACTGTAACAAATATGCTGAAGGTGTGATAAACTTGGAAAAATTTAGTAATTCTGTTCAAAATACAATATTGGTTGCCTGAACAGAAGCAGGTACATTTAGATTCTGAGATGTGGGTGCCTGCGTGTTTATGAATGGCACAATTTCACTGTCCAGACAGAGCTGCATGAGATACTTTGATGCACCCTGGCTTCACCATCAGCCTGTGTCTGTTCTGTTTAGTTGACATAGATAACCCAGGGCCTCTCAGATGTCCGGAGGTACCTCTGCATAGACACCGACTTGTGTACTTCTTGTCTAGTCTAGTCTCTCCCTATAACCAGTGGTGTGTTTGTTCTCCATCCACAGGATTGTGTTTTAGGTAGCAGGAAAATTGTTTGCAGTTTCTGGCACCCTACTAATCTTCTGCCTTTGCTTGGGGTGAGAATGTGCTCACAGATGTTTTCCAACTGTGTTTGAAGCCATAATTTTGAACTCACACATTGTTCTTGCCAGCGTACTGTAGGAAAGTGCTGCTGCTGCTGTAATTTTGACATTCTGCCCTGTTTTAATTGCTGTACATCTCTTTTAAAATAAAATTACATACTTCTGGTTTAATATACCACATCATCTAGCCCCTAGTCTCAGGCCCAGGTTCTTTATCTTGCTTTGTCCCACCCATGTCAGAGTGAATGGTGCCAGTCACATTTACTGTCAGTCCCCAACCGCTTGCTGTATTGAAAGGCTCCTGGTAAACACTAGCATAAAGTGGCAGATGTGAGAAAATATAAGTATGTTGTGAAATATGTTATGATGTGTTTAAGGTGTCTTTGGGGCCAGTTGTAGTATAGCCTGTAGGTGTACCTGTTGTTAACCTCGTAAATAACATTTTTGCAGCTGTTGCCTTTAGAGCGAGTATGTTATTTTTGCATTCTAATATGTTTTATTGCCAATTCTGACAAGAATGCGCTAATAGTAAAGCTTTGTATGAAATAGATCTTTTTTCCCTTGTTTAATTGCACCCTCTGCCTAAATCAGCTGAATTGTCTGGAATGATAAGTAATGTCAGAAAAATTGCATTTATGAACTTTCTAAGGTATTCTGGTTTTCAGGAATTTTGTAATCAGTTGGTCAGAAACAGGTCATTTAGGGGAGATCTGAGAGAGGCAGGAGGTGAATAGCTTTGGAGTATCTGTTGTAATTAGCTGCGTCCATCTAGTTAGTTTGTAGTTCATAATTTAATAAAGATTTTAACATGTTTGCAGTGGAAAGATTTATGTTTATACCTCTCCTTCCTCTAACTTGAAGAAGTTAATGGTTAGCAACTTAAAATGTTGCTATTGATTAATATCAAGAGTACTTTATATATAGTCATTTTCATTTAAGAAACAACCAAAAGTCATAAACAAACCCAAGGTGATTTCTGCTTCACATTCTCCATAAATATACACTTCCTTTTCTTACTGAGACACAGAAGTAATTGTTTTCGTTTTAACTTTTTAACAAATATATTTTATTTCTATTTAGTCATTATTTTTTAATTGATGTTAATATTTATACTCTTTATTACTTCCGATGTTCTGAAACTGGAAGTAACAGAACTATAGTGCTGTGAAATCATCCAGAGCAGTCAAAATCCAGGATACACAAGATACTGAAAGTGGGATTGATTTTCTTGTGTTTAGGCTCACTTTCCAGGTCTTGAGATCAGCTTACTCATACATTTTTATCCTGGCAACCATTATTTCATATGCATTTTAAAGCGTCCATTTTTATAATACTTGAAAATTGGAAACTGTATCTTGGACAATTTTTTCCAAGTAAAGAAGGAGTTTATTATAATACAGTAAGAAGGGGCAGGTGAAAATACATCATTCATAGAGTAGCAGTGCATTCTGTCTGGTTAGTTTTAATATATATTTTCTGTTACCTTTTCATGTTGATTTTTAAGTTTTTAGCTTGGTTTATGCCTTCATAAACAGGCCATTCCCTTGAAAAATTTTGATTTTATTTTCCAGAAATTAGCAGTTATAAGTTAATTTATTTCCTCCTCTTCTAGGGAGCAACATTTCTTAGGCAAAATACTATGAACTTCATTGGCTGTTACAACACCTGTGCCGCATTTTGAAAGCTGCAAATGTGGTTTCTATTTGTTGTTTGGGTTTTTTTTAAGCAAACTCCAGGCAGATAAAGAAGAGCATTTCAGGGACAGTAGATTGGTGTTTAGATATCGGTTCAGTGCAGACTAACATTGATTTGTGTGTTTGGAGAGGTGGGAAAAAGTCTGTTCTTACTGATTTATGAAGTGTTTTTCTGCTCGTAACCATCTCTTGTTCAGTAAGAAGGAGAGAATTCTCTGTAGAAAATCGTTACAAACTTTATTACAGAAAACAAGAAAAATAATCTTACTTTGATACCTTTGAAGTTACATTGAGAATAATGATCACTGAGAGGAGTCATGGAAGGATAATGGAAAAATCTTTAATTGGCCATAACTGTCTGTGGTGGAAGGCACATGCCTATGAAGCCAGGGTGAGATGAAGTAACACTTCTGAATAAAATGTTCAACTTTAGCAAAATGTAGGTATTGACAATGGTTAAGAATGGTGTTGCTCAGTTAACTGAAGAACTTACTTTTAGTTGATAGTCCGTATTTATGTTTTTACCCACTGATGTCTCTATTGTATCAGGTGATGACTCCACAGACCTTTAAGAAGACCGTGGTGTGTTTTGGATGTCATAAATGTTATAAGTATTACAAATGTAATGCAGATACTGATCTCAGGTCTTTGGAGATAAGGAAGAGAAATGTAAGAGTGAAGTTGTAATAGTCTGCGAGTTTGTTAATGATTTTGAGAACACACTCTGAATATATACATAATATAGAACATAATATTTAAAACAGAGAAGCATAGATTTTTTTCTTACGGTTTTACCCCAACTTTCTTGTGCGTATGATACATATAAGGCAGAGTTGAATTTGCAGGATTTGTGTGAAGAATTTAACCATGTGTAAGAAATTGCTCATGTAGATAAAACAGTAATATATTGCCAATAATAATTTTGATTCATTGTATCACATTCCTTGATGATACTGTGCTTTTGGCAAGTCTTGTGAGTCTTTTTGTTCAAATAAAACATTGCCAACACTTGCAGAGAATAACAATGAAGGAATAAACATGTTTTAAGACACTTCACTGTAGAGTCAACTTAAGCCCTCTTTACAAGGAGAGCCTCATCGTCTGAGGTGTTTTGGCAGCTAGAAGATGATACTTTTCAAGAACTACTATGGAAGTCCCCATCTGGCATCCCACCAAGAGCGCACCTCTTCTAGGGCAGCTTTGCTACGAGAGGAAGGTTTGTTTGCGTGCTACACGGACATTAATCTTCAGCTGGTGATAGTATTAGGTCAGGGAAGGGAAAAAAAAAGAAACAGTGGAATGGGGACGGCCACCAGTGGTGCTGGGATCAGAAGACAAAAGACAAGTGCTGCCTGTTCTGGTGTCCTGCCAGGAAGAAGCTGGGCCACTAATCCCCGGTTGACTTCAGAGAAGAAATAGCATCCAGGGAAGAGCTAACTGGAAAAAATCAGAACTGAAGCAGCTGAGTAAGAGGTCAACTGCTGTCTTCACTGTACTTTTGTGGAATGTTTGACAAAATAAGCAACACTGCTGCCTCCTTTTCGACCTGTTTCTCAGCAGTAGTGAACATGATCTGTGCTGGGGGGGTGGCCTTTTCATGCACATTTTTAGTTGAGGGCAGATGATCCTGTATTTCACCATTCCCAATTTTTCTTGTGCTGTAGGCAGCTGGCTGTTTCAGCGTGGATGCCACATACGGGAAAAACATGCAATTTAGGTGATTTTTGATGTTTCATTCTACTGCAGATATGTGAAACAAGGGCAATGTATGCCACCTAAAGAGTGCTCATGAAATGACAAGCATGTGTGTATATGCATGGATTATTATGAGTAGGTGGCAGTAACCAGGAACCAATTATTAACTCCCTTTGCATGACCTGTCTTTGAATTTTCTTCACACTTCCAAATATTTCAGCAATGCAATGTCTGTAGGTCATATTATTTTATCTCAAAGAAAGCTAGGAAAGGTGAAGATGCATCTGTGATGCTTCATATGGCTGCATCCTACTTAAACATCATATTTGTTTTGGCCTAAATTGTAGTTGAGGCTCATTAAAGGATCACAGTAACTATGGATGCTGTAAAATCACAGAATTACAGAATCATTTAGGTTGGAAAAGACCTCTGAGATCAAGTCGAACCTTTGACTGATCACCACCTTGTCAACCAGACCATGGCACTAAGTGCCATGTCCAGTTGTTTCCCAAACAGGTGTAGGTCCTTTGGAATCCCTTACTGATGTTATTATCCACATCTTCCTAACAGAATAAACTGCAAGCAACTGATTTTTTTTTTAGGTTTGCCACTGAACCAGATTAGTGCAGAAGAAGTAGGAGAAACTGTAGCAAATTTCACCATTCTTCAGGAACAGGACTACTTGAACAATACACCTGAGAATACATCTCAACTCATACATCTCATCAGTCTTAGGAGACAAAGAGGTCTGGAAAGGAAATATTTGCTATTAGCAACTTGGAAAAATACTTTTGTTTTCTTCTCATATATTTCCAGCAAGTTCATACCTACTCACATCTCAGTGGCCTGACATAATATTGAAATCACATAACTCCCACCTTCTTCTTCCCTATATTAAGCTCACAAGAGCCAGTGTTTCATTTACAAATAAAACGTCTGTAAGACTATTTCCACTGTTTTTAGGAAGGGAGCAGGTGACAGAGCAAACTTCAAGAAAGAGATGAAAGAGGATACATCATCCAAGGAGATAAAAGCTGCAAATTGCCATCAAGGCGAACGTTTCTAGGTTTTCCCCAAACACAAAACTGACCTGCTATTTTCATTGCTTTTCAGGGCCATTTATCTCAGCAGACACAAGGACCCATCAAAGAAGTAATGCAACTGATTGATGGATGACAATTTGCAGGTGCAGCAGGAATCTGCTGCCTGAGGACTGAATGAATCAGCAGCAGAGCAGACTGCTGGAACAAGAAGGGACTGATGAACAGGAGACAAAAGACATGGCCACCCATTACATGTTGGAAATCCAGGCTACTTCTGTACCTATTTTTCTCCTGTTGTAGCTGCATCCACTGGACAGTTGAAGGCACAGATTATGCCTGGGGTGGCTGATGCAGTCCCTGAGTTGGAAGAGCGTGTAGAGTCTTAAGAAATTCTGCTATACAACATGATATTAGAAAAGCTATTTTATACAGTGTGATTTTCCCTACCACCATCCTTCTGCTCAAACCTTTTTTGCCAAGTGCTGTAATGTTGACCTAGGATTTCAGGACCTAGGATTTAAAGGGTAGGGTAGGACTCCAGAATTAACAGTAGCTACAGACATCCAATATTCATGAATTTTCTACCACGCTGGGCCAAGAATTGCATCATAGGAGGATGGTTCTCTTTTCAGTTCACAAAATTCATGAGTATTTTGGAAATGGAGACATAAAGTAGCTGTGTGGATGCCACTGTTTGCATTCCCAGGACAGTTTGGAAGCCTGATAACTGCTTTATCATTGTTAGATCAGTGATCTTAATACTTACCACCTGACTGAACAACAGGGGTAATCACTCTGCTAATGCTCACTGCTGTACCATTGACAGTTTCAGTCTGCCAGTGTCGATAATTAGTCACTAAAGCACAACTCAACTCTTTGGTGAAGGAACAAACCAAACCAATCCCTTTGGCCAAGGATTCAGACCCTGCATTTCCTTTTCCTGCTGGAGATGATGTAGCCTTGCTTTGACACACTTTACTGGAATTACGTAGGCATCACATATATTGAAGTTACTGCTAGTGAGTCCTAATAACTTGTATAGATGGAATTGTACTGTCACTTCTTATTACTTTACACTCGTTAGCAGCTTTAAGGATTAGAGGAGCTCATGGTGGTGCTAAATAGGTTATGTATTTATGTGGACTGATAATAGAAATTTCTAAATAAATCTTTTGTTTCTATGGACTGAACTTGCCCTGTGTGAGGTAGAAGGTTGACCCATACCATCAATTCCAAGCAGTGTCATGTGTTGTTCCTGTGCATAAAACCAGAACATCAACCTGGAAATTCCCTGCTTGCCTTTGGAGAGAACAGTCATAGCTGCCTATTACAAGACAAGCATATCCCTGCTTTCTGCTGCAGTGTAAGAACTGAGGGCAGACATCTGCCAGGCACTGGAACCTATGTCAGGAACAGGAGCTGGTGGCCTCTATGCTGACCGTGGTATCAGGAAAGACACAGCCACCTCAGCAGGGCACACTACTGCTCCTGAACCCAGTCAAAAGGCAAACCTAGGTGGTGGTGTCAATGATGATTTAATAAATGATCCATTATTTCCTCATAGTGGTGCTTTACTGAAGTCTGTCCTGTCACAGAAGGCAATTCAGACCAGGTCATTCAGTCTGTGCCTTTCTGCCCCTGCCAGTCTCTTCTGGTTATACAGAATCATCTCCCTTTGGCCTGGTGGCAGAAGAGACCAAAAGAGCTTCAGCTTAGATGACATGATGCTGTTGTGGTTGGGAAGTCTTGAGATGTCAGACTTGATTTCAACTTCTCTCTACAAATCAACTAGTGTGAGTGGGGTTGCAGACATTTTTTGACCCCTTAGACATTTTCCTTAGCTGTGGAATCTGCCCCACAAATATTTGGGGTATTTGCAGCTTTCTTTTTGTGGAAGGCCCTACAGACCTATTCTGAAATGCTTACTAAATCAGGTGCCACAAGTGAGGTAGGAAGGAGAAGCATGAGATTTGAAAATTCTGATGTCGACACAGGGCTCCAAGCAACTGAAGAGCATCAAGACTTAGCAGGTTTTGCATGTGGCCACCTGCAGGAATGTAACATGCTAATAAGGTTAGGTTCTGAATGGAATTTTTTTAGCATCTCATTGGCACCTGAAAGCAGGACTTTAGTCACTTAGGATAGATTCATCTCACTGGTCTCTAGACATCCAGAGTGTAAATATGTGTGTCTTGCTGTCACTGCAGCCTTTCTTTTGTGTTCGCTGCAGAGAAACAGGCACATTTAGGGCATGATTCACCTGACCTACTTTACACATCTATGTGAAACTTATCCTTATTGTGACATTTTATTGTTTAAATCCTTGCAATTCTGCAAATGTACTGCCTCTTTATGTCTTTAAAATTATTTGTGAATAATCATGCTGTTTAAATAGAAGGGTTCAATTTTTAGGCTGTCAATAGCGTATTCATATTACTCCTGTGGAGCAAAACCTTTATTTTGAAGTAATCTGTTATGATTTTGATTTTCTACAGAATTGATTTGGAGTCTGCTGGTGTTTCTTGAGAAATCTGACCTCACTATGGATGTTGTCTTCTTTTGCTTCAGATAAACTTCGAAGAAGCATGCCTAACCTCACTCGGATGCCAAGTACCCCCACCATTAACAGTAACGCTGGCTTTACTAGTTCTCCCGTCACTGTGAGGAATAGTCAGAGCTTTGACTCCAATTTGCATGGAGCAAGTAATGGGATTTCAAGAATGCAGTCAAGTAGTAAGTACCTGTGTTCTTAGGCTGTGGGCAAGGAATTGATAAAGTGGTAGAATACATATCGTAGTCACTGATCCTTTGTTCTGTGAAAAAAATTAAAAGCAAACTGTTCCTTTTGCACCAGATTTTAACATAGCTCAGAATTTCAGAGTTTCTGTTGTTGAAAGCAAATTCTGCCAGTCTTGTTATTGAGAGTTTCTTCACCTTTATTTCTCTTTGCCCGTGCATCTTGTGCCAATATTAAAACTGAAGTTACAAGTAGTAGTAGTGTTGTAGAAGCACGAATAATGCAATTAATTCATATAAAATACACATGAAAACTACTTTTCTTGGTAATTTATACAGTGTTGGTTTTACAGTACGCTGCAAAAATGCTGTCTTAAAATACATGACCTCTCTCCCACTGAATTTGATCTGCTTTCTTCCCAGCAAATGTAGTAAACATTATATCCTCATGTATAATGTACTTGTTGAGTGGGGGAATTAAAATGGCTCTGTAATTGGTTTAATTTAGGCGTCTTCTTGATGGGGAGGGTGAAGGGGGTATTGGTCTAGTGGATGTTGAATTATTAATGTAGGACGTGAACACAATTGATCAAGACCGAACCCATCTTTTCTAGCACAGTGGTTGAGGTACTTTAGAGAGGAATTGGAAAAAGTGGATTTCATTGGACCAAGGCAGAAGAAAGGATTTAATGTATGTGTTCCATGCCCTGTGAGATTTTGGAGGGAGAAGTTGGAGGGTGTTTTCTTTCAAATTTGAAAAGAATTTACAAATGTCTTCCAAATATTAAATTGAATCTTTTCTGGAAAGTATTCTTGGCTGATGGATTTATTTTGTTGTATTTTGTTCCTGTTTGAATAGGAGAATAGAAGGAATTCAGGTTCCCACCTGAATTTGCATGGTAGTACACTGAGAGTTTAATTTTATTTAATATTTTGCAAATACTCTCATATATGTGTGTTTGTATAAAATGCCACTTTTCTGAAATAAATTCAAAAAAAAAAGACATTTCTAATAAGTGCCTGTGCTGGGGTATTTAAGGACAACCTATGTTACAATAAGAGTTCCATAAGAATATATTGCCAGTATAGTTTAATTGAATTACAGCTCTGAAATTTCTTCTGTGTCTTTAAATGATTTTAAGATGTTCTTTTTCAAAAGACTTGCGAAAGGATTGCTCTAGATATGGTGTGTTAGTTTATGTGCTTCAGGCTTACGGCAGTTTGCTTTTGATACGTGGTCTCTGAAACTGATGCATGTCAAATGTACACCAGAGGGCAGGGTTGGGTAGAAAATCTATATATAAAGCTTCTGCAACTCATAGCATTGATTTAAAATGATAGTTTACATAACATTGGCCTTGGAATATGCTGTTACATTCAATACCTTTTTATAGCCTTTATATTGTTTTTATACATAAAGCTCAGACTTCTATGATGCTTCATAATGCTTTAAAGCAATGTTGCTTGAACGAGATCTGGTTATTGCAAGCCACCTTCCAAAAATTGAAATGATCTAACAGTAATTAATTAATTTATACCTTCAGCATTTTCTCCTGTTTAAAGTTGTAAGTGTTTAGGTGGATTTAGTGTGCTTCTAACAGCTAATGAAATATCTTTGAGGGGAGAAAGAATGAATATGGGCCAGGATTTTTGTTCAGGATGGTGGTAGAACATGGTATTTTAGTTCAGTGCAGTGTTACTGGATACAGCCTTGGATCCAATGTGTTTTTCAGCAGTTTGAAGTCAGCAAGTAAATTGTATAATGATGTGTTTATCCCTATTCAGATCTACCTAGAAATGGACATTACTACTGGGCCTTATTTTTTTGCATACTGACCTTGTTACTTCCTTTTCTATCACTTTTCACAGTTCCATCACCAGGACAGCTTCAGCACCGAGTTCACAGTGTGGGACATTTTCCAGTGTCTGTCAGACAGCCTCTCAAAGCTACTGCCTATGTAAGCCCAACTGTACAAGGTAGTAGTAGCAGTAGCAGTATTCCAGTGTCCAGCAACTCACAGTTGCATTCTATCACTGGGATCCCAATGCCAAACAAGACTGCCAGTCAAGGTGTTGTAGGGCGCAGTGCTCTTCCAAGACCATCGCTGGCCATCAATGGGAGTGGCATTCCCAGAAGTAAAATTGCACAGCCAGTTCGAAGGTAAGAGTTAAATAGGTCTCTTTCCCTGTGTGGATGGCGTAGGCTGAAATTGTGGGATTTTGGTTTCTTCCTTCATATGAATCTATAAAACATAAGTCTCTGTCTCCCAGTGGTGAGTCACTGAATGGGCGACGATTTCTTGCCAGAAATAATGATGGACAATGCTTCCTGGTAGCCCTTAGTGGTAATTGATAGCATGTAATTGTATATAAATAGGAATGGATTGCCACCCACCAAAAAGAAAACAGACAGAAACCTCATTTTATGAACATACATGGCTTACCTTCCTCCAGGCTTATGCCGACTGCTATTTCAGTGTCACAGGACGAACAAATCTTAAAGTACTCAAAAGAAAGAATTGCATCCCTGTTGTTGTAAATGGCAGTAGATTGTAAAAATATAAGTTGTGATATTGCAGCATTGTGAGGAAGGAAATATCCTGGATAGGATGGTCTTGGGTTGAACCACCATCTTTTCCATTGCAGCTGAGAAACAATAGGCAAACAGGGAATCCTTGGGTATCACATACTTGCAATGAGCTGTACTGTTAGGCACATGCATTCTTGCATTTTTCCAAGAGAATTTCATCTCCAAATGAATTTCTTTAAAGTCAAGCAATGAAATAAGTTTGAGAAGAGAGACTGTGTTTTAATCACCTTATGTTTTAAACACCTGGGAGTTAAATTCTAGCTGCGTGTTCTGTAATTAATAGGTGATGAAGTTTCTCAAAGAAAAACTTCTGTCACCTTGTGTTAACTCTTCCAACTATTTCTTTCCATTGCACACGTCCCTCCTCTTGTGAGGGCCCCCTGTGTGACCACCTCATTTTCTGTTGGATGAACTGTCACTGTTCAGCTCTCATCATTTTTATACTTTTCACTATATAATGGCTAGATCCAGAAAAAGTTCAAGTGTTCACATTCTCTCTTTGGTTTGAGTTACTTGGGGATTACACTGATGTGACTGACAACAGATTTTGACCCACTGCAGTGAAACTTTGATAAAGAGCCGTTAGGTTTCTTTTTTTCGATGAAGACTGTACCATGAGATTTCTGTTATAACCTCCTTTGCTCTCAGCTGGAACTCTCCCAGAGTTCTTTATAGTAGAGGATTTTCTTTCCTTTTTTCTTTCTCCTTTCCTCCACTTCATGTTCTTCTGAAGAGCTCTTAAATCTTTCATAGCAACATGTGAGAAAGCCATTCTGGGTTATGAAGACGAGTCCCTTGCTGTTTTGTAACTTTTCACACAACAGACAATATTAAAGAAAAACAAAATTAAGAATTTTCAGTGGGAGGGTGAGACACTGTACTCTCAACAGTGTTTTTATTAGAAGCTGATTCAAATCAGTAACAAAGCTATTTATAGTCCAGAGAGTCTGGGCTCGTCTTCTTTCCTTCAAATGTACTTCAGCAGCATCATATGTTGCCATAGAGCCAGATCAGTGTTCCTTGAAGATGGATGATCTTTGCACTGTGAGCATGACAGGTTTATAGAACTCAAAATGCACAGGTAGATCGGAGCTCAGCATGCACTTCTCTAATAGCCTTGTTTAATTTTATTGATGCACGTGGAAAAATACAAGCAGTTTCAGTTCATATGGACTTTTCTTGAAGGTGTTCAGCTGTTGAGCAGATTTTCTCCCTGTTGATTTTTGTCACTGTGGTCATTTCTAAGGAATTGTATTTCTGATTATCAGTTCAAAACTTTAGCTTCTTTAAAATTAAACAGTGTTTTTAGTCATGACTTGGTTAAAAGTAGAACAGGTCTTTTGTGTTTTTTAAATAAATCAGTCGTTCAGGGAGAAGTGCACATTCAGAGCAAATCTGTGTCTTCATATCTATGGCCAGACTGTTGCTAAGTTAGTGGTATTCTGGATACTTAAAATAGGTTGTTTGCCATATTATATAGAGGTTACATTAGGGAACTTCAGTATATACTGTGTAGGCTCGAACATGGGATGAGGGAGTGTTTTTAGTAATTTGTAAAATGAAATTATAATAGCCAAGATAAATAACCTGGCTAAATATTAACTGTTTTTTTCCTTGCCATCGTAAATTCATGCACCCACAAGTAGTGTAAAGAAATTGTGATTGTAAAGTCCATCTCTTCTTAGCCTTACTAGTGAGGCAACACCTTTTTTTCATTCCTGTTAAGTGGATCCACACAACTCTCAGCTCTTTGCAACTCCATGCTTGAGGCTTCTTGCAGACTCCTGCCTTCTAGTTCCCTACTTTGTAACCTTCTGCAGTGTGAGGGGCAGTGAGGGCAGCTTCCCGTAGGGCAAGGCGAGCCAGGACCTGAGTGAGACAGATAAGTCTGCCCCCCTGTGCCCAACCAAGAGCAGCATTGGTGATCATCAGGGTCAGCCGACAGTCCCAGTGTCCATACAGGTCCGCAGTGATGAGGCAGATTCCACCTAAAGCCAGGAAGTCAATAAGCAGCTCAGGGTCTGGATCCTGCCAGATACCAGGCACAGGTGTGGCAGGAATGTAAGCACACCTGTGGAGCCAAGGCTTGCTTGTTCCTGCTGCCTTGCACTGGAGCCAGTCACTGCAATCCAGCTGCTGATGGAAAAGTAGAAATGGACTACAGACCCTCCAAAACACTGTTGTCTCAAACCACATCACATCATACTGACACCTTGTGCTTCTTTGAAATGGTTTTCAATGCTGACACATTTTCCTGCTTAGTGCCCTGGAGCAGAGATTCAGCTCTGGATACATAGTAGTATTCTTACAGCTATTTTCAGCTTAGTTAATTATTCTTTACTTTTGCCCTCTGCGGGTTTTTTGGTGAAGATAATTAAACATACCTTTTTCTTTCTGGGGGAAAAAAAAAGCAGCAGTTGCAGAAAATAGCAGAGGTGGGTTGTATTGTGTGTCTCAAGTAATTGGATTCATTTAAAAGATAAGTGATGCTACACCAAAGTGGAGTTACACAAAAACAGCTTGGCTAAATCTTAAGTTTAAACTGTTTTTACTTAAGTGCAGTGTTTTTGCCACTAAAAAAGCAGTTGTAGCAAAGACGCAAGAAACTACTCTGCTGCCTGCCTGCCTGCCTGCCTGCCTTACAACATACCACTGCCTTTTTAATGTCAAAAGCATTTAGAAGTGGAGGAGGCATCAGTAGTTGATAGCAAAAGCAGAGTAGTGTGAAAACAAGCCTTAAGGTCTGGTTTTATAGGATAGTTTCACAGAACTGAGACACTTTATTTTCAAATTTATGGTTGTGGCACATTAGAGATAGAGCCTGACTTGTCATCAGTGAGTTGGCAGATCAAATCAGATGGTTGTTTTTCCTTTTTTTAGTTGCATTTGAAATCGTTTTCTTGGTAGTACCTGGAGGGTTTGGAAGATGATCAGCAAGCATTTTGTAAATCCTCATTGGTGAGTGAGAGATGCAGCCCAGGTACGAGGGTGAGGACCCAGAGAACTCCTTACAGGAGCGGTTAGTGCTGGTACTGGTGGCTCTCTGACTATGGCTGTGAGATGGAAACACATCATCACATGTCTTGGATAAGAGGATCTGGAACAGAATTTGGTAGCGTTCTTCAACCAATAAAGTTCTTTCGTGCCTGCATAGTGTTTTTATAAAGTGATGTTTTTTTGTGAACATACAGAACACAGCATTTTGGAGGGTGTTTCCCACTAGATGTCTGCTGCCCATAGTGACAAAAATAGGTTTTTACTGTCTTTAGCCATGAAAAAACAAATCTTCCAATTTAGAGGCCTCTCGTGAATGATTACAGTTTTTCACCCAATTCCTTTTTACAAATCTTTTATGCTCTTAAGACCAATGTCAGTGATGGGGTCTTATTGGAAATGGCTTTGATTTCACAATAGACCTTTACATGTGCATTAAACTGTAGCCAGTAATATAGCAGAGTGATGTTTCTAAGCAAGCTCCAAAGCCAGTGTCACTGCAGAAGTAAATGGTGTTTGTTACCTCGATCTTTCACATGAAATATGACTTCCTTTGCCATTTTTTTTTTTCTGTCATTCCGGTAATACAGTTTTCTTCAGCCTCCAAAGCCACTTTCGTCACTCAGCACGATACGGGATGGGAACTGGAGAGATGGCTGCTATTGATGAAGGATGCCCAACAACAGTGGAAAACAAATAATGCAGATTTCATTACCCAGCTGGCTGGGTAACGATTTGGAAAAAGAGGGTCGTACAGTATTATTTCTCCCAAGATCTTAATATGTAACCATCTACAACGCAATGTCATTTTACAGAAATGGACATCTTATCAAATACTAAATATTGCACTTTGTCAGTTACCTGAACAGCTGCATTATTATCAGACTAACAATGGCAGCATTGGCATTTGGAACTGAAGAAAGTATTAAATATGTGCAAAGTACAAGAAAGTTCCTTGGAAGGAACTAGAAGATTATTCTTTCAGGCAGCTTTGCCGTACTGAAGTTCTGAGATAATTTATTCAGTGTAAAGGCATCACACATTTTATTTTGAATTTGGGGGTACTTATGTATGTGCTTGAATTTTTTTCTAGTGTTTCCAGTACATTTTATTTTGTATACTTAAGTTCATTTAAACTTGCCTGAACCTTGAACAACAGAGAGATAATTTAACTTTTCTGTGCCATAAATAATATTTTTGGGGCAATGTACTTTTTTAGTGGTAGGAACATATCTTACAAAATCTTACCATTGGCAATACAAAACAGCATATTTATGTTGCAGAAGCACAAAAGAAAGGTAGCATTCACTGGAAATCGTCATCCAGCTGGGTCAGCATGGTTTTATTGGTTTTTCGCCATTTGTTCAATTGTTAATTTATTGTCATAGTGTTTTGTATTTAAAATGGCAGCATAAGTCACATTGCATTTACAAAGATACAGTGATCTCTAAAACTACAGTTGATTTTCAGTACTTTATTACAAAGATTGAAATTGTAATGTTTTATTAACAGTTGCTTATGAAAAATGAGTTTTAATGTGAAAAAAATCTTTTTGATAAATCTTTTACAAAATCCAATTGCACTAATCAATGCTTTCTTATAATGGCATATGACTTAATATTTGATTACAACTGTGTATACTGCTGTTTTGGAATGTTTCAAGAAATAAAGAATCTATTTCAGCAATAATGCTTTTCTTGGGTGTGCAATGTAAACATTGTGAGAATTTAGCAACTGAAATCTACTTAGCTCCTGAAGTTTTTATTTAGCTTTTATAAAGAACATGCGGGATTTTTGCAAATAGTATTGAGTTGATCTGAAAAACTTTTTCTTTTCGATTTTGTTATGAAGTCATGGTATGCCTAGAAGACAAATATGTATTATTTTCAAATCAGTCTTATTCTGATCCTAAGAGGTCTTTTTCAATTTAATGTTTAGATTCTACAAGTGCAAATGTGACTTGCAATGCGAGACAGAGATTGTGTACCAAGTGAATCTTTTACTGTGGCTCTGATTTTGCTCTCAGTTTTCCTCCAAATTTGCTCGAGGACCTACTTTTCTTAAAAGGACAAGCTAAAATAAAAAGCAAAGGGGAAGTGTTTAGTGGTGAGTAAAACTTTTATTACACTGAGAAGTGATGTATAGTAGTGCAGTAGTATCCCTGCTCAGTGTAACATTGTTTAACAGAGAGATAAACAGTTAATTTTTCACACTGTAGTTCTTTTAATCCAATTGAAAATTTTTTTCCAAAAAAAAACTGTTGAAGAAGGTATCAAGAGATGTTTAAAAAAAGAAAATATTTCTGCACTGGTAAGTAAGTATTTAAGCAGAAATGTGCCAAACTCATCTTGTTCATTGCAAGCTTTAATTGGAAGAAATTACTGCTGATTAAAGCAATCAGTCATTTGTGGACTGTCTTTGTTGTCTTGAATCGTTTGTCTCACAGACTGATTGTGGTGAAGTTCAGAACCAACTTGGGGGTGGTTTGCTTTTTTGCCTATGAGAAGGAGGTCATTAGAACTTCCTGAATTAATAAGCTCTCCCACCTTCTGCTGCTAGGGAATTCAGCATGATTTTCTTTGTGAAAGATGGATGAAGACCAGTGGCAGTGATTAGTTTCTTCACGTTGCCGAGAGCCCTGGTCTGAGCTATCTCTTCCCTCTGTTCCCTCCTGCCAGGATTTTGTCGCTGTTCCTCGTTTATCTGGAACGCCACAGCAGCACATTATTCTCAATTTTTGAAATAGGTTGCAGCTGTTGGAGGTTATACCGAGTTGTACACAAGAGGGCAGTATATACTTTGAAAATATTTTCTTTTTGGTAGCCAAAGCCCTTCTGTTTTCCAGGCTCTTGGTTTGAAGCCAGTGCATATGTTTTTTTCTGTTGTTGTCTATATATGATGCCAGCATGTTAAAAGAAGGTGATGGAATGTGATTTGCATTTTTAAATCTTGTACTACAAAATGTGTCATGAACTGGAGAGTCAAGCAGCTTGGATATTATGAACTTTTTGAGAAGATGCAGTTGTTTTTCCCTTTTTAATTATCCCTTTCCCTTGCAATACATTGTGTCAGGATTTGGTAACCTTACAGCTTTGCTGTTTTAAGTGTTTTTGTTAAGTATCTGTCACACTGGATGCCATCAAACTTTAGGAGGAAACCAAGGTGTGAGCAGCTTGATTTAAGAATTGACAGAATCACGCTCATTCAGCCATGGGCTGTGGTAGTGCTGCTGTTTGCCTATAGCTGGTGGGGCTGCCTGTGTGCCCTGAGATTAGTGTCAGTGAACCAGATACCACTGCACATTGTCACATACCTTATGACAGTCTCAGTGGGAGCAAACTGCATGGAATATGCAACACAAAACCACTTCTGTCAGGCTCGGTTTTGTGAGCGGCAGAATCTCCTTCAGTGCAATAGGAAACAGCAAAGCCACACAGTTACCTTTAAAAATACTCAAACTTATTTTTCACAACAAAAAATTAATTTCTAAGTGCAAGGGAATATTTGAGAACTCTCTCTTTGATTCTTCTCTTTTGGTCCCTGAATGAATATCGCACTACTTTCTCTTTGTTGCTGTATCCTAAAAATGAACTAAGTCCTTCTGTCTGAATCATAGTCTTGAGCTCAGCTCTTGGGCTCTGCTCTTGAGTCATGACAACCTTTTTCTCAAAGGTCTTTTCCCCTCCCTTTTTAGTCCCTGGGGATAAAACCTTTGCATTTCCAGTCATTCAGCCGCATAACTTGGGCACCGTCTTTGACTTTTCTACAACCTAATATTCTGGTTGCGTCAAAGTCCTGCATTATATATTCAAGATACACATTTATTTTATTTTATTCATCCCTACTGATTAAATTTGTCCATTACCTCCTCACCTGAAGTCATCTTTGGCCTTATAGTGGCTTCAGCATATGAGATCTGTCCTAACTAATCTGTTAAGATACTTTTCCTGTCTTCCCACTTTGATCATGTCACTGCTTTGACCACTTCATGTGTACTGATACTGATTTTCCCCTCTCTGTTGAAAAGAATTGAGTTGTGATCTAATTGTATTCTTTTGCATAGCTGTGTACATTAACCCATCCCACTACTAATTTCTCATTGAGTGTTGAAGTGAATTCCCATATCAAAGTCCGTGATGCCAGCCTGCCTTGTGCCTGCTGGAAGCAAAGCACCTGCTAGCTCTTTTCTGCATTGTCCCTCATTGTAGGGGACCCCTATGGTCTCCATTTCTTAATCCTCTTTCTTAAAAGGCTTTTTTATATATACAGGACCACTCAAAGCAGGACAACAGTTAAATTGCCAGTGTTGTCTTTTTCTGGTTCGAGTCCATTAATGAATGCTGCTTCATCATTTTTTCTTTGATTGTTCATTTTGGTATACCTAAATTGCAAGTTGTTGGAGACATGGACTGTCTTTTCTCTTTGTGTTTTTATAGCATAAAGCCTGGTAGGACCTGGGGCCCACCGTTAAAATGTCTGTATGCTAACACACATACTACAAATTAGCATTTTCATACAGAAAACACTACTTAAATATAAACTGTGAATGATGGGTGAGGTTTCATAATTAAAAAGAATCAGGGAAGTAACACACTCTCTTGAAAGCAGATTTGTGGTGTTTAATCCTCAGGCATGACTTACTACTTCAGAAATTCTGGTTAAAAAAGGAAATGACTAAACCCAGATGACTTTCTCTGTCACCACAGAGGTGAAAAGGGTATGTCCTTGCTAGTCAGGTTTAATTTTTTGTCCCTGTTTGACCAGACCATCTGCTCAGCCATCTTTCCCCCCTCATCTATACTTCTTCCTCTTGCACTCCCCAGATTCACACCTTTCTTCTAACCTCTCTCAGCGATTACACATGCTCTTTTGGCTCATGCAGTTCCTGACCATCCACCTACAGGTTCCATGAAGCTATTGTACTGCTCCCTCACCAGCCTGGGGAGCAGGTCCTCAGTGCATCTTTTGTCTCCATCATTGGGACTTTCAGCTGTTACCTGGCAAGGTAAGCAGTCATACATAATCCAAATTAATGTCAGTGGAATAGGGATCATGCCTATACTCTCAGATCTGACCAGGATGCCTGTTAGTTCCAAGGGCAGTTCAAGGGATTGGCTTTGACCTAAAGAGGCCTGAGAGATTATCTTTCTACATGTACAGTTCAACAATACTTTATATGAAAAATATCTCATGGAAGGAAGGAAGTGAGATTAGATAGGTTTATTCTTGAAACCTCATTCCACTTTTATATAACCCATTTTATATAAGCCAGAATCATTTAGGTAACTTCAGCATTACAAATCCCATAGTCACAAAGAAGAATCTTTGGTGCCCAAATGTTGATTTTGGCATAATCATATATTGGTGTCCTTCCAGTGCTGGGGACCCCGGATCTGGATGCAGCACTCCAGGTGGGGTCTCACCAGAGCAGAGGGGCTGAATCACCTCCCTCAACCTGCTGGCCACGCAGCTTTTAATGCAACCCAGGATACAATTGTATTTCTGGGCTACAAGTGCACGTTGCCAGGTCATGTCCAGCCTCTCATCCACCAGCACCCCCCAGTCCTTCTCAGCAGGACTGCTCTTGATCTGTTCATCCCCCAGCCTGTATTGATACTGGGGGTTGCCCTGACCCAGGCGCAACACCTTGTACTTGGTCTTGCTAAGCCTCATGAGATTCTCACGTGCTCACTTCTTGAGCTTGTCTAGGTCCCTCTGAATGGCATCCTGCCCTTCAGATGTGTCAACTTCACTGCTCAGCTTGGTGTCATCTGCAAATCTGCTGAGGGTGCACTTGATCCCTTCATCTATATCATTAATGAGGATATTAAATAACACTGGTCCCAATAACAGACAATGGTGTCCTGGTTTATATCACAAATAGTGTGGTCAGCAGGACTAGGGGAGTAATCATTTCCATGTACTCAGCACTGGTGAGGCCACACCTTGAATCCTCTGTTCAGTTTTGGGCCCCTCTCTAGATGAAGGACATTTTGGTGTGGGAGAGTGTCCAGAGAAGGGCAGTGAAGCTGGTAAAGGGTCTGGAGCAGAAGTCTTACAAAGACTAGCTGAGGGAGCTGGAGTTGTTTCACCTGGAGAAGAAGAATCTCAGGGGTGACCTTATCACTCTCTACAACTACCTGAAAGGAGGTTGAAGTGAGGTGGGGACCGGCCTCTTGTTCCAGGAAACTAGCAACAGGACAAGAGAAGATGTCCTTTAGCTGTACCAGGGGAGGTTCAGAGTGGACATCAATAATTTTTTCATAGGCATTGGAGTGGGCTACCTACAGAGATGGTGGAGTCACACCATCCGTGGATGGGTTCACAAAATGACTGCATGTGACACTTAGTGCTGTGGTTTAGTTGGCATGGTGTTTGGTTAAAGATTGAATTCAACAACCTTGGTGGTCTTTTCCAGCCTTAATTATTCTGTGATTCCATGATTCTTACTTCATTTCTTTAAAGAAGTACTAAGCATGCATGACTCATTGAGCAGGGTATGGAATGATAGCAAACGTAAATACATACATATAAAAGCAGCTCGTAGTCTTGTCTTCCCTGATTCATGTGAACCTTGGACAGATATATAGATTTGGCTCTCTGCATCTACATGTGAAGAAGGTTGGATACTGAATGATAGTTGAACTTCAAATTATTTCCAAAGAAATACTTTAAGCTCTATGACTATCTTGACTTTTTAGAAGTGGAAAGTAGATTGGTATCTAACACAGTCAAAAGATGTGCACATTTCCCAGATGCAGCTGTCAAAATTGTATAAAAACACAGGTTGATAGACTATAGGTAATGTTCACAATGATTGCAAGTAAGTGACTCATACTTGCAGAAAAATGTGACAAATACAGTAAATGAAAGCAACTTTGTTACTGCCATCACCCTCTCATTAGGTATTTGCTGCTGCTCTACTGAATTCAGACTTCTTTGCAAATCTGAAATCTGAAACTGATTGAGTCGTGTAAGATTTTACTTGTGTCTGAGCAAAAAAAATCACTTGTGCCTCCTAAGCATGGAGTAGATCTGGCCATGCAGTGCTGGATCTGCAGTGCAGATGTATTGCTCTGCAGCAGCCCTGTTGCTTCCGAGGAGCACAGCACCTGCTGCACACCTGGTACCCAGATGCATGTCTGTGGCTGTCTGCTGCCCTCTGCAGAGGTACCAGAGAGTGGAAGTTCTTTGCTTGCTAAGATGGAGTGCTTAGAAGAGGCTACTTACTGGGGCTGAGTCCAACTAGACAATGATATTCAAACATGTTATTTTTGTTCTGTGAGCATAGCCAAAAGATAATATTTAGCCATTTCAGACATCATCTTTCGACTCTGTAGAGCTCTTTCCCTATCCTCATGCATTTAATATTGTATTTTATTGTATTTTTCTATTGTGACTAAATTTTTTAGTTAGAAGAATGAAAATATTTCTTTTTCATTAAGGAAAAAAAACTATTTCTTCTTTGTTTCTGTTCACTTCTTGCCCCTGACATTTCTGTTGTTCCCCTAGAAAAATAAAATATTCCTTTGTATTTGTGGCCAGACCTATAGAAAGAATGAGCCTGTGGCCAAATTCCCAAACTGAGCTCTAGCAATCCAGCCAACCTTCATACTTCGCAGGCTGCACACAGATGTTACTAAACAAGGTATATTATCTCTGTCCAAGGCTGAACTTTTCAATAATAGAAGCAGCAGAAAACATGATGTGGGTATCAACTACAATACACCTAAACTGGAATTTTTTTGAACCATTATTTGCAATAATAGGAAAAAGAAAAGATACTGGTATGTTTCTCTGACTTTGCTTATCAGCCTTCCTGCAGGAGGTTATACTAACTTTTTGGATACCCTTGATGTATGCTTTTTGCTGTCTTGCTGTGAATTTCAGGGAGCCAAAACAAACGTGTTGAGTTAATTTTTAGCAAAATGTTTAGTGACTACTGATCTCTTTAAGAGACTTGCTCTTTCTAAAACTGAGGTGTTCCAATGCTAGGATAAGGGTATAATACAGTTTCTTTACATAATGTTGTTAATACTCCAGTCAGTTCCTTTAAATTGTAAATAATTGAAATGAAAATTCAAGAACTTGGAGGAAAAAAACAATTTAGAGAAAGTAATATTTTTTTAAGCCAAAGAAAATGTGTTTTGATTTAATCCATGTTTTTCTAGGCAGTCACTGACTGCACTAAATTACACAGCTCTGATTATTTATACATATTCAATGGGAAGGATTTTTCTAAATATGAGAGAAGGAAAAAAGCATCAGACAAAATGGTGGTGTTGTATCAATGACTTGCTCTTCACTGAATCTGAATTCATATTAAACAACTGCTGCTGCCAGAAAAGGAACACTTAGCACCTGATCTTTTCAACCAGAGTAAAACAGCATTGATGATATAAAATGGGCCCCATCCCACTTAATTTACAGATGCAGCTACTTGGGTGGGTGCAGATGGGCTCAACTCCTTTTAAGTATGCTCTCATCTGGTTGATATAAATGGAGTCTGATCCAGAAGCTGTGCTGAGTGTTAGCGGAGCTTATCTTGTTTCTCAAGATAGCTTATTACTTTGGCGAGCCTCATGCAGATGGAGATCTGTGGCTGAGTAGAAGAAGACCATGCATCTGCCTTACCTAGTTCAGTACTATCAGCCTGGTAGCTGATGGCTGATAACAAATGTGTGGCTTTGTTATCTGGCCCTGTAGTTTGTGAGTGAGCTGAGTGGTGCTCTTCGAAGAAGAGCCAAATGTAATTATGCGCAGTGTGAAAACATGGGCATGTTTTTCTGAAGCACTGAGTATTTGCAGCTCCTACTGCATCTAGCTCAAACAGTAAGACTTTTAGCACCTCTGAAATTAGACACTGGGAAAATTTTATCTTGCTAGTACTGTCTTACTAAGGTCCCACTTAAAGTGATATTTCATTACTGTATTTTCACAGATCAGCATCTTAAAGTCTATTCAGAAAGCAGTTTATACAATTGTATTGAGTGAAAATGGCTTGGAATAAAATTCACTGTCTGGGCATGGATATTTTGTATTTCTGTGGAATTCCAAACTCACGGCACAGAACATTCTTTTAAAAATAGTGGTTCAGATTGTTTTGCATTGTCAATGATACGTTTTCCAAAGGAAACAGGAGGAAATGTGCTATTTATTTCACAAGCTGTTCCAGACAATTGGGATGATCATTTACCCTGGCACCCAATCAGTTCATATGGAATTGAGTGTAAACACCAATATTGATTGAAAAGTCTCAAGTATTCATAAAAATTCAAGTTAACTTTACGGTGTAGCACAGCAAAAACTACATCCAAGGGGCATTTAGGTAATAGAGGACTCCATTGTGGAAAATCTTATCATCATTTCCAAGAGTAGACTTATTGCCTCAATGCAGACTAAACCAACAGTTTGCTCAAGAAATTCGTGTCCTGCTTCAAAATATAAATCACAGGTGCTTGTTGGGTTTACATAAGCACAAGTATATTTCTAAGAAAGAGATGGAGATGTGGAAACATTGGAGAATTTCAGTAGTGTTTCAGAACATAAACTACTGAAAAGAGCCTTGTTTCCTTCTGCATCATTTGTAGCCTCACTTGATATCCTGTCTACTTTATATCCTCAGTGTGAACAATATATGATAAGATGAAAGGCCATTTACATAAAAGCAGGCCATCTCCTTGAAGAGAACTTATGAAGTACATCTCTTGTATATTCCTTTAATCCTTTGTGAAGCATTGACTGTAGTTTTGCCCTCTGTTTTGAAACTTTTCCTTAGTTCCACAGAGCGGCTAAGTTTGTTGTGAAATAGTCTGGGTTTTTTTCCCTTTCCTCAGGGAGAAAAAAAGATATGGGAAAAACCATCTTATGGCATGTGTTAGCCTGCAGACAGAATCACAAAGCAGCAAAAATGAACATGTTTTCTAAAACCTCAGTACTACCAGAAAACCTGCCTGACATGCCCACACTTGAGTAATGGGATTAAATATTTGTACTGTGATAGTGTCTGTGGGCCTGGAAGCAAGTTGGACTTAATGGAATAAAGCCAAAAAGCCTTGTCCAAAGCAGCTGGCAGTTTAGGTGTGGGCATCGCCTAAGCTCTGTGCACGTTGTCATATGAATAAAGCTCTTCCAGCTGCTAGAGGTTTGCAGAACTGATTCTGAGACAGGAGCACTAAGAAGAGTAAACTGGAAATCAGAAAACCTGGATTCTTTTCACCAAATATTTTCTTTAGGGCTGATCATTTTTGTATTCTTTCATAATTGAGTTTCTACTTAAACAGTTCTTGTTTTGATGAACTTACTGTGTACTCCTAGAGCCTGTCATAACAGAGTTATTGTTTAGGTTTTATGGGAACTACAGTAAAACAAATAATAATTTCTGATTCTGCTGAACACAGGTAACTATTTAACAATGAAGAAAAGCAATGGAATAATAGAACTTTATAACTCAGATTTGAAAACAAATTCCTGTATGGGTATATGCTGTGTTAATGGGATTATTTTGTGTTATTAATGCATTTAGTCAAGGAGCAAAGGCTTAGTAGCAAGTTTAGGTGTTCATAAGGAAATAACTATGTACAACTTGTTTTGTTCTTTGTTCTGTATGCTGATGAAGTTTTTGTATCTTCATGTCATGCAACAAAATATGAGAAACACAAGTGAAAGTAAGAGGGAGAAAGAGAATCAGAAATAAAGTTTTTTGAAGGGAATAGCACTCATTTGAAGACCAGGAGACTTCCACTGGAGGTACTGAGCTGTAATGTGCACCAACAGTCAAAAAGCCACAGCTGTGAGCCAGTTTATTGTCCCTAAGCTGTTTCCTTTGAGCCGTAAACAGAGTGCTAGATTAAAAGATCTCCAGAAACATTTAAAACACTGTAAGTGGTACTATATTTTGCATCCTTATCTCACACAAACGGATTCTTATCCTGAAGGACAGTTGACTTTCCTGGGATGTTTGAGAGACAAGATCACAGAACATTCTGAGTTGGAAGGGACACACGAAGATCATTAAGTCCAACTCTTAAGTGAATGGCCCATACAGGGATTGAACCCACAACCTTGGCATTGTTAGCACCATGCTTTAACCAACTGAGCCAATCTCATGATATAACTGGAATTCGGGTAGTGAAAAATTTGAGCCTAAAATGAAAAATTAATGCCCTTCAGTGTTCCCTCTTACATGTGCCAGCTGCTAATCCAGACATTGAGAAAGGAGAGAGGATGGTAGAAAACAGAGAGAATTGTGGTTCATCTGCATTTATTATTATATTACATTATATTATGGTGGTTCACAAGTGTAATAGCCAGAGCATCTGGGCTAGGGCACTTGATGTTCTGATGTTATATGATGGTTATGCATGCACTTTCGATCACAATCCAAATGCTTTGGCATTTTTGTGTGTTACAAGGGCTGTAAACAAAAATACCATCCTGTTTTCTGACTTTCAGGCCAGTGTTACTGCAGAATTTGGCCTGTTGTTAAGCTGCTGTGCACACAGCATTGGTCACAAGGTAAAACTAGATCAAATCAGGAACAAGTCCTTGTCTTGAAGAGCTTAAGAGTCTAAAAAGTAAGGACAAAACCAACATAATACTAAACAAAGTGAACTGTGTGTACTTTTATAGAGCAGTTCAGATATGGTTTAGATTGTATGTACTTGAAAAGGAAAGGTCTCTGGCAACTTTTTTTGGCATCCTCTTTTTTTGGATTTACCACAGGAACTGGTCTTGAGGTATTAGTTCTGAGATCAAGGACTGTGAACCAGCGACTACATGACTGTGGTCATCCCTGAGCTGATGTTGACCCCATAAAGAGGGAAGAAAGAACAGGAGCGATAGCATCTATGATGACTTGAAAAACAGCAAAGGAAAAGGAATGTGATGATGTTATCTGATGTTTTAAAATTTTGTCACATTCTTCTTTTTCCTAGCGTGTGAACTTCTCTCCTGCTTGGGCTCTTAACCACTTCTAAGCAGTTCCAGCTAGGAAGTTTCTGTTCTTCGTCTAAATTTGCATCAGCAGAGACTGAATGAGCAGAGATTAAGCCTAAGCCTGGTGAAAATCTGTCGAAGAAAAACTCTTCATGAAGGAGTGTGTAGGGGTGGATCTGATTGTGGAGGTGGTCGTGGAGGGTGCCTCCGTGGTCCAAAATGTGATACCTACCTTTGGCATTCCTGTCCTCCTAGTTGGTAATCCAAAATACTAAGTAAAGTAAGGAAGCATCCTAATTGCTAAGGGAAAGAGAAACAGCTCAGAGGAGTGCTCCCATTAGGGCTAGCTAATTAAAAATGCTAATTAAAGCCTTCCCTTTTTCTAGAGTGCAGGTGCTTGAATTAAGTCTTCAACAGAGATTGCTGCTCACTTGGGATTCACAACCACAAATCCTCTAATGAGGTTTGACACCCACATATGTTCTTTGAAGCCATGTTTATGCTTATAATTAAAAAGGGGCTATGAGCCAATCAATGACCTCAAAGCCAAATGGCACAAACTGGCTCATGGCTGCGCAGGTGAGGGGTGGCTTCCTGTAGAACTAAATTTATGTTGGAGAGAATTACAAAAGGGAACCTGGGTGTGAACTAACATTTAAATATTGAGGATGATTTGTGAGCTAGGTGCTTAACCCAAATCCTGTCTTATTTAGCAGTAAAGATGTGCCTTCTAAGACCTGTGTAGAACTACAAGCCTTAAAAGATAGCCTCCAAGATAACAACCACTATGCAGCTATCAATGGCTGTAATGCTTGCTGGAGAGGTAGTAAACCTGGTTTCTAAGTCCCAAAGGAGTGCCACTGTCATGAAATTCCCTGAGCCTCTCCTATTAAACTCGACAGAAGAGACTACTGGAAACTTCAGGCCAGAGAGAGAGAATAACTGGTGCATAGCTTTGAATGCTAGTAGTTAAGGGAAAGGAAACACTGTGTTGGTTTGGTTTAATTGGTTGTTTTTCTCCTGGGACTATTTCTGTATTTTAGATTCAACAGTTCTTAAATATGGGAATCGCCATGTACTTTAAATACCTACAGTTCCTTTTATTGGCTCTATTTCTAAAAAAAAAAAAAAAAAAAAAAAAAAAAAAAAAAAAAAAGCTTGGAAAAATCACCAAATATGCTATTGTAAAGCAGTCATGACAAATGTAGGTACAAAATGTGTACATAATGTAGATGCAGGCTGTGTATATTATCACTGAAAGGATCATGTTCAGCAGGAGAATCTGAAATGCAGCTGTTGTAAGAGCCTTTTTGACTTCTACTTTCCTGGAAGAGGCTGCAGCTGTTAGATGTACTCAGCATACTAAACTTTTATACAGATGGTAGGAATTGGCATCAGCAGACAGAACCTGTGGTTTCTGCCTGTATTTTTTTTTTTTTTGGACATATCTTATAAGAGTTATAGTTATTATTTTTAAAAGTAACAAGAAGAGGGAAAAATTGAGGGGAAAATAAGCAGTCTTAAATCCTAATATTAATTGCCTCAGTGTTTTTTTGTTGTACTTGGAGTCATATGCCAAACAAACATGTTCTTTTCTATTGCTTTGCAGATGAAAACTGGAATGTAGTAGCCAAGGACATACACATCCATCCACAAATATTTTGTGAATTCTTTTATGCAGAACCTCTTTAAAAAGGTTATGCTCAGTTTTCAGAGGCTTTTCAGTGTGCATTAGTTTTGAAAAGTTTCCAGAAAAAGAAAAAAGGTCTGCAGTTTCTGTGTCATGGAAGAAATCAGGAAGCATTTTACTACCTGAAAAGGTGCCAAATCAGGCCTAATGCAATTGAGCTGTTGCTGTCCACTGGTTTGTCATCTAGCATAGTCTTAACATAGCTGTGTGTTAGTCAAAATGCCAGGTAAATGTTTCAACAGCCAAAAGAATATGGGAACTGAAAAGCCTTTTTTTTTGTTCTCCATGGTTCTGACTCCACCACAGGCACTGATAGGACATCATGAAACTTTATTTTTGAAAAGTAGAAGTAAGTTTCACAAGTAGAAGGAACTGGAATTAAAGTTGCAACTCAAAATGGTATGCAGTACAATATAATTCCTCAGTTTCTAGGGAGTTCCCATTAGAACTTAATAAATAGAAGCTGTATCTATATTGCACACCATCCTAGAGCCTCTGGTGTCTGGGGTATCTTTCATAACTCACTTGGTCTCTTTCTTCCTGTACAGGACTTTACATACTGCCTGCCACTGGAGTGACAATTAGAGAGGAGGTTGTGGAAGAGTGTCTCTGCCCAGTAAAGTCCTCCAGTTCAACTGATAGAATTCAGTGTGGCTTTCAGCTTCTTTAAAGCAGTACTACTCTAGTTTTTTTCATTTGGCTTGGCTTGGTTTGCTTTGCTTTTATGACTCCATGTTGATTTAAATCTTTCCTGTTTTCTACGGGTTTACCCACTTATCTCACCATTGACCTTTGTGGTTAGCTGAATCTCCAGGAAATTATCTAGTCATGATTTGAAGTGCTCTGAAGAGAGAAAGATATAAAAATTCTTCCCTGATAAACTTTTCTTTTGCTAATAGTCCTCCTCACTGGCAAAAATATGTACCTTGCTTCTCACTTGGGTAATATAAAAGTCATTGACCATCATCTTTATAATTTAGGAAAAATAGTTCAGGGAGTTTTGTGTTCTGCGTTAGTAATAAAGGCAAGTTAATACAAATCCTCAGATTTACCAAAAAAGTTAAGAGGCAAAACTTTGGAAATTAACTGTAAAATGCCAGTAACTAGAAAGATTAAGAACACTGGTGTCCAGCTCAATATATTTGATAAATTTTTTTAGTGGTAAGAACTGGCAAACTAGGAGTATCGTGAGTTGCTCTGAGTTTGTCATATGGCATGTCCTAACATTATCAAACATTCTTCGCAGTATTAAACTTCCGTAGTTCAAACCATTTTATCAGACACACACAAAATTGATTTGCCAGTAACAAGGGAAAATACCCTAAGGATATGTTTTTGAACATTTATTCAAGATGTATTTTGAGTGCTGTTTCAGCTTTCATTCTTAGATATTGGCAGGAATATTATTGCTTTTCCTGCAGATGAGCAAGGCTCTTCAAGTGCTCCAGATGCCAGGGAAATGGAACACTATGAAAATACAGTTGCAAAAATAGTTTAGAGAGTTTGTACTCTGTGAAATGAGCATTAAATAGATATTATTTCACTACACACAGGGGACATGAAGTTCTGTTATGAAGCCTCAGAAACAGCCCTATCTATCTGATACTTTTAATAACTGCAGTTGGAAACTGACTGAGAAAGCTCTTAAACACTGGTATTGCTCCTATTCAGAAAAATATGAAAATAGGTGCCTAACATTAATTGCAATGTATATTCAATAAACAACCCCTTAACTGCAAACTTTGTATGGGCTGTTCTGAATCTGAAAAGCCAAAGCACTTATGTGTTAATTTCCAGTTCTCCAATGTTTTAGAAATTATGTTTCTTAAAAACTGAGGCCTTTATATTTTACTGAGATACATCCAGTTAGTTCATCAGATTTCAAAGAAGCTGCCATTCTGAGAATCTTTCTGTGTGTCTTAGTGGTCCTAAAATAAAATGTCATTTTCTAAGATGGAATTGAGACTCTGCATTAAGAAAGCTCTTTTTTCCATGTTTTTCTGTCTCAGAGAATTAAATGCTCATTCTGTGAGAAAGCCTCAGTGTATTTTATTAACAGTGATTAGTTAAGCTTTTCAGCAGCCATTCAAGAGAGAACAGTGGTGGTTCTCAGCATTTTACAAAAGAGGTCGAAGGTACAGATGGTAATGTCTAAGGCTCATGCAAGTCTTGTGATTTTCGGGTTTGTGCCAAGTGCTCTGCCTTCTGGAAAAGCTGTGTTCACATCAGAGGTCACCATCAAACAATCATACAGTGTCAACCTGCAAGCCTAAATCAAAAACCTACACTCAAGAAATGGTCAGTCGTCTCTGGCATGTGTGCTATATTAGCATATGGCTCTTTTTGCAATAAAAATTATTGTAGAGCATTTTCCTAGCAGTCCCAATTTTTCTTATGCAAGGTTCATTTTGTTTAATCACACACTGGCTTCATTTTGAGCTATGGAAGAATTTTGGAGTGGAAGTGCTGCAAGAGTGTGTATGTAACTTCATTACCGTAATGGAAAAAAGGTGGCCTCTGAATATGTGGATGTGCATGGCTCTAAATCTTCATGCTACTTGGTGGCAAGATTGCCGGTTTATACAGGCTAAGTCCTCCAAATCACATAGACATGAGAAGAGCTGTAGAGCCTCTGTTGTTCTGCTTTGTGCTGTGCAAAGCTCTGCTTTGTACAGTATATGTTGTTAGTTACATGGTGGGGAGAAAATACATCACTGTGTGTGTACAGTGCAGCACAGCTGGGTCTGTTTTGCTCCTCGTTACTCTTACTGAACTGGAGAAACACCTAAATGGGGACATTGGCTCAGCTATCTAGAATACTGGAATATCTTCCCCCTTCCCTGTAGGAAATATAAATGTTTCAAAAGATACATTAAAAAGCCATTTTAAACCCCAGAACTGTAAAGAAAACTGTTTTTTTTTTTCTTTGAATGGCAAAAACTTGCTTGAACTTACCTTTATTGGTTTTGGTTTTCTTGCTTGGGTTTTTTTACCTCTGTTGTGAGCTATAGAAATTAGCTTTCAAAATCCTTATAGAAAATACAGGAAAAAAGACCAAGTTGGATGGAATTTTGAGCACCCTGGTCTAGTGGAAGATGTCCCTGCCCATGGCAAGGGGGTTGAAATCAGATGATATTTAAGGCCCCTTCCAACCCAAGCCATTTCATGTTTCTGTGATATACCACAAGATAAGATTTATTTACTCTGAATTCATGCACAAGATCACCTGCAATCTTCCTGTTCGTTTTATGGAACCTATTCCTTAGAAAAGTCTTTTGGACAAAACAAGGTTATTTTTTTAAAAAAAGAAAATGTTGGCATAAGTGATTTCTTTTAAGTACCAGAACCTGGGTATTCAGTGAATCACCATCCTCAATTTTAAGTGGATTTTGAAAGAAAGAGCAAGGCTTTGCAAGTTATCTTTTCACAGCCCAAGGGGAAAGCTCCCTCCCTTCCTTTCACACCAGCTATTCTTGACCACTAAATTGTCTTCCTGCTTCCTCCCTCTTAGATTTCATGTTTAAAGCTGCAAAAAGTTAAGATAAACAGGAGTTGTCACACTAACATATGACTCAGTAATATTGCAAAGCTTTGGGTTTTTGTTTTGTTTTGGGGGATTTGGGTTTTTTTTTGTTGTTGTGGGCTTTTTTCTGTGTTCCCCTCCTCTCCCGCCCCACCCCCCCTAGAACTAGGACTACTAGTGCTGTAGTGCTGCACAGGATAATTGTATTTTTTTAAAAAAAACATAAGCAGCCATATGTGGATGCTTTAATTAGAATTGATTTCCTCATAAGAAATCTTTGCAGTCTTACTCTTCAAGTAGATGGCTGTCCCAATTTAGTCTGACAAGCTACATGATTCTCAAGTTTTACTACCTTCCTTACAGCTTTAATTTATGTGAGCTTTCAAATGATCCAAAAGCTGAGATACATATATATATATATGCATGCTACTACAGAAGAGTGAACAGTTGTTGGCAAAGTATAAAAGAAAAAAGGCCTAGTTTTATGATTTGTGTCCCAGGATCAAAAATGTTCACTCAGAATAAACAGGAACTTTTAATGCTTTGTGCATGACACACACCCCCCCCAGAGCACTGGTAAGCTGCACTGCATCTTGTTTGCCCAGAGGATAGGAGGGAGAGTAAACATTCACAAGCCTGAAAGTTTTGATTCTGATATAATCAGGATACTTTGCCTCCTAATGCTTAAAATACACATCTCCTTCCCTTTTGAATAAGTAAATTCCTAGTGTAGGGAAAACAAAAGCTAGAGGGGTTGTAGGGTTGTGGTGTTCCCCCTACCTTGATGGTTCTGCAGATGGTGAATTTTGTCTCAATGCATACCTGAAAAATGCATACAATGAAAAATGTAGTTTTTTCATACTTGGTGAAATAAATCACATTTCCTTCAGGACAGGGAGTATCTTGGTCTGCTGCCTGCTCACAGTGGGCACTGTTTAAAATGCTTGAATTGCTGTACCTGTTCCAGACAGAGAGTTTGGACTAGGAGAACTCACTGATTTGTCTGTGTCCTGTGCTTGTAATAGAAACAGGACTGAGTATGAGGACTTACAGGTCTGCAATAATAGACAATTTTTGGTTTAGCACAAGCAATGTGTTCTGCATTTACAATGCCTTCTATATACATTGCAAAGCGCTACTTGATATGAATAGCTTAGAGTTTACAAGACACACAGGAAGATAGGAAATTCATTGATGGAGATAATTTGGTGCTTATTATCATTACTTCCATGTCTTGTAAGGTTTCTTGAGTATTATTTGCTTTTATTAGCTGTAAGTATTTTGCATGAAACAGTAGCTAAATTATACAAAGCAAACTCTAAAGCCTACAAAGGCAGTTAGCCAATTTTAAAACATGAAGTGTGGAAAGGAGAACCCTTCCAGCTTTGAGAAGGTAGAATGTCTGTACATGACTGCTAATATAACGAGCAAACTGCAACAACACTGAAAAAACTAGACCCTCAGTTTAAATACAGTGCAGGTTTTCATCAGTCTGTATTAGCCCATTCAGTTCTCCAGACCAGGTGTGAGTTGCTTCCTCAATGCTTTGACCTAAATCTGTCAATACGATCAGCTTGCTGATGGAAATGCAAACCATTTTAGCAGTTGCCAGCAGTAACATCTGAATGGTACTACAGCATAATCTGTCTAGTCAATGTGAGACAGACGTTCCAGCAGCAAATCTGGCTGTCTTAAAATGAAATTTGCTTCTGGAATATAGTTGGAATACAAAGGGGGTCTTTCTCTTTTGTTTGGTTTGTAATGTTTGCCTACTGTATATGTCTGCTCTTTCACTGCTTTCATGTATTCACAGTTCAGCACCCGTAAAAGCATAAAACAGTACAAACAAGTAATAAAACAAGAAGACGGTTTGGGTGTTTGATTTATTAATCTAAGTGGAGATAAAAACTGGCAAGTGGAGCAACTGATAGAGAACAGCTATGTCGTACACACCACTTGCTCCTGCGGAGCCCACTGCCTTTCCCACTCCTTCAGTACCGTTGCAGGTGCATCAATATTGCTCTGTCATCTGTTCTTCACTGTTTCTGAAATATAAAAAATATTTCTTCTAAAAATATAATTTCTAAAAGTATCATTTATTTAAAGTAACTTTAGTCATCCAAAAGTTAAATATCTATTCCAAGCTAGCCATATGGGATTTCCCTACATTCAATGAAGAAAGGTAAGGTTCTCTTTGGAGCAATTTTGATTTTGCCAACATCTTTATTTAGGTCAACTTCCCTGTGGAAGGGTCGCTGTTTCTCTCTCCATTAAAGCAGAGAAGACCTGGGGAACTAGATTGGACTTTGTAGGGAGAAGAATCCCAGTCGTACACCACATCCCTATAATTTTCTAGGGTCTCTGGGATGGTTGCAAAGAGTATTATCCATACTTTCAAAATTCCTGCCAGTGGAACAATAGGTTTTATATTAAATGAATTAAAGGACTCTTTTGTTGCCAAAATTAAAGTGCATTTCAGCCAAATGCTGCTTCTGTTTTCAGTGGATTTATTGGAAGGTAGATTTATGCATTTAAATTTAAAGTGATTCAGTGTCATTTGATATGTGCCCATGGGCAACTTTGGAAAGACTTAAATGGCACTGGAAGATAAACTTTCTCTGTCTTCTTTGTAGGTGTACTCACAGATAATGTTTATATTGCTTGTATAGTAAACATTTTATGCCTGAAACACCCCAATTGCTAAGTTACTCTAGACATTAAAGCAAATATGATGAACAGTAACTGGTCAAGTAACCACTGGAATTTGTGCAGAAATAAGGTGCTGATAGGTGACAGGGGAGACACCCATCACACTAATTATGTAGCAATAAGACATTTGTCCTCAGATTGTTTATTTCATCACATTCATGCATTCAGTGCTCTGCAAATTATGTTTCTTATCTTTAAATGTCAATTTGTCACCAGTTGTTGCTGTTCTTACCCAGTAGGCAAGTACGCTTCTTCATGGTTTCTACTCACAAATTGTTAACTTCTGACTCCCGGAGTTTATGAACCACTTGTTTCCCCAGTAGCTGAAGTCATTCACATTTGGTGCATTCTTAAATAAATATAAATGTTAAATAAATCATCTCATGTTGTTGTTTAGCACCTTTGCAAAGTAACAGCTATGTAAAAGAAGCAGTACTCCATTAACAGATAACAGAGAAAAAATTCAGGTTTTCTGTTTTTTGTCCTTATTACAAAAAAAAGGCTTCCTGGAAATTGAGGTTTCATTTTTACTAGAATTCAGTACATAAAAGCTGTTATCTGTTTCAGAATATCATTAGAGGAAGAGCCAGCTAGGATGTAAATTAACAGAACTTTTTCAGAAAAAAAGATTGATGATTATAATAGGTTTTGATCTGGCTTTTGGAAGCCAAATTCTTCTATTAGCAGGCATATGGTGGAGTGTTTTAGTTGAGAGCAGTGTAATTATTTATTAAGAAAACTTTTCCAACCTGTGTACAGTTGCCAGTCCTGGGCCTTGCTTTAAAGTAATTGATCTATCACCAGTTAGATGAACATGACTGAGTAACAGTGATTTGGGGGGTTATTTAGCTCACAAAATCTTTTTTTTCATGCTCACTTCATTCTCAGTTATTTGAATCTTGGTGGTAGGTTTTAATGAGTACATGTTTATACGTATTAGGATGTTTATATTAAACTGTGCAGTGCCTGAAGCAATGCTACAGGACAGACATACTCTGTACATCAGTTGATTTTTACTGCTAGTCAGATGGTATTCTGTGACATGACTCTACACGTTGTACTTGCCAAAATGTTTGTAGAAAGGTAATTCCTGAAAGTGTGATAAAAATATTATTTAAAAATATCTCTAGATCATGTTCTTAAGACTTTTGCATGAGGACAATTATTTTTCTCTCACAAAGGGCAATTAATAACATCTGTAAGAAGTGTGACCAACACAGTAGAATGGTCTGGGTTTTATGGTTGTGTTCCCATGTCCAAAAGAAAATTCAAGTGGATACAAGCTTATAGCTGACCATTCATGTAACATAATACCTCTAGAAGCTTTTGGTCCAGAAACATGCTCTGTCACAGGCTAGAAGTCCTTTGGATGCTCTATAGTGCCTGGAGCATTTTTAAAATCTGTGTTAAACCAAAAGAGCACAAGTATCAGGCTTTGAGGTGATAACTCAGTCATTTCCTTGCCCTGGCAGAAGAGTTACTCTTAAAGGGAGATTGTCTGGATAAACAAGCCATCCATCAAAAGGTGACCTGGAAAGACAAGTGCAATGGGACCATTCCAAACCACCTCTGGGCAGGGTGGCTGGCAGTCTTGAGATCCCTAATCATAATGCCCTTCCAAAGAGCTGTCAGCACCATCCCTGCTAACAGCTAGACTGGAACTTTTGTGTTGGTGTCAGCTTCCAGAGAAGTACTTGCACGAGATTCCCTGGGACTTTGTTATATGTCCTGTGAATGGTGCAGCACACTGCATGCTGAGGAGTAAACTGTGGTGCAAGCCATCTGACATATTGCTACTTAAAAGCCATGTGCTAGAATCTCTGTACAGGTAATAACTTGGAAAAATGAAAGCTTTCCAAGGAGCAAACCAAGAGAGTTAGTAGAGATATTTCTTCTATCCTGTCCTAGTCTGAGTGACTTCATCTGCTTTCTTGAGCTGCATTACTGCACCTCTTTGCAACCGTCATGGATGCCTGAAAGTGGAATGAGCTCAAAATCAACCTTTCCATATTGCTTGAACAGACTTTTTTCTCTCTTGCATCTGATGTTGCTGGATTTGCTTTGGTTTCTGGTCAACACCTACTTGGCTGTTCTCCCTCTCCTCTCTTCTTTTCTGTCCTGCAGCAAAAAATGAACCCATATGACTCAAACCTCCTGAGACCTTCTACCAAGGTGTTCCTGAGCCTCCTCTAAAAAGGTGCAGGCACTCATTAGTTGTATATTGGTGCCATTGCACTTCCATGGTAGAAATTGAAAGGTGAGGGTAAGGCTTGGTCAGCACTGCTGAAGAGAAGGGACCCGAGGAAGAAGCACAGGCACCATACCCAAGGTGATCTACATCACTCAATTCCCAGTTAATTTCCTTTGTTTTGGATTGCTTCAACTAGCCAATACCAAGACATGTTTCTAGGAGATTAGTCCTAAGCCAGTTTGAGGTAAATGTGCTGGTGCCAGCCAAAGTGGCATACTTTGTTGAGCACTTTAGAGGTAGTCTCAGAGCTTGTGGTAATGGAGCATGATCCTTTTTGGTCAGTGACACAGTTTCCAAGATGAACTCCTTAAATGCAGAGTTTCATACACCACAGCTCATTTTCTCAGTTAAAACTTTATAGCAGTAGTCTTTTTGGTAGGCCTTATTGGCAGGGCAAAAGACTCCTAGAAATCTCTCTACTAAAACAGATTTGAATATTCACCTAGAAACCTGGGAAAATAAACTTGGTTTGTTTGTAAAAGTAGTTCTGGAGGTGTTTGTGATGAACCAAACAAATGAATAGATTAAACAGTGCTTTGCAGAAAGGAAGAAAGGAGGAAGGGAAGGATGGGAATCAAAAAGGCAGAAACAATGTACAGCTTCTGCAGTGCACAGCTTTTAGCTTGAGTCCAAGAACTTCAGAGCTCTGGTCACTTGTTTTTTACTTTTGGTTATATCTTACTCACTGTTGGAGCAGCCAGGTGACAAGTCCATAGATCTATTATATCTCCCAGTACATAATGGAGGATTAGGAGGCCTTTTACTAGAGTTGCAATTACATAATATTTTTTTCACAGAATCACAGATTGTGCTGAGTTGGAAGGGACTCACAAGGATCATTGAGTCCAACTCTTAGCCCTGCACAGGATCATCCCCAAGAGTCACACCATGTGCCTGAGAGTATTCTCCAAATGCTTCTTGAACTCTATAATATTTTTTGTTTTAATATGAGTTTTTAGATAGATATAAAACATGAACCGAACATAAAAGATATCTAAGCATGTTCCTTTGTTCATTCCTCCAGCTTCCCTGCTTTTCCCTCTGTGCCAGGAAAGGGGCATAATCTGACAGAGCTTCCATTCATGCAGAGCATGATCTTTGCTCAATATCCTGACCAAAACACTTAATATATTAATCCTTAAGATACATGTATTTGGCTTACTTCCAAATATTTGTAATCAGCCTACTATGTAAATCATGTGCTGAGGTGTTTTTGACTAGTCTGTGGGGTCACCAGTCTCTCTTGTAATATCATAACTGTTGCTAATAGAAAATTGTTAGTTGATTTTGATAGTAGTAGGGACCTGGGGCTTAGCTGGCTTATCTGTTGTAACAACTGCCTAATCATGACTGGAAAAGAAAAATAAAATTCAAGCTGAGTGACTCTTACCTGCTCTCTTGAAGCTGGAGATAGCATTTGCCTATTGATGTCAGCCTCATAAGCATGTGGAACAACGGTAATGTAGTCCATTTGGGTCTAGCCACAGTGTACATAGGAAAACGTGGGGAATCAGGGAAATTTGGTCAATTGTCATATGAGTAGAGTGCATGACATGAGGCACTTTTGATTGGACTTTGTGCTTCCTCTGTCTCCTTTGTGTTCTGATCCTTAATTTCAATCACGCATATACAGTGCTTCAAGTCATCATCAGATTGTATTGCATATAACTGTATTTATACTTCCACAAAACTCTGACATCAACTTCTATCATCAGTAAATGCATTATAATTCTCCCTGTCTACTGAAACAAATACCTACAGGTGGCAACCCATATTTAGTTGTTATATCCTGTAATTTAAGTGTAGTGAAATTTTTCAAAGTCACTTGGATTATGACTAAAGGCACACCAGCAGTAACTTGTCTACACTCAAACTTCACAAAATGCTGCTTCTTAGTAAACTTAGTCCAGAAAAAAAGTACATTTATTTTCTTGGCCAGTTTAAACAAATCTAAGCCTGTGTTGCTCCAAGGGAACAATTTCTCCTTTGCCACCAATAGGGGCTCTTTTGTTTGACTTGGCATGTCCTTCTGGCATATACAACACATCTTGAAAGTTTGCTCAATATCTCTGTTCAGCTGAGCCAATATAAAGCATTTCTGATTCTCTTAGGTTTTTCAGTCCTTAAATGACCTGTATGATCTTTTTTTATAAAATCAGGAGTGCAAAAATTACCCTTTTTCTGTCCAAGATTCCATTGGGGTCCGAAATTCCTTTTTAAAGGACTGGTGGGACCACTCTCTGCTAATTGCCTTTGTTATTCTTAAAAAGTCTTACCCTTAGCTAGTACTTAGTCTTGCTATTCACACTCTACATAGACAATCAGTGCTTAAAGATTTTTGTAAAGTTGTATAACTTTACAAACTGAGACATATGGACAAGGAATCACTAAGGCTATGTCTAGATGACCAGGGTTAGAAGTGCATCTAGGATGGAGATGATGAGGATGCACAGCTTTCCTAGTTTGTGTAGAAATGAAAGCTAGGAACCAAAGCTGAGCAGAACTTACTGTGCTTAAACTGTCATGTGGACATTCAGGAAGAGATCACTGCCTATCTAGACAGTAAATTGGACAGAACTTAGACGTCTTACTTCCCTTGCCATACAGGTTTTAAAACCTACAAAAGAAGCAGCAGACTGAGCCAGCCAAAGAGTAAAGCTGACAGAGCCACTGTAGAAACTGTGAACACTGAAAGAATAAAAGAGTGATGACTTTAAAAGATTATTTCTGCTGTCTTCACTCCACATAGCCTGTTGTCCATACAGATTTGCCATTTGCTCTCACAGATTTACTCCTAACCTTTTGTTTTTCCACCTACCTATTTCCTTTCAGAACTCCACTGAAAAGATTTAAGCAACAAATAAAGCCAATAATAGCAATGCTAACAGAGCTAATATTTGCTCCTACCACATTGTTTGCTGTATATTTATACAATTGTGGTAAATTCTATGGTTCTTAACTGTTCTTAAGACAGACTGTGAGCTTCTATTAGGTCTGTATAGCATAGGCATACCAAATATATGCGTTTCAGCTTCAAACTTTGAGGGAGAAAGAACAGAGTCTGAGATTGTGGTGACCAAGTGAGGTAGCATTTTGCTCTCTCTTGGATGCCAGAAAGTTGGGGTTTTTTTATATGGGTTCTTGTGTTTGGATACACATGGTTACACTTGGTATCACATTTTGGCCTTGGACAACTACAGAATAGATTTTCACATTTAAGTCTACAGGTATGTGCATTCTCCTTTGAAAATTAGTCCAAGATGTAGACCATCATTAAAAAACTGTACTCTCAATGCTATATGTATTTGCAAGAATGTATCTTGTATAGTGACTAATTTACCACTAGGAAAAATAAGATGCATAAAAAGTAATTTACTCCATGTTATTTGTTATACATATTCTATCTTGTAAATATGTAATGAGAGAAAGACAGTATGCTCAGACTCTGAAGAACTTTCAGGCTTTATATTGTGCCATCACAGTCTCTAGCAATGATTTCATTTGGACTGCATATGGGTCTTCTAAGTTAAGTGATTATTTTTCTCCTACAGTTGAGTGTGATGATATTCTAGCATAGATATGTGTTAGAACCACTGAATCAAAGAGTAATTTAAATTGGAAGAGACCTCTTGATGTCCTTTGATACAACTCTCTGCTTGAAGCAGTGTCAGCTTAGATCCAGTTGCTCAGGATCTTGTCCCCTTGGGTTTTAAATGTCTCCAGTTCACTGTATGACAGAGACAGACTCTTATTTGGACCTGCTACATAATTTGTCCATTGGTGTGGCTACTGATGTTCTTAGTGGCAGTGTTATGCTTTCGAATGGGAAGAATATTTCAGGTTTTGTTCGCACCCCACTTAGAGGAAAAAAGGTGTCTAGTAAAGGAAGAGTAGACCTTGGCGAGATGGATCCCTCCCATCTCTGATGCTGTCAGACAAGGCTGTTTTGACCAGGACATTACCCTTTATCTCACTTTGTTAGGAGGGCAGACTGTTGTTGAGCAGCAATTTTTGCCAAAGGGACAGTCTTTGATGGCAGCATTGTATTTTAGAGTTAGGATGCTCAGAGTACCTTCAAAACTTTAAGGTAGGAAGGGGAACGTATGAAGTTTTTTGTGGGGAGGTCATTCCTGCCTTGCAGCAGCAACATGCCATCATCAGAGCCTTTCTGTCTTGGACAAGAAGAGGCCTTTGGGTGGATTGTCCACCCCAAACCAGTTTGGTGAGAGAAAGTTCCCTGCCAGGTAACTCAGAGGAAAGATAAGGCAAGACCCTTCTGCCAACTATCCATGTCCATGTATTGCTGTGCTCTTAGCCTTTCTGAAGCAGTAAGTGCATCTTCCAACTGTGCATATAAGACACTAAAGGGACACTTTATCCCAAATTTCCCAGTGCTATGACTTACAACTGTGTGAATTAGTAGAGGCATCACTCCCTGATCCTGCAGAGCACTGGTGAGGTGATTCATGTATGTCATGACCATGTGCCTGTTCACTTATTCCTGGGGCCCTCACCACCATAGTTACCACCATCTGGAGGTTAATCCTGTGGGATGTTGCACAGCTGGGCCCCAAGTAGTCCATAGAGATTGAGACTGTCTCTTGGACTCCAGCATTGCTGTAAAGGGCTTGACCTGAGCACATGGGATCACAGGCACGTTGCATAGCTAATTCTCCATCCAAGTTGTTGTGCATACTTTGGAAATACTGAAACTTCTCTTAAATTCCAGCTTCTTTCTTTGGCCCCAGATGATGTTTTCAGAACTTGAAGTGGTGAAACCATGAGTGTTGATCTCCTCTTGGCTCCAGCTGCCACTTCATCATATGCTGTTTAGCACTATTCAGTTCAGCAATGGACACAAACAAGACAAGTGCCTCACAATCTAACACAAGAATGTTTTGCAGCATGGTGCCAAGGTTAGGGCATGTTGTTTTGGTCTATAGCATGAGAATCAGGAAGGGCATATGAGGCAATGAAGCCTGCAGGCTGAAGAAGCCAGTTCTGCCAGGATTTATTTTTATATTTTATATAGGAACAAAACTCTGTCATTTACTGTTTTCCAGTTCATGCTTGCACATTTCTTTTCACAAGGAAACTGTTTAGGCTCCAGCCCTTCTGACACCACCCCACAGTGGAATACTGGATGATAAATAGCATGTATGTGGTCAGAAAGATCAAAGGACGAAGGTAGGAGTGTGAAACATGGGATATAGCAATGTGACAGTAAAGATAGGACACTATTTGAAATGCTGCAATATCCAGGACTCCTCTATATTCAGTGCTCTTCTAAAAGCACAGAAAACACAGAGCCTGCCCCAAAATCTGAGAAAAGAATTGAGATAGGGGTATGAGAAGATGTGGAAATAAAGCAGAACTATGAGATGGTATTAACCAGCATAACAAGCTTGTGAGCCATCTCTCTCATCATGTAACAGACTGAGGAAAATTTCCTAGTATTGGATTCACTCTGTGTACTAGAGAATATCCTGAGTGAGACATTCATGCAGAGACATTTTTGGAAGAAGATAAGTGCACTTTTCAAACTACTATCAGTGCAGAAGCACTGGCCAATAAATTAAAAATTTTGAGAACTTGTCTGCTGGAGCATGATCTCTTCTGGCAGAAAAAGCACATTTCAAATGAAAAAGTAATAACAGCAACACTTGTCAGTGATAAATACAAGACAGAATAGAAAAGACCTGAGCTGTGAAGAACCAGGAAAATAATTGATTGTATGGAGAAGACAGGAAAAAAACTTACAAGTGGTTGACTTGAATATTAATCCAGGAAACCCCAGTTCCCTTTACAAGAATCATTAGTAGAGTGAATTGCTGTCAAAATCCAACATCTGATACCAAAAGGGTTAACTTATCTGCTTAAACCAACAAATAAATCAATCTACAAGAAGTTCTTTCAACTACTACTTTTTTTGGAATGACTCACAAATATACTAATGGCATGAGTTCTTTTAACTGGAGACTTTTGGAAGGGCTCCCGGTAAAGTTAATGACATAAAGCGCTTTCAACTAGTGGCTTTTGGAATGTGTCCCCATAATATTGTTGTCATTCCTTCAACTCATTAATCTTTGTAATATCATAGTAATTACATGTTCATTTTCCTATATATTGAACTACCTTTCCTTGTAATAAAGTAACATTTTAGGTAATTAAACAGCATTTTGATTTAAACTATATTCAGTATTAATACATGCAGTGTTTACAGCCAAACATAGAGAATTGAATTAGTAAAACAAAAATTTCATTAAACTGAAAAAAATGAAAATTTCACATGCATATATGCTTTAATGAGCAACACTATATAGGATGAATTCAGGTATGCAGAATGTAATGCAAAGATTTGTTTCATGGTTTACCTAGTAGAGTTGTTAAGCTAATTGACATAATAAAATGGTATGGTTTCTTTGTGTGGCTACATGGAAAAAAGTAATAAAAAGCAATATATATCTTTTTACCTTTTTAAAGTGCCTATCTCTGAAATGCCTGAGTTTTTATGAGGTGTACCTGTTCTTTGATGTACTTCTTCATGCTACAATGAAGTTGACTCTTTTGAACCCATCCAGACTGAGTTGAAGCTGTGTGTTACTGTGGAGAAATGCAACTTGCTTCTTTATACTCTCTGTCTAAATTACACCTACTGAGAACAGACTTTTTGTCTCTCTGGATCACACGACTTTAATGAATACTACCAAATGACCCAGGCCAGATTACTCCTAACACTCCCCTGCCTCTTTCTTTGGTGTGTGGGTTGGTTTTTTTCGTTTGGTTGTTTTGGTTTTGGTTTGGTTTTTTGGTTTTAGGGTTTTTGTTTGGTTTTGTTTTGGGTTTTTTTGGTTTATTTGTTTGTAGGTTTGTTTGTTTTTTCTGAAATGCTGTATGCTCAGAAATTTGAAACAAATATAAAGGAGGACACGTAGCTGGAAATATAAATCCAGGCTGTATATGCAATATGGTTTTTGCCGTCTCATCTCTTTCATCCCTTGTTCTCATACAATTGCTGACCTCCATGAGAAGGAAAAAGGGAAAAAAGAAATACTTGTTGTGTATCCTGCTCAGAAATAAAATTACTGCCTCAGGTGGACATAAAGAGAGAAACATCCTTCTGTCAGACTTCTTAACTGCCAGAGAGTTTTCATGTTGCAGAGGCAGGAATGCAAGCTTTGTGACAAGAAGTCATCTAAATAGAAACCTTGGTTTCCTTGTCAAGCCGTGTTGCCAGTTCTTTCTGTACAGCTTTTCTGCCATCTTGTTTCCTTCTTTCTTCAAGAAAGAGTGAAACTGTGTTTCCTATATATGTGGAAGGCTGAATGAAAAAGGAAAGCACCATGATATTATTTAGGTGATATTAGTTCTCACTCCACTGTTAACTTATGGAAAGGCCCACGTGGATATCATGGATGGAATCAGAGCCTTCTCCTTTCTAGTGCTAAAGGCATAAAGGAGCATAGTGGAAATGCTATCATCTTCTCTGTTCCCCTCCTAGAACCTCAACCGATGACAGCTTCTCCCAGCCTGATGCAGGCAAAACATTCTCGTCTCTGCAAATTTAACTTGAGTGATTTTATTGCCAAACAATATAAACTTTTAATTACAGAACTGGGTATTGAGAAACAAAGAAAAAATAAATTAAGAATTAAATTAAAATTAAACAAAGTTAAATTTAAAAATTAAAACGAAATTAAGAGAACACAGGGAAAGCTTCTTTCCATCCCTTTCCCCAGGCTCAAAGTCACTTGAGACAGCTCTCAATCCCTTCAGTGAGACATTGCATGTCACAGGAGATTGAGATCTGTGCATAGGGGTTTCTTTCTACTGCTTCTGGTTCCTGCTCTTATTGCTCTGCTCTAGTGTGGGGTCCTCCACAGGGAGGACCTTCAGGGGCATACAAGCTCTGGCATAGGCTTATCCATGGGCTGCAAGTCCTCTCTCAAGTAGTGCTTCTTTCAAGATTGCATTTTCACCCATGCTCCTCGCATTGTCCCCTTCTATGTCCTTCCTCTAATGTCTTCATGTGTCCCCTCCTGTGTCTTCTCTTGGGTCTCCTCACATGCACTTTCTTAAACAGGTCTGAGAAGCGGCACCATGTGCTCCCCTGACCAGCTGAAGTTCTGGTGTTGTTGTTGGGACGGACTCGATAAAAAGCAGGTGAAGATCCTGAATAGATAAAAGTGAAAACTTCTTATTATTATTTTATCACACAGATACTTTTATATATTTCTTAAGTGTATGTGCACTAACATTATTGGTGCTCATTACACACAAGCAGTCATCTATTGGCCACAGTTATAAACTACTGTCTCTGTACAAACTCGTCCAGGTTTCTTATCTTCTGTTTCTCCTGAGTTCTCTCAGTCTCTGCAAGTTGTTTATCTTCACAGATACACAGCAGTCTGGCCAAGGTCAAATTCTTCTTGCTCTATCAAGAAATCCACAGGCCTGGTGCAGTTTCCCACATTCTGGCACTGGTTGAGTTGGTTGTTGAGCTGACTGGAACAGGTTGTGATTGTACAGAATAGTTCATGGCCTTCTCCCAGACAGGTCACTTCTGTAGCTTTCTGCTACCCAAACCTTGCCAGTCGTGCCCACTATACCTCCCCAGAATGTGTTTTGGCCTAGTTCTGCTCTTGCATACACACACACGCACATACACACAAACTTTTTCTTGCCAAAGAAATTCTCCTCTCGCACAGATCTCAGACATACCTGTAGGCACTGGGGTCACTCAATATGCACTGTCCTGGCCCTGCTGGCCACATTATGTCTGATAAAAGACAGGATGCCATTGGCCTTCTTGGTCACCTGGGTACATTGCTAGCTCATGATCAGCAAGCTGTCAACTAGCATTCCCAAGTTCTTTTCTGCCAGGCAGTTTTCCAGCCCCTCTGCCCTCAGCCTGTAGTGCTGCCCAGGATTCTTGTGACCCAAGTGCAGATCCTGGTACTTGGCCTTGTTGAACATTATACAGTTGGCATCAGCCCATGGATCCAGCCTGTCCAGATCCCTCTGTAGAGCCTTCCTACTGCTCAGTAGACAAATATTCCTACCCAACTTGGTGGTTTCTGTGAACCTACTGTGGGTGTACTCAATCCTCTCATTCAGATCATTGATAAGCGTATTAAACAGGACTGGCCCAAAACTGAACCCTGGGGAACACCACTTGTGACCAGTCACCAACTGGATTTAACACCATTCACCACAACTCTCTGGACTTGACCAGCCAGACAGATTCTCCACCCAGTGAAGGATGAAGACTCTCCTTAGCCCTCCTTTTGTTGCTCATATATTTATAGAAACATTTTTAATTGTCTTATGGCAGAATCCAGACTAGGTTCTAGTTGGGCTTTGGCCCTTCTAATTTTCTCCCTTCGTAACCTCACAAAATCTCTGTCTAGCCTCAATGGTTTTTACAAGCCGTATGTAAGTCAGTGGTGTGGACCTCCGAATAAGACATTTTATTAGTAGGAAGAGTTGGATTGTTTGGAAACATAGAAAAGACACGTAGGGCTTTCAACCTTGAGGTCATTGGTTTGATCTTGGTCCAGCCTGATAAGAAACCAAAAACATTAAGTCTGTATGTTCTCATGCAACTCTTCCAAACAAGTATTTCCTAAAGTATAAGAGGGAGGTCATTGCTGTCCTTTTTCTTGTTTTCCCTTCTGAGTTCAAACTTGAACACTGCCTGGTAGGATGACCTTCTTTTACTTTAAGAAGAGAATTTTCATCTGTAGAAAGAATTTCTCCTTCCCTCCTACATGTTGTATGTGAATACTTTATAATTACCCACTCAACTTCATTGAGATATTTAAATGGACTTTCTGCTAGGTATTTTTCACTGTGAACAGCCTTTTGTCCGGGTCATATGTTTTGGGTTTATTTAACATAGATTCAGGTACCTAGTAAAATCACATACTTTATGGGAGGGTTTCTCTAAACCCTATCATGTGGAAGAGAGAAAAGCACCAGGAGAGTATGACTGAGGTTTTATATGTAACACCTTCTCTGCAATAGCAACACATTTCTGCAATTTTGCTTAATGCATTTTGAGAACAGGGAGAACTTGGGATTATGCTTAGGTGCAGAAAGATACTCTCAGTGTCAAATTAGAAGGTTTGGGATTTAAGATGCATTCAGCTGAATTCAAGCTGAATTTTGATGACAAGATTCAAAAGAGAAATTAAGGATGTCTGGAACAGATAGCTGACAGCCCTTGAAAACCTTTAATTCTCTTAGACTTGAAATGCATGTTTCCCTGAGAACTGAAAATGAAGGATTCCACATACCCTCACAAATTTCCTGATCTAGACCTGTGGGAACCTGAATTCATGACGTTTCCTCTGGTGAGAGCTGATTTACAGTGATCAGACTAGTTAAGACACATGGAGAGCACTAACTTTACACAAAAATACACAAAGATGGTGGTAGCACTGCATAAAGACCCTTTGAGGCTGAAGGGATCCATGGGATTTGGGTCCTTTATCACTGGTACTGCTGCCAGCTTCCTCTCCCTTCACTTTGGAGCCCTGGATTAAACACCGGTAAAGGGATGAGCCAGTGCTGCAGCTTTCTTATTAGCTACATGCTTATTGTTCAGGGCCTCTGATTTTCTATAGTGAAGGATATTACAGAGGTAACTGTCTTTACTATTATTGTGGATGTTCCATTTTTTGACATCTATATGAATGTTGCTTTTTTCATTAACAGTGGTCCATTTTTTTCAATATATACCCAAGGGTATTTAATTGTTACTGCCACAGTTACTATATTGTGTATCCTCCTTCTTTCTGAAATCAATACTGTACACACATCCCCTTTTAGAAAAACTGTACTCCTTGCTCCTGAACATCAGCTAGATCTTCTTCCACCAGAACTCACTACTGCTTTGATCAGGGTCCTGCTTCACTTCAGACCTGTTTTTCTCAGCTGACACTGAGAAATACCAATACTGGACCAGCTACTCAAACTGCTTGTGAGCCCTAATCCAAGTAAAGCCTTTGAGGAAGAGGTTGTCAGCAGTACCCAGATCTCTAGTTCTATTTGTTTTCATGGTCAGCAAGCAGCATAGACACAGTGCTGATGTGAGTTGATGCTGATCTCTCTTAGTTCAACTTGTATCTCCATATTGCTCAGTCACTCTGAAGCAGCTGAGTGTGCACTGCTGTTTTCCTAAGACCATGTGAAGGCATTAGCTTTATACTCCATAAAAATCCCTGTAGCATTCAGCTGGCCCCCTTTTGTTGTTTTAGCAGTTGAGTGGAGTGGAAGCAGAGTGAGGAAAAGAATATGTCCCTTAGTGTTTAAACAGTAAAGTGAATGGGGTGTGTGTTAAATGCAACTATCACCAACAATAGGGTACTGTCTATGTTACGAGAGTCTGTCGTATTTTCAGAGATCTGAAAATGACATTTTACTTTCAGCAGCAGAAATATGTATTTTAAATTAATTGTACTTCCACACAGAGTTGGAATATTGCTGATTCAAAGAGGGAATAATCAGCTTCTTGTGGGATTTGCAACCATTAATAGCTGAGCATTCAAATAAATTTGCTTGTGAGGTTTTCAGCATTGGTGGTGCCCTACTGCCATTGTATGCAGCCGTGGGAAAGGTGGGGCGGGCTTGAACTGGGCATGGGAGAACAGTATCAAAAGCCCTGTGTATGCAGCAGCCTTACACTGGTGTATAATCCAGCTAGAGCACTGCTTTAGATTATTGTAATATGTGTCTGTCTGTCATTCCTTGGTCACAGACACTGCAGATAAATTTGAGCCATATTTTAACCCTGAACACAATACTGAGCAGCTATTGCATTCTATAGCATTGCTTTCCTCTGCATAAGCATTCAACTTTGTATCCATATAGGCAGCATAGCAAGTTGTTCACACTGATTGCTGTTTATACTTGAGATCTCATATTCATAGTGTTTCAAATGCTCTTTTTGCAATTGAGTCTTCATCCTCCCTATCCTCACATGGAAGTACTGTGGTGAGTGTACAACAGGTAAACAATTGCCAAATTACATTTTTTCAGCTAGAATTGGCTGCCAACACTCACTTTTCAGAACTGTAAGTTGTAGTGCTCAGTCACAAAATAATCTTCATATACATGTATGGGCACAGAAATGGTTCAGACAAAGAATCTGTCTAGCACAGTACTCTGACCTTTCAGTGTCCATACGTACACATGAAGGGAAGGGGAAAAATGGGGCAAAATATTCCAGTTCCTAATATCCCTTCTACAATGAAAGCATCAAAACTGCACACAGTGTTTATTCAGGATGTGAATGAATGATGGATTTAAACAATGACATAAAGATTTTCCTATTTCTTTGGTTATCCTTTTCTAATGTTTCCTAACATTCTACTTGTTTTTTGAGCACTGAGTTGGTGCTTTCAGTGTTATCTAGCTCAAGATCTTTCTGCAGAATACATCGGCTCATTTTGTATGTAATTACCTTTTTACAAGTGATACTTGACCTCTTTTTCCATGTTTCCCTCCATGACTTCACATTTATCTGCATTGAATTCCACCTGCAGTTTTACTGCTCAGTGGCTTATAATACTTCTCTTTGCTTACATTACCTTGAATGACTTCATTACATCCACAGGCTTCACCACAGCACTGTTGGCTCTCTTTGCCAGGCTGTTTACAAACATCTTGCACTGCACACACAAGAACAAATTTGCGCTGGCTCTGAGACTGTTACACTCCTTGAATTGAGAAGGATGTTCAAACTCATCCAATTGCTGGCAGAGCTTAACCTGTAGGGGGGAGAATCCTCTAATTACTTGTTCCCTGGGAACTAAACTGGTAGACCTGCGCTGCGTTATTTTTGATATGGAAGATTTAAAGGCTTCCTTTATATCCCTATGCTTTTATTTATTTTTTAAATCATAGTTGTACATTACAGTTTTCTTTTTCCAATCCTGAAATTGTCTTGGAAGGTTTCTCTCCATCCACAGCTGGTTGCTCCCTCATTCCAATTTTTTTCAAAAGCCACAATAGCTTTTTGTTGGTTTTTACTTGTTGCTTATTTTTTTAACCCTAAATCATTGAGAAGACCTGGCACATCCCTGTGATGTTTCATGCGCATACTGTAAGGCAGAGAACTACAACAGGCAAGAGGTGATAGAAGGGAGTGGGAACAGGTGATAGAAGGGGGTGGTACTTTTCAGGAACTAATTTTGTTGCCAATAAAAGGAAATATGCAATTAGTGTTCTAAGAAAAAGGTAGGTTAGATAATACCATTTTCTTGATAAACTGCACTTAAGCAATCTTGTCTTTAAGATTCAGCACTCAGATACTCTCAAAATTTCTTAGGCTGAGAGCTCTTGACTGTCAAGAAGTCCCAGACATTTTTAGTCTGTCAGCATCATGTGCAGCACTGGCTCATATGTTGTGAACTCCCTTTTTATATTTGTGTCTTTTTGGTTTTCTTCATCCCTTTGTGAAATTCTGAACCAACAGAAATTTTCAGTGAAAGCTAAGTGACTCATTGGGCCATGATGGAAAGATCTACAACTTCCTGCCCTGAGCAGCAGTGCTGGATAGTTGCCTATGATTCATACTGGGCATGGTCCCAAATTCATCGAAAATATTACTAGAATTGTAAAAGTGGCAAGTCATTGTGGGGGCCTGGACCCTGCCAAAGGCTGAACTGAGGAAGCTGAGACTCAGCTAGTGTTGAGTCAGCCTGGCTTTGGTGTCATCAGCAGAGCAATCCCATTTTACACCAGCTGACAGCCCCATCACAGCTACCAGTTTGCAGACTCAAACGCGATACGATTAGAAGCAATCACCGTAAAATACTGCTTTGTGCCGGACAATCGAGGGGCTCAGCAACTGATGTGCAGGGGTAGCATGGAAAGAATTAGGCGGCAGAGACAAAAAGTAAAACCGATGATCATAACAAGTTATCGAGATAGTATATCTGCATATTACTGAGGTTAATTTTCCTTTGTTGAAAAGCAGTTTGTTTTATAAAAGTGTTGTTTGGCATGCAGGAATAGTCACCGTCTCGTTAGCTGTTTGGTTCTTTGCAGGGAGAGATTATTCTGTCTGCCTTTTATGAATTAATTTTCTGTTCAGTATTGAAAGAGAGTTACCCTGGGTCTGGGTTAATCCATCTTCTGGTGGACATGATGAAGATCTGAATGAACCGAAAAAAGGACAAATTGCAGCGGGCATGTAACAAGCCCCTCTTCTTTCTGTTAAACCTCTGTTAATAACGTGTGAAGGAGTGATAACAAAGAGCTTCTGTCCTCTTTATAAAAGACCCTTAAGGGCATAGGCAAGCTGTAAGAAACCATTCTTTTGCTAATGATAGCTGAATTACTGAGACGCTCAGTGTTAAAAACCCACGACAAGGATCTTCTACATGGAAAGGAAGTATTTCCTTGGATGACTTTCTAATGACCGTCAAACATTTGTAGGCATCAGACAAAAGGAAGCATTGTGATGACAAGGCACAAGCAACTTACTGCTGGTGCTATGGTTACGTCTGCGGGTTGTGTAGCTGTGAGCTGTAAGCGCTCTAGTCGTCCCACAAATTAAAAATTGATTCCTGATTCTGGATTTCCTTTACTTCACTCTTCCTACTTGTTTGTGGTTTTTTGTTTGTTTTGGGGTTTTTTAACTTTATTTTTCAAGGGTAGCTTGATTGATCATGATTATACTAGGAAGTATAATCACAGCCGCTCAACCACATGCAATACTTTCTGAGTTATATAAAAGATTTTTTCATACCAAGCTGTTCACTTTTTAAAGATCCTTAGATTTCTGTGTCACCCTAACTCTTTCCTCAGCTCAAACCATGCCCATTAGTATATGTGCTGTATGTAAAACTTAGCGGCTCGAAGAATACTCTTTCTCAGAGACAGCTATACATTTTCTATGTGACTCAAAGGTTTATGACTTCTCATGTGTTTTAACATGTATTCCAGTGTGTAGGTTACAAGTGGCAATTTAGTCTGAATCATTTATATTTTATACTTTCAGAAAATCCACAAAAAACTGACGTCTCTATTCCATTGTAACTAATATTTTTTAGGGGTTTTGTTTGTTTTGTCGTTGTTGTGGTTTTTTTTTCCTTTTTTTTTTGTTGGTAGTTTTTTTCTTCAAATACAAGGCAGAAAAAGAATAAAATAGTTTACTGTTGCATCATATATAAAAAGCAACCTCACCACATAGTCCACAACTGAACTTTCATAATAGTAACTTTTTATAGCAGTCATATTTTGGCAATAACACAGAGAATTAACAGCTAAATTGTGAGGAGGTAATACAGCTCAGGTTGTGTACTAGACTTAAACAGGTGTTATATGCTTTTTTCCCAGTACTGTGACAGCATAAAGGGACAGATTTTTGGGGTTAAACTTCTATAAAACCAAAATGCTTACAAATGAGACAGTATTTCTAATACTGGTGTAAATGCATAATGGGAAAGTAAGTGTGATTTCTAGTGGAGCCTGCCAAGTTGTATCCCCAAAAATGCATCTTACTGAAAGCTATGTGTACATTAAATTTATGTGTACATTGTTTTCTTTTTGTTTGGTTGCTTTTTTACCTTAGGCTTTGTAGGCAAACTTTTAAGTATGGATATAATCTATGATGGAAAGTTTTTCTGTCAGTATGATGTTTCAGCCAAGCCAGGGAAAAAATCACACACCCTAAACTTACATATCTGTCCACACAATATGCAGCTCTAATCTTGGTTTAACAAGAATCATTAAAATAGGTGTGGCAGACACACTGGTGGAAAAACTTCAGTATCTTGTTTGGCTAAAATAGCTCTACTAGAAAGGCAAATTGACAGCATCTCTTCAGTGGAGAGAAACAGGCTTATTATGAAGCACTCACTGCAGGAAAAGTGAATATAGACTACATTACTATTCCAGAATATGTGTCTTGAAAAGCAACATGCCTAAAATCACTAAAGAGTTTCAGTAAACACCAAATTATCTATGTGGTCCTCACACAGTGCTGTGATTAAAGGGGCAAATGCAAGCCTTGAATGTATGGACTGCAAACTATTAGAGAGGATCTGCATCAAATACTGAAGAAATTATGATGTTCTACCAGAGCTGGAATAATATGTTTAGTAGTAAAGATGATTAATTATAGCAATAACCTAACAAGAGATGTGATAATCTCTCTGTAATTCAAAATATACATATGAAAACAGTTATTTCTACCTAAAACATGTATTCTACTTTAAAGAAAAAATTACTTTTCAAAACCAGTATCTTATGGTCCCTGCATCTAGCCTTAGAAAAGGAACTGAACACCATGACAGAAGAGGTTAACTACCTGTTTTTCAGGCTTAAAGAATACCTCTTACAGTTTTTTTAAAAAATCCTTAATTATAGACAGCTAAAAATGAGATATCTGAGTTATCCATTCAACCTTTCCAGTATGATCAGTGGCAAGAAATAAGCATCACAAGAAAGCTGCTCATCTCAGCTGAAAACATACATCTAAGACAGAGCAGATGAATGACCCTCTGGAGGTAACTCTTTTTTGTACTGTGAAGGAAACTTGAAGGATTAGCTTCCAATATTTAGGAAAGTTCATTAATGCAGATGAATCCCTTCAGAGGTGTAGATTTGGCAGAGTGAAGGGCTTCAAGATTTTACAGTTTAAATATTTGCTTTAACTTTTCTTAAATTATACAATATCTTCTCCTTTCATCAATAAGAAAGAGACGCACAGCTTTATTTTTTTTTTTACAGTAAGTTGCACTGATTGCTACAACTCACCTCCCATTGCAGCAATATCTACCTCATGAACCCACATTCATAATTTTCTGTCTGTGAGTGACACTGAGGACAGAGACACTGCAGATTAAAGGCTTGATTTAAATCCCATTAAAATGGGAGAGACTTGCATTGACTTTAATGGGATTTAGATTGAGTGCAGAGGAGGCTGAATGCTGAACTTCTGTCAGGATTGAAGAGCAGAGGGTATTAAAGGGCAAACTAATAATGCTTCTGTTAAATGTTAAGTACCCATTCTTCAGAGAGACTTGCCAAACTGGTCATTCAGTCTCATTCAGGATGACTAAAGTGACTCAGTAAGCAATAAACAAAATTATTCATATAATTGCTAGTTGTCTTCATGTCTTCTGATCTTGTTACATTACAGTAAAGCAAGATAGTGTTTAAGACATGATGTATTTTCTAGATATTATTAATAATTTATTTTACAGGGTAGTTTTTTTCCATCTGTCAAGGAATCTCTGTCTTCTACTGATGCATTATTTGATTTGTTTGCAGGTCAATGAGAACATGTAGGGCTAAATTAAGCCTACCAATTGTGGTACCTAAGTGACTCCTGTGGACTGTAAGCCCCTATATACCTGGAAAAGTATCCTTAGACACCTGCCTGAAATGAAGATAAAGCCAGCTGCAGTTGATAGATGCCTGCTCCACTGAGCATATGGACAAGACTTGGTTCAGTTCATTATGTGGATGGAGGCAGGACATGGTACTCATGAAAGGGGAAGTGGGAGCTTTGGTTTTCAAGTCTTTCTTTTCATAAATGGTTTTGAATCCGTAGTTGCTATTTTATGTAATTACTATTTGCTGTTAAATCTGAATCACTATGCAGGGATGAAGGTAAGAGTCAATGGGCCTAAACTGAAACACCAGGAAACACTATTTTTAATATGAGGAAGACTGAGCACTGGAACAGGTTTCCCACAGAGTTTGTGGAGTCTCCCCCCTTGGAAAAGCTGTCTGAACATGTTCCTGGGCAACCAGCTTTAGGTGGTCTTGCTTGAGCAGGGGAAGTGGACCAAATGATCTCCAGGGTCCCTTCCAACCTCAACAGTTCTGTGACTCAGTGATGAATGGCAGAGTCTGTGAGGTAATGGGGGTGTCAACTGGGTCTGTGCTTCTGAATCTGTGAAAAGAGAAATTTGTGGAAGGAGGGCATCCTGGCTTCAGCTCAGTTCTGCTGGGACTGTTCAACCACTTTTTATCAATAAACCAAGGGATTACACCTGTGCTTGATGCATGCACAACACAAACTCCCCTGGGTAGTCTTTGTGTCCCTCATCTAGGGAGTGTCCTAGGAATGTGGGCATTCCTTTTGTCCCAGGAAGGGGGGAGGGACAGGAGAAACCACAGCTTCCCCAAGCAACCCGTTCCAGTGCCTCACCACCCTCACAGTAAAGAATTTCCTCCTAGTATCTAATCTCAATCTACTCTCTAACAGTTTGAAATGTGAAAGTAAACATGAAACATGCTGCATACGGCACACGTTCTCAGTGAACCTCTTGTGCAGTTGATCTCTAGTCATGCTGCAATCAAATCCAGGTTATGCAGACAGGACATCAGAATACCATTCCCAATTTCCACTCTGAATATTGGATGAATATTCAAAATTCTCTTAAAACTACCATAATTAAGTTTCCAGGCAGAAAATGAAGCTGTGTGGAAGTCACATGGCCAGTGATAACTGTATTTTCAGGAATTTTGAGGAACAATAAACATCCAGCATGCTCCTCTGTACGCTGCCTGGATTGGGCAAAAACTGAGTGCAAGGTGTAGTCTGGGAGGTAATGGTCCTCTGCCTTGGAGTAAGAATGCTGCCTGCTTGCCTGTGGACTGCTTTCTGTGACCTTGTTTATAGACCAGCTGCCAGTATAGATAGGGCATTGCTGATTTTATCAGCATGGTGACAAGAGTATGGTTTCCCTTGGTTGCTGAGGTTGGATTTTGCTAGAGGTTTTGCATCATGTTCTGCAGAAATGTGCATACATACATATGTATTGACTACATTTAGGATTTGCGACTGTAAACACCCATTATACAATTATCTTACGTTAATTACTCTATTAAAAGAACTCAAAGAACAGACATATATACCAAGAAGGCATAATGGTCTCCACAGTCCTTGTTAAAATTTAAAATGTTAAATAAATTTACTTAGGGAAAAGAATCCACATGTGTAATTCTAGGTTTGAAATTTAAGACACATTTTATTGTTTATTTTGCTTTAGAGCTGGAGAGTAGATGGTACTGGAAATTAAACTGAATTTAAGTATTTTTGTAGAGGCCCAAGACCTTAACTCCTCCTGACACATCTTTGAAAACCTTCTGAGTGCAGAAGAACAAAAATACATGAGTAAAATGACAGAAATCCCAGATTTGCAAGTCAGTCTTTCACATGACATTCAGGTAGACTCAGTCTTATTTACAATTTGTTTTAAGAGACATAAAAGACTTTGTCCACCAGCAATTTTAGATTTGTGTGTATCTGAGCCAATGTTAACACTGATGTCTTTGCTATCTATTCCACGCTAAAGAATCTGAATTTAGAAATAATTCCTAGCCTGTCTCACAAGTTGCAGCTTAATGGGTTTCTGCTTTTTTCATATATAACAAGCAATACAAGTAGCAATCCAAAATAATTTTATTTCTGAATTAACTACTTCTGCTGACTGACTTGTAGTGGCTTACCATCCTTATTCTAAACAAAGACTTGAATAGTCTATTTAGTCTCAGAAAGCAAATCTAGCTTTTTCATGATGACTTTTTAAATGTGTTGATGAGGGATTCTCTTTCTGGTGAAGAAAGACAGATTTCATTAGGGTTTTTTTCTTTACATTCAGGACTTGGCATAACTAAGCAAGAAAATAAAATCATGATTGCCCTCAGTGCTCATGCTAGCTAGTGACTGTTTCATGTCAAATGCAGACATTGAAGGAGGATTGAGAAGCTGTATTAGTGAATTAGTGTCCTAATTGCTGGAGAAGAGCAATCAGTTTTCTGCCGTTCTCCAGACTCATCAATCTTGGCTGCACTTTTGATTTTTTGTGTAGTAGCAGAGATGAACAGCAAGGATGGAAAAGCTTTGCTTCTTGACATGGGCAGCTTGCAGCCTGATGTCTGGTACACTTTTTACAGGTGAGAAAAGACAAACAGAGATCTGAAAACAGTGTCATCATCCCCTGCTTTTTAGACGGTACTGTGTCTCTTGAGTTACTATATAAAGGGCTGGAAAGAAATAAGACAGTAATTTTATTTTTCTTTTTTTTTGTAGTAGTAGTTAGTGCCCTTTTTTGCATAGAGAATACCCTGGGTTTGAATTCTAGAAAGAAACTGGTTATGGCTTCTGTATTCTTGATGGAGTTTATGCCTTAGAAGTGACTTACATGTGCATAGAGTCATACCTGCCAGACTGGGTTTCTTGGAAAACAGGCATAATTTAAAATTCCAATTATGTGTAAACATGAGATGTATGTTGAGCTGCTCAGCTGTGCCAAAATAGTAGCAATCTTGTGCATGCTTAGAAGCAGACTATCACAGCAAGTTCACTGGTGTAGATGCGGGACTGTATCCAAAATGTCTCTGTGAACGTAGACTTGTTAGTTTGGTCAATAATTGGGGTGGAGGAGAGTGGGCGGGGAGGGGATCTGTTGGAGGTGACCCAGAGACTTCAGGGAGACTTCTTACCACCTATTACTCTGAGCTCATCAACTATGGCACACAAAAACTGATACTGGGGAGTGCAAGCAGGACATCTCCAATTATTCCAGTCACGGGTGTTCAGGCAACTGAAAACCACCCCTCGGACTTTAGTATGGCTGATACCATTATCTGTGTATTTTGTTCCTGGTTCCTAGCACAGCTCAACGCATCGAGTTATACAAAACCATGCATCTGGGTTTGGCTCTTAGTCTTTGGTCTTGTAAGTTGTTTTCACAGCTTCTTAAAATCAATGGCTTAAATTCCCTGATTTTAATCCGATTATTCCCATGACTAAAACGATTTATGTTCTGAAGGCTTCCTACAACAAAACATAGGTCTAGTCTGACTTGTTTTTCCTCTTTCATTTTTTCTTTTAAGTATCCTAAATGATGGTTGACACTAGAACCAGGAATCCAGACACTGACATCAAAAGCAATTGTAATATGGATGTGGCAACAGGGGTGGGGGGCAGAGTGGAAGGAAGAGGAGCACTTTGAAGATGTCATGATAACTCAGGCGTGTTTAGATTCAGCAAGTAGGTGTGCCTTTTTCTGTATCCTGCTCATCTGCAAAGTAGGATGTTTGAAGAGAGGGAAAAATGAAATGTTATTTCCAGTAAAGGGGAGGAGACTTAACAATGGCAAAATTGTTATGAAAAAACAAACAGTGGAGAGAACATCAGACTTTTTAGCCAGGGAATAACTGAAAAAAAAGTGTATGTATTTGAAACACAGAGGAAAGTTTCTGCCTTTTTTGTTTTTCAAAGCACTGATGTTTATAATTTATTTGTGAGTGAATTTTATAGACCTGTTGCAATAAATGTAAGGCTGAAACTGAATAATATTTTCCTCTATTAATTTGGTTATTTGCCAGAAACATGATTGGAATTACTTGTAAATTGAACTTGTAAATACAAAATTTGGTTGGTTGTTGTTTAATTGGATACAGATAGATCAGGACTCTGGCCATCTCTTGAAATTTTGGCAGAGATATCTCACAAGACCTTTGTGCTGAGGTGGCCTCTGGTATATCACAAAGCCATACCCAGGGGACCCATCATTAAATTTCTCCCAGTGTTTACCTACCATGCCAGCACTCATGGTCCTAATAAACTGAGACCCAGACCACTCATGACGAAGATGCACCAAGAAGTTTTTGATAAAGGCTCTGTATTATGTCTGTTAAGGGTATGGGAGGAGCCATTTCCCAAGTGGATCTCAGCCAAAATATCGGCAGTGATGGTCAATAGCGCACACTGCTCAGAGACACATTTTTAGCCATAGGGCAATAGCATGTTGATGACCAGGAACTGTGATTTAGCACAATGAGAAGGCACATGTGTAACTGTGGAGGGCTTTTTTTTCTCTCTAATATTCTTCAAATCTTGCAAGCCTGCTGGTGAGATGAGGACAACCAGAAGTCACCCCAATCACTGCTGGAGCATTTGTGCACATAGCTCCAGCAGTATGGATATCCAGTGGGACTACAGGGAAGGGCTACAACTAGCTCAAGACCCCTTATTAACTATAAGAATAGTTTTTATTTTGCAGATTTTTCAAGGCTTCTTCCATAAAAAAGTACTTTTTTTTTCCCTGAAAGATGAAGATATAATTCAGATCATGAAGCTGCAACTTCAACGTATTACCTTTGTCTGAGATTATCTCGACTCCTGCCACTTATTTGGCTGAAAATCCATGCTCAGAGTTATTATCAGAACCTTTCTTTCTCACGTGTGAATTAATAAATATTTAAGAGAAAATGAAACAGTTAATAAGAGACATTAAGAGAAAGTATCAAAATACACCAGGTATCTAGAGATACATAAGGTATTTAAAATATCAAAAAGAATTTAAAATTATTTGTTCATCTATTGCACATATATACATGAATATAAAATTTTGTGTTGGCGATGTGTGTTCTGTGGCATAACTCTAAAAATGCCCATTTTTATTGGTACCAGATCAAAATTTCCTAATTTTGTTCAAAGTGTTGCCAATTTGAGCTTTGGCTGAAGACAGATTGACTGAGTTTCAGTGGCCTGTTTCCCTCCAGCTCTTTATTATCCCCTCTATGCTATTTGCTGCCCTATATTCAGCCAGTAACAGTAAAGCAAATTGTGAGTAGTGCCTAACACAGGAAAAATTAATTGGATTAATTTTTCTTTGTTTAAGCAATTTACCCCGTTTGCTCTGTCTGAAGTGGATTAGGAAACCCTAATATAAACTGTTCTAGCAGAATTGTAGAAATACTGAAATCTTTGGCAGTGACTTCTGTAGCAAGCCCTCGCTGCAAGGAGCAGGGCAGGGCAGTGATCTCCAGGGACAACTCCTCAAAGAACAAGAGGATCATTCGGATGTGCAGGAAACAGCAGGTGTGGCAGGCGGCCAGCATGGCTGAACAGGGAGCTCCTGACTGAGCTAAACACAAAATGGAAATACACAGATAGTGGAACTGGGCATCAACCAAGCAGGAGTATGGAAATTGTTGCTTGAGCTTGAGGGGGCAAAGTTATGAAAAGCCAAGCCTGGCTGGAGTTTAAACCGATGAGTGATAGGCAAGGCAATGAGAAGGACTTCTAAGTACATTGGGAGCAAAAGGAAGACCAACAAAACATACAGATCTGCTTACGAACAGCTGGAAGGGACCCATCAGGATCATTGAATCCAGCTCTGGATCTGCACGGGACATCCTAAGAGTCACACCATGTGCCTGAGAGCATTGTCCAAGCAATTTCCTATTTCATCTCAGAAAAGGTGGCAGTCATGCCAAACTGCATTAAGCCAATTAAGTTTTACTGTCAAAATTATTTCATCAAGCACATAGGGAAGGGGAAAAAATATTGCCCACTGGGAAAGGCTGAGAGGTAAAAATTGCATTATTTCCCTTTAGTTAGCATAGGATATAAGTGACAGGTCCATCACTGCTTCTTGTACCTGTCACATGAGATCAAGAGAAAATTCAATATTTGAGAACATTCAGTCTCTGGCATCTCTTACATTTAGGGCAAAACTTAACTTGTGAAAAGCTTTCTTTTCCTTTTCCAATTAATATACCTTGCTTTCAATTGATTTAGAGGCAGGTTTTCTCCCTTGGCTATTAAGGTTAGTGAAAGATAATGGTTATTAATAGTCTTTCTGTGGAAAGATCTTTAAACAACGGTTTCTCCTATTGTCTAGGAACAATAGAACTCCAGAATTTCCCTAAATCTCCTCTGGAACTGAAGACCAAGAAGATCCAGAGCAAGAACATTTCAGCTAGCAGCACTTGGTTTTTATTTTCACCTGTCTCTCCATGAAGTACAATATTCTGGAATAGCTCAAAGCTATCCTTGGAGTGCCCAGTACAGGGGAATAACAGTTTTTAAGAATGTCTACATCTGAGCTATTTCCTTTAAACTCCTTTCTCTGCTAAAATGTCATCTTTATTGTTGGAGAATAGTAGGCTCTCTCCGATGTTCTAATATAGATATTCAAAATAGGCAAAATAGATCTCAGTTTGAGGGTCTCTCTTTCTCTCCATTGACTAAAAAGCAAACCTAGTAAGACTATGCTATATGTAGGTGTCTGTTCTGCAGACCTTTAGAGTTAGTGGAGATTATTTCCACTTAGCACAACTGACCTCTGTCACCATGCTGGTCTGCCATGAAAATGGTGCTGAGAAAGCAAGTTGGTATGGAAGGCTAACTGGAAAAACACATCAAAAGAACAACTGGGACTTGTAACCCTTTGTGCTGGTTTTAAAGGTAAACCAGCAGGAGAAATGGACCCACCACAAGAGAGTTTATAAGTCAGAGTTACAATT
>JAWWEW010000001.1:68280504-68322119 GCA_035583185.1 Anabacerthia variegaticeps
GGTGCAAACGACTCCCCAGTAATGTGTTGCAAATGGTCCATTGTTCTTGGGAAATGAATAGAGGGGGTAGAATACATTGCTTTGATCACCCCCCACACAGTGATAACCAGTCCCACCTGCTGAACTAGGACACCCTTGAAATTATATTTGCAGAGGTGTTGCAGGAAACATACGTGCTGGCAGCCTAGATATGTGGAACCAAGAAAAAGAATGGAATGATACTCTGCCCTTTCCTGGGGTCCGACAACAGAGTAAGTTATAGTTTTCTGATATGTGTCCAAACACACACACTAAAGCTTCTACTTAGCACAACCAGAGAAAAAACAACCTAAATATCATACAAAGGATTTTTCTTTTTATTTTTGTTGCTTCCTCTCATTGCTCCAAAGCAGGCAATAAATATTAAAAAAGCTGCCATTTTTTTCTTTCAGAGGTGAAAACACATTTTAAGCATGTGCAAACAGTACACCCTATTAAAAAAGACTACCAAGGACCACAACTAGCTTTTAATAGAAATGATTTTTATTTTCATTTCTGACATTGGTCTTGTGCATGCTGTTACAAAGATGTAGCTGTGAATGCCACGTGAGTTTAAGTCTTTAGTGTAAGCAAAACTTTCCTATATGTCTTTGTCTGCTTACACAATGGTGGAACTACGGTCTGGTGTTGGGGATGCTTTCACTGCTTCCTGTACAAAGCAATGGTAACCAGATCCTTCTGGGATTCTTTCTGCCATTAAGCCTGTGCTGGTCCATTGCCAGATGGTTGAAGTGGCAGGATGCCTCATTCATCTGAGAGTGGCAGCCTTTTCTATTCAGTCTGCATCTCTTAGTTGTATGCACAGTACTGATTCTTATTCAATATGGTACACATATTCAGTTAGAAGAAATAATATGAAAAGAAATATGAATAACTATGACCCACTTAGAAATATTTTACTAGATGTTGAAAAAGCCACAGTATTCCAAAGAAAACAGTGTTGTATCTCAGAAAAGAAGCAGTTGTGATGTAAGAGAAATCAGAGCAGAACAAATAATAAAAAAGAAGACATATTTATGAGTGATATGAGGGATATATTTATGAGATATCAGTGAACAGGATAGGAGCTGACACATAAAGAAAATTAATGATAGAAGGTTAGCGAATGAAAGAGGAAGGCTGTAACCATATGGGTGAAAGAAAAGGTATTTTCTGAGTAGATCCAAATGACACTATTACTAACAATAATAAAGGTAGGATGACCCTAACAGAATTGCAATGGCTGACACAGAAAAGGCAGAAGCATTCTGTAAGTGTTTCGGTTCTGTATTATGGACTGGGGAGAAAAATGAATTATGTCTTCCTGTTGGGTGTTGCTGATCTAATACCTTCCAGTGGTAGGTAGGTGGAAGATGTCACATGATTTTAAGTTAGCAGTTCCAATAATCTTGCAACAAAACCCTTGTTAAGTTTAATGTTGAGATTAGTGTAAAGGATCTCTGGTCTTGATTTTCCAGAAATTCTTGGAATTTCCAAAGGACAGGAGAGAAGCTAACACTGTGTCATTATTTTAAAACAGAAATTGGATAAAGGCCCACACCTGGATAATGCAGGCCTGGCAGTCAGAGCACAGTATTAGGACAAATAATGCATCAGTATACATACACTGATTAAAAATATTAGGAAATGTTAATATCATTAATTTCAGTCAGTAAAGTCAAGAGACATATATCTTGGCAAAGTTACTGAATATTTTGAATAAAGATACAACTTTGGTAGAGGTTTGACTTGGTACTTATGAGATCTTCATTAATACACTGCACAAAACCAAGTCAACTTAGCACAAATTACACTGATGCAAAACTGTTTATCTCCATACATAATTTTAAATAAGAGGGTTTCTGTGTCTTATTTGATTAACTGTATTTTCCTTGAGGTGCCAGAGGGACTGGGTTTTTTTCTATGTCATTGAGCGTGTTTACCAATGACTGGACAAAAGGATATAACATTTTGCCTGACAAAATTTGGTGATGACACACAGATAACAAGAGTAAATCAATTAAGAAGAGATGGATCAGCAACAAAGAGTATCCAGGGACACTGTGTAAGCAAGAATAGACAAAAAACTCACATATCTGTACAATTAAATAAAGGTCTAACATATAGGAACAGAAAGGTAAGCCATAAAAACAGGAATGAGGACTTTCCTGTGAAGTAAAGATTCTGAAGTGGACATGTTACAACACTTAGGGACCAATAAAAGGTCCTACTATCCTTAGGTGTATCCACTGGACAGAAGTAGAAGGTTAAGTCATTGCTGCATTTGGCAGAGAAGCAATTGCTACTGGAATAGAGTGTCCAGTTCTAGTGCTCAGAATTCATGATGGATGTAAATAATTTGGAGAAGGGTCAAAGAAAAGCCATGGGAATATTAAGGACCTGGAAAGTCTCCAGCAGTGCAATCTACTTAGCTTATCAATGTGATGACTTAAGGATAACTGGTCATGGTACACAAAACAGGACAAATAGCAGTCAGAGGTCTGAAAAGTTCCTCTGTCAAAAGGTGAAGCTAAAAACTCAAACAAAGAATAAGGCACTTTTTCTTCTTAGCAATCCATTGCGATCCATTAAATTAGTGGCTATATTCACTCACCTAAGAAATGCTGCATCACTGGCAGTTTTTAAATCTAGATTGTGTGTTTCTGTAAAGACAAGTTTTAATTTTCAGTGAGAGTACTTAGCCTGATGCAGATATAACCCCATGCAATTCTGTGAACTGGTTTTGAAGGGATCGGACAGGATATTTGAACCCCTCTGACTTTTATCTGTGACTGTAGGGATATGCCCATTCTTCAGTGTGCTCTGAGAGAGTTGGTATCTATGTTTATATGGCATGACATGGAGATGATGCTGCCTTAGATCTGATAAGCAGCACAGCAGCATTATTCTGGTGATGAGCTCAGGCTAATTAACCGTGTCATGCACAAGGGCCAGTCAATCATCTTTGGTAACATGACTATGCTGCTTCCCCTTGTGGAGCTGGTTCTACACAATCCAGGGTTGTGCAGCTGTTTGATGTATGCTTGGTTCAATATAGACACTAAGCAAGTTTGTAATATACTAAAGAAATGGTGGCAGTAAAGTGCTGCTCTCTTTAATGAAGGTGAAGTCATTACTGTAACTTCTATTGTGGTATTTTGAACTGTTTTATGTATCCAGACACCAGTGATAGCTGAGACATTACAGGGTGTCTGGTTGTCTTAGCGTATGAGCCACACTATGACACACTATTCCTGGTTTTATTAGCTGTTTTTTGGCTCTGATATTCTTACTTGTATCATTTAATGAGAATCATTGAACAGAGGATTTATTGTGATATTATTTATATTGAGAAGAGGAAATAGATGACGAGGAAGTGCATAACTCTTCTGTGAAAAACTGTGAAATGACAAAAATCTGGTGGAGCAATTTTCACAGTTGTTTGCAATTGTTTATCATATCAGTCAGTAGGTGAGTCATTGCACCAGAACCTTCCTCACTATTTACTCCAAATAAATATTTGCAACATGCAAGTAATTATTTGCATTACTGGGTCTCATCCCTGGAATTTTCCAGAGACATTCTCTGATTCCATGATATCTGTGTGTGCTAGGATGGATGTATATTATAAACTCTGCCTTAAACAAGGGGTCTCCTACATGTTATAGATACTTGGAACTTTACAACATCTTTCTAAAAATGTTTCCCCAAATAAATAACCCCAATACACAAATACGTGCTGAAAACCGAGAATTAAAATTACAGTTTTCTCATGAAATGCATGTATAGAAACACTAATATTTGAAAAATAAATAGAAAACAGACCAAAAAAAATTGAGAGGTGAGAAGGCTGAAGATGGGAATAAAAATGGTGAGCACATAATGTAGGTTAAACCAAGTTAGGCCAAGGGAGTATTAATCAGTATGAAAAGTTTAGATGTCTCCTGAATCATTCTTCCTAAAGTAAGTGCTTCTGTTTCTTGTCTACAGCAGTTTGGGTCAGAGCAGTAAAATGGGTTTGTAAATAAACCCCTCAATTTTTTTTACTTGCTGGGATTTGGTTAGATTCTTATAGCAATTTTGGTGGTTTCAAAGTAGATAATTTTGGAAGAAACAAATCCATCTCCATTTGAAGTGTCCTCCAGTGTCTGACGGGGATATTAGAGTGTGAACCTCTGGAGTCCGCATCATGCCTGATACATATCTAATAGATATGTGGAAGAACAAGGCCACTGAGAAATCCTGTGTCATCCCAGAATGGGTTTTGTGCTGTGTTAAAGGTAATTTGCCATGACTTCAAAAGGTGCTGTGCCTTTTAAAACCTGAGGACCATGAGCTGCAGAATATAATCTACATTGCATCTATAGCTGCATCAGAAACTGTTCCTTCTGCCTCTGTCTTTTTTTTTGTTCAAGAAAGTATTTCTGTTATAGTTTCACTAACTGAGGGATCTGCCCATGTGGCAATCCTGAGAATAGTTTAAAGGTCCCTTCCCTTTCCTGAGCACAGCTCCTTTGAGTACTACTCAGTTCAGCACTGCCAATCCTGTGCCTTGCACACAAACAAGAAACCATTTCTTCAGCCCAGAATCTCCAGTTGACTGTGCTCAAAGCAGTAACCATGACAAGGACACCAACTGTCCTTGACTTCTGCTTCAGAGAAAGGGAGATCCCAGAGGATAGCCCTTTGAAAGAGGTGCCTTGCTGGGATAGCTACTGCAGACATAGGATTGTTTCCATTTCTCCCCTATTGTGTCTCACAATCCCTTTTGTCCAAACTCAGACTGGGAAGCTAGTTTTGGTAGAAGATAGCACAGAATCACTTGGATACAGCATAAACATAAAGGGAAAGAAGGTTTTATTCAAGAGACTTTGTATATGCAATGGTGGTTTGGGCAATGATGTGTTTGATTTACATGAGACAGAAATAAGGACTGACTAGCTTAGAGGTTGGACTTTGACTTTTGTTTGACCTTGTCATACATGATATCCTCATGAACAGCCTGGAGAAGATTCATGTAAAAAGTAATCACTTTAAAGTTGTTCTATATTCAAAATGTTTTAAAACCATTGTTAAACAGTCTCTATCTCTGTCACATTAGTAGATAATTTCAAGTAAGAGCTTACATTTCAAGTAAGACTCATTTATGTATGTGATTCTGCTCAGTACTTTTGCAATTGACTCAGACTGGTTATACACAGTGTACACTTAATGAATTGAATATGGAAGCAGCCTGGGAGATGATATTAGAATTCGAAACTTTCTCGATGAATCAGAGACCACTAAGGTGGTTTGCAGCCATCAGAGTGAAACTTTGTAAACGCTATTAGTGTATGCCACTACAAGCAGAAAAGATAAGGGGTGGTAATGGACCAACATGTAAAGATAATTTAGTGTTTGTAAAAAGAAAGAAGTCTCATTCTGGGACATACTGAAAGGAGAGTCATATGTATGAGAAATATTTTGTAGAGTTCCAGTGTGAGATAACTTTGATTTTAACATCTTTCAAATATTGTGCAGTAGTTATATGTTGCATGCCTGTTGTGTGCCTGTTAGAGCAAAATATCACAATCTTAATTACTTACACTGCAGTTTCAGCAGAAAATCTATGATCCCATCCTACATAGAAGATTGGTGTAATTTTTAATGTGGTATATATTCTAAGGAGTAATATAAAAGCACATTGGTATAAATGACGTGAAGGAACTGACAAGCCTTTTTAAGTAGGGAGCCTTGAAGGGAAAATTCCTAACGGAAGTGGACAATGTGTTCCCTTCTCCTGTTTAATGGCTATTAAGGAATGCATCTGCTTATCTTCATTGACTGTACTTGACATCTGTATATATATGATGTGTGTTTCACAACTTCCTTCCCACTTTTCAAGAAGCACAACAAAATCAAAGGTTTCTGAACAACAGAATTACTACTTCAACGTCACTTGATATGCATGCAATTGTTTATGAGACAAAATGGAGGAAAGTGTATACATTATCATTAGGGTCACCTTCCAAGTAAGATATTCCTTTGCTTCTTACCCTCCAAAAGATGCACTAGTTCATCTTAATTAATCAGGTTATAGCAAAAAATATTCAGAAATTCTTGAGAGATCAGGGCTTCATATTTGTTATACAATGAGTTAATGCAATGAGAGGCCCAATCATAACTTAATCCCTCTTGAAAGATATAAAAGGGCAGACAAACCACAGATATGCTAGTCTACAGAAAGAAAACATGCAGACTTTGAATATTTATTTTAAACTAAAAAGTAAAAATACCTACCCAGTATTGTTAGCACTACACGATATGCATTGGCCCACAATACTAAACTAAACTAAACTAAATTTTCTGAGAAAGTTCAACTGATCTTTGCCTGGCAAACTTCCATTGATTTCAGCTGTCCAGCCAGCTCATGAGGAAGTCAGTTTTGGTGCATGGTAAGAGCAGCTTTCCAAAATATCCACTGAATATTATAGTTACAAGTACATCTTTTCTTGCTCATTGCTGCATACCAAAACATCAGTTCTTCATCTATAATCTCACAGTATATTTTTACCGATTAATGGAAAAAAAGTGACTAATGAAAAAAACTTGACCAACACCGAAATAGGAACATGCAAAGGCAAAAATGGGATCTCCACTGTTTTTGTTTCAGTAACCTGTCTGATCACGTGCTCATTCTCCAACAGTGGCAGTGTTTTTAGGTTCAGATGGGACTTACACACTTGATAGAATAGTCTGCATTTTAATCACAGAATTGTTGAAGTTGGCAGAGACCTCTGGAGATTGTGTACTCCAACATACCGCTCCTGGCAGGGTCACTTACAGAGGAGGGTGCACAAGGCTGTGCTCTGACAGGTTCTTGGTATGTCCAGGGATGAAGGCTCTACTGCCTCTCTGGGCAACCTGTTCCAGTTTTCCACTATAGAATGTTTTTCTTACAAGTGAATTTTCCTGTGTTTCAGTCTGTACTCACTGCCTCTTGTCTGTTCAGTAGGCATCACTGAGAGGTGTCTGGCTTTGTTTTCTTTACTCCTCTGTCAAGTATTTATACACAGAAATGAGATCCTCCCCAAGCCTTCTTTTCTCCAGGCTGAAGGAGTCCCAGTTCCCCCAAACTCTCCTTCTCTGTCAAATCCTCCTAAAGTGCATTTAAGTAATGAAATACCTTAAAACAAATATTGCCGGTTCTTTGTTGATTCTTTCAAACAAATGTAGTGGAGAGGGACTTTTTACAAGGCCATACAGGACAAGGGGGAATGGCTTGAAATTGAAAGGGTAAGTGTAGATTAGATACTAGAAAGAAATTCTTTATGCTGAGGATGGTGAGACACTGAAATAGCTTGCTGACAGAAGCTGTGGATGTCCCATTCCTGGAAGTGTTTCAGGACAGGTTGGATGGGGTTTTGAGCAACCTGGTCTAGTGGGAGTTGTCACTACCTATGAGGTTCCTTCCAACCCAAACCAATCTGTGACATTTCTGAATATAAGCAAGCAACCTTTTTTTTTTTAACTTGTTATACAGTCAAATGGTTCAAACATTTAGCCTTGCCTTTGTAAGTAATTACACATCATTTAGGATCCACCTGCATGACAGCAGACTGACACTAGCTTGCTCTACCCAAGATTTGAGTTGAATAGAAATTAGTCTGGTTTGCTCTGGAAGCAATGAAAATACGTCACTCTGAGCTTGGAACACACTGATCTCTGCAGCTTATGGCCTTCTACACTCAAACTTGTAGACATCCTTAATGCCTATTCAAATAATTGAGCACTATTTAATGAATTCCAGATCATAATAAATCTTTCCAACTATATAAAATTCACAGATTTAAAAGCCTTTTAAAACATGTTTATAAAACTTAAGAAAGTCAGTTAAAAAGGGGTGATTTAGATCCACTTAACATTGAGTTGACATATGCTTAAAGAAACTGAGTGTTAAGACACTGATTTTACATCTGAATTCCACTTTTCATTCTGAAACACTCCCAAAATGCCATAAACTGACAATGGAATTGGAAGACTCCCATTTTCTAATATTGACATGAAGTCACCTCCAGTGCAAGACAGAGCAGATGTCCCCACAAAGTGTGAAACTGCAGGACGGGACAGTATGCTCTGCTAACCCATGCATTGATGGGACTAGAGCGGAACACAGGAAACAGACTGTAATTATTTAATTTGGAATTAGGCCAAGACCCCACAATTGGCAATCCTGCTCTTTTGCAAGAGTGCATTGAAGTGTGATTCTACTGTGGGTTTTGAAACTCATTGGGAAGACTGGAGTAATCATGGTCAGACCTTGAACAATTGGAAAATTTGGTTACTTCTATAAAAGCTGAAAGCTCTTCAGTTCAGGCAAAAGCGCAGTAAAAGTCTCAGCAAATCACACACACTAGTAATTTTTGGTATTTTAACTCCCAACTATACCTTCTCTAGTTCTTCACAACTTTTATGTTGTGACAAACATTTTTGCTTGTGTAATATATGTATATTTGGGTATGTACATACACGCAGAAATAAAAATGCATATATGCATTAATATTTTTATTAATAGAGTAATTTAAAGGCATTTGACTTAAGTATTATAATTCTGTCAGCTAAAAGTAATTTGTTGATTTCTTGCATAAACTGCGTGTATATGTAAACAAATATTCAATGACTTCACCTATTTATGACACATAGGTCTTCCTATGAAGATGTTTGTACGTGAAATACCTGAAGTATGGATACTTTTATAAAGATCAAATGCTTTCATGATTCTAAATAATGAGTTGCAAATATTAAGGAAGTTGCCATATTCTTTGTTTGTTCTTTAACGTGAAATTTGGGTAAACAAATTTAACAAGATAATTTTAGTAGTTCGTTCAAGAAGAAGTATCTTTATAACCCATGAAGGTACTTGAAGCAGAGCATTAACTTCAGTCTGTTTCCATCTCCTATGAAAACATGAAGTTCTAAATTTTTTTGGAAAAGAATATATTTTCTATTCTCATAAAATAGTGATGAAAGTTACAAAATGCTATGAAGTACTTAAATTCTAAATTATTAAAATGACAAAATTGTAAAATTATTTCATAACTAATTATCTTTGGAACTTATACCATTTAATAAATGCTTATACATATTTTCATTACATTTCATAGTCTAAACATTCAGTGTGAGTAGTACATGATTTGTCAGTATTTCAAACTTTTATTACTATAAACTGATATCCACATCTGAAAACAATAAAAATATTTCTGTTAGTTCTCAGTGGTCTTTATTATTAATGCAAATGAACACAAAATTTAAAAACAGAATAGATTAATCCAATAGTTAGGCAGACATTCATAGTTTGCATGTGACATACATAGCTTACATTACTCATATTATGGAAAGAACTAATGTGAAATTGTTTCCAAATATAATAAAAAATCCTTAAAATTCAAAATATGAGATCAAAGTGATGGAGCACATTAAAAATGGCATAGTCTTCTCTTTTTAAGGCAGACAGCTATATTTTTTCAGACTGATATGTTTTTTAAAAATTCTTAATTGTAAACTTTTTCAGATAAAAATGATGAAAAACATTCTGTATACCACAGAGTTTTTATTACATAATATGCAATATATTTTATTTTTATATTTAGAGGTATAAATATATAAACACATTATCTATATACTCTCATAAATATGCATCAAAAGTGTATGCACCTGGTTACTGCATGTGTTAAGTGTTTGACTGGAGCAGAAGTAGACCTTTCATTCTATGTCTATGATAGTATGTTAAGAAAACTGATAGGGCCAAATCTGTAGGATGTGCTACCTGCTACAGGTGCATTTCAGGGAAAAGCTTCCTGTATCTTTGGCAAGCTTCAGTCTGGTTCTGTGAACACCCATTAGTAATTATAATGCTTGGTCCAGTTTCGTTTATGAAAAAAAAAAGAATAAAGACACTTCTAGATCACCTTAATTTTGCCATCTTGCTTGCACCTCAGACTAAAACTTACCAAATCCACCAGTTTTGGTTTTGTTAGCTTGGCATGTTTCTTTTCTGTCCCTGCAAAGGCTGAGCATGTGTTGAACGCATCTATCTTAAGATGTGAGCATCTTGGGGATTTGTCATTAACCTTTTCCTGATCGTTTCAAATGAGAGCCATTGTCTGGCTCTCTGGGTTTCACCACTGATTCTGTTTCTTTAGGGTAATCAAACTTGTGAGCTACTCCCACAGACTTTGGGAAATGAAGGTCATGAAAAGGTAAAAGGGCAACAAATGCTTCCCCCCATCCTGCTCACCCAAGAGCAAAACAAGTAGAAGCAATTTCTGGAGGATGTAGTTTGTGAAGAAAGTATGGTTACCCTAATTCCTTATCAGTGTTTCCTTTCAGGTTTTACTGGGTTTCGGGATTTGACTTCCACCTTTTTTCCAGGGCACTCTTCTAAGGATGTGAAGTTTTATGGCAACACTGATGTTATAATTGTAGATATCCACTGATGGGTGTCATTTAAATACTGATGTATTTTTCACATTACTCTTTTGAAAGTTTTGATGCAGGCCATACATTCCACAACGTTCATAGCCTTGTGCTGAGATGTATGACCTGACTACTTGCCACACCATACTTTAAAATTCCTCCCAAATAATACCTCCCACAATCAGGACATCCTTGGATTGTCATAAAGATTTCATGGAGGTTTAGGATAGTGATTACTAAGGTAAAATATTAATTTATGAGGGCTTTACTTTTTATTACAGTAGATTTTTCTTACTGACAGTTTTATCTTTCAAGAGAATGAAAGAGGACTGGGTGGGAGCTTTTGTGCCTTTTCACTGGTAAGGGTGAACTTTGGGACCTCCTTCACAGCTAAATGAGAGTGCATGAAAAGACTGGCAAGACCAAACAGATGTCAGGGTTTTACTTAATGTTTTTTAAACTAGCAATTGCAAGCCAGTAAACCATGTGACTATTGCTGTTGTGTAACACAGGACTCTTTCCACTGTTGACTGAGAAGAAAAGTGACCAGCAGAACATATAAGGCTAATTTTGAGTCCTTCTGTCTCGTTTGGTCTTCTGATGTGTTCAACAGCTTGGCTTAGAAACTTGAACAGAAGTGCAGAGCATACATGGACAACTCTTGGGCCTCCTTGAGTGGACTACAAGAACACAATGGCCAGAGCAGCAGGATGCAGCACAGTGCAGTAAAAATGAACCACTCTGTGGACCAGACCCAGACACATGTTGCTAGTTGGACTATTCTGCTCCACCAAGACCAGAATGCAACATCTGCCCTTCTCAGCAGTGGCCAGAGTGAGTCAGTGTTTGAAGAATGTATGCTACATGTATATGCATGTTGCTGGGAAAGTTCTAGTATATTTAGAAAATTGACAACAAGCTGCAGTTAATCTCCCTAATGCAAGAACCAAGACTGCAGAAGATAAAAAGTTAGCTGGGCTGTGAAGGCTATGGCCCACATTTAGAAGGCTGTAGGATCTTCTAAGAAATATGCAAAAAATGCTTCTTCATAAGGGGCTGGTGAAGGCTTTGGACCATAGCACAGAACAAAGGGAAAGGAAGTGAAGAGGCCATGAGAGATATTAAATAGAACATTTACTTACAAGAGATCTCATCTTTACAGGTACTTCTTTTCCAAGCACAGAAAACTTGAAACTATGTGCTAAAGGTCCTGGGATCATGAAAAAAGACAAATCTACACGGATGCTGCAGGCCACTAGGTAAAAAGAAGGAGATCTAATTACTGGGAACAAAACTGCAGTAGCAGCAAACACATTTTGGTATTTACAGATACTGCAAGCACATGAAGTTATATATTTGACCAGTTACAGCATATTCGATGTGATACTGTTTTCCACTGCTTTATGAAAACTGAAATATGCACAACATTACATTGTCAGCGGTTTTCATGCAGCGTATTCCAGCACCGAGTGCATACACTTCTAAATAATGAACTAAAAGCATCATGCCTTCTATTTGTGATGTCCCCAGGAGAAGAGAATTTGTGACTATATATGGGTGTGTAGAGAAGAGATTGCAATGGACATTCTGAGCAAAAACAAACAGAGCAAAGATAGGCACGATTGTTCCAATAAACATCAGACAATTTTGCAATGCATATGCAAGTCTGAACTCCCTTCAATTTTCAACTAGCTATATAAAACCATCCCACTCAAAAGCTTTGATATTTACTTCTGAATTGTTTGCTTCTTTTTACATCACTGTTACTGTTTAATAATTAAATGGGACCCCCTAGAAGAAAAAAGGCCAGACATCTTTTTGTAATGAATCAAAATTACAAATATTTTATTGGTAATTTAGTATGTTTACAATGCCTGAACCAGAGAAGCTGCTATTTTAAGTGAACACAGAAAACAAAATAGGGAATTACTTTACACAGCTATACAGAACAATTAAAAAAAAATTCTTTAAACATTATTTCAGTACATACAACATTCTCTTGCTAAGCCAGCTGTGTGTTGTTTAAGATCTGTCTGGGACACTGAAATGTCACAGCTCACAGCAGATGCTCCGTAACTGTCAAATTTTGCATTTGATTCTCTGAGGTGCAGTACCGGTGTTTCCATTCAGTTTAGGCAGAATTCAGAGCAGCTGGGGAACTACAATCAAACGACTCTCTGAAGGCTGAAACTCGATGTTGTGATGTAATTTCTTACAAGTTGTTTTTTCATCTTGAGCCATTCTGTATCAACTCTTCAGACCATCGGGACAGATGACTTATTTTGTCACACAACTCTCGGCAAGCATATTGATCTCCTATAAAGGTGTCCGTGCCTCTCCGCAGTTGTTCTGCTACCCCCATTTGAGTCTTAGAGAGCATTAGACTGGGTGTTTTACCCCACAAGCTGATTTTACCCTCTTTTCCTAACTTTTCTAATCAACATCTTAAAAAAAAAAAAAAAAAAAGATTCTTTTCAATTCAAGGTAGCAAATGTCAGCTAGGTTTTTTGAAGAGCTATATTGTATCCTAGTCCTGCTCCAACTCAATTGCTCTGATTTCAGGGAATGGAGGAATAGACCTATACTGAGCATTTCAGAAAACACCTGTGTTGAGTATGAAGATACTTAATCTTAGCTAGAACTGTATAGGAGCAGAACTTATGAAATTTTTTATTACAGGAAATGAGAGCTTCCCTAAAAATACTGCTTTGAATAATACTGAAAAAAAGGCCAAAAGTTTACTAATATTATATATTAACCCCAAAAAGGGGCAGTATATATGATTTTTATCTGCAAAACCTAAATATTTAACTTAGAAGAACTTAACAAAGAATTAGTCCAGGGAAAAATGAAAAGTATGTTACACACTTGCCAATACAACAGCTATATTTTAAATAAAAATAACAATAATATACAAGTACAATATTGTAACCATATAACTTGATGAAAATAACACTGATCAGTATCAAACTTAGGATTTAACTGATTATCCATCCTTAACAGATGAAATGCATTTCACGGAAATAGATGCAGGTAGGGTGAAGTGAAGTGATATTCACAGCTTACTGTGAGAAAGTCACCGTGAAAGTTAAGGTAAAAATGTAAAGAACAAAACTTAAAATTGATTTGTATTTATAAAAGTTCAGCATTATGGCAGTCGAGTGCATGTGCTGCAGAAAGATGGTAACAGCAACCTAACAGTAAACAACATACACGCACACAATACATGCACACACACATACATGATACTCACACACACATGTGCCCATGCTCAAATGCATGTGCATAGGTCCTCCTCAGCTTGATTATACAAGCATACACTTACTAGCTTTTCATGGGGGCAACATCAGGATTGGAGTTCACCTCCCTTGTTACTAGCTGTCTGCAAGGTAGCTGCAGCTACCTAAAGTCAGAAACCCATCTAAGGTAACATCAGCAGAACATTTTAATGAAGCTTTTTTATATCCTGAGCAGATTTAAGGCACTTTATTGAAAAATCTGAAGTTAATCCAGATTGGAAAGCAAGATAAAAATCCTTACATGTAAAATTTGGAAATTTAAAATAAAAAAAGTTCCTGAGTTTTGATAAATAATTTTATTATAACAAAATACCAAGGCTATTGAAAACGTCTTTTATAAAACCATGTTGTATGACAATTTTTCTTGAAAAACTCATGCTTTAGTGCATGAAATATGTTAATAAGTCTTTGGGGATGTCTGTAACAAATTAACAGGAAATGAAAAGCCAAAGAATGACCTGTCATGTACGTAGAGAACATGCATTGCTCCCGGCAACACACATCATGTCTACTACAGGCATCTTTATCTTTCTGTTTTCTTACAGGGTCCTGCCCATATCTTAATACTTTACAATTAATTATGTTTCTCTAAACTATTTACAAACGCAGAAACTAATCACACATCTTCCTATGCCCATAAATACGGAACTACAGAAGTAGAACATATTTTAAAACAGTATGAAGATGAGTATCCTACATAGTACTTTTCTGTAGAAGTACAATTCATGAATTATTTCCTTTACGAGGATTTAAATCTAAATGAAAATAGAAGTCCAAATTCACCCTTTTTTTTTTCCTTCGTTACATTTTTTCTCACCTGCTATTTCTAAAGAATTTTTCCCCAAGACAGCATTTGGATTGCAAAAACACTTGTAAATTGTTGCAAAAGTATCTCCAGTAAAGAACCATCAGGCTCTCAAATGCCCAGTTTTTACAGAGAATACAAGCAATTTGTTTTCAGCTAAAAATAGCTGAAATACTAGCCATTGTTTGCATGTTTCTAGTAGAATGAATTTTTTTGTTTTGGTGTGGTTTTCTCTCCTTTGCTATGAGTAAAGACAAATACTCATACCCAAAGTGCTGCCAAATGCATTGAACATGCGCAGTGGTTACAGAATGGTATTTATAGAATCCTTGGGAGGTTCCTTCTAACAATAATAGGTAAGAACAATCATCAAAGTAATATGTACTTTTGACTTTACTGCATCCTTTAATATTTTCAGTAGCTACACCTCTATAGTATCCCTGATAAAAATTCCATGTTTTTTACATTTAAACTTCTATTACAAAGTATTTAATACTTTATTTTAAAAAAAGTCACAATAGTGATGGTGGTTAATCTGCTTTATAAAAGATAATATATTGAGTTATATATAATAATGGCTTTGATCCAATTAACTTTATATTATACTGCTTGGTTATTACTGTGACTTCAGTTCCTACAACTGTTACAGAGAATGCAAATGACCGTTTAATGTACAGGAAGTGGGGATCATTTGGAAGTGCTGATTCAGAAGTATTCAAGTGCTAACAATGACTTGTTCTTTCTGTGCTTTTCTTCATGTTCCATAAATGAGGATATTATAAATGGCTGTGATTTTCGACGTGACACAGTTTTAGGACAATTTTTTTATGCTCTTTTTTTGTGCAAATACAAAACTAGGTATTTCTGAACGTTACCATCTCATTAGACATAATTGTCACTTTTACTTAAAAAGGCACCAACTTTAATGTAAGAAGATATACCTTTTATGCTCATTTTATGAAGAGCTGTACTTGTTACTGGAGCGGAAATTATCATATCCGTGATCATTAGCTTTGAACTTTAAACAGGACTGCCTTTCCTCCAGGGACAACAGATCTTTGGATTGGCACCAACAACACAAGCATGACTGTTAAAATAAAAGGAATAAACATTTTACATCACTTTGTTTTGCACATGTAGCAAAATGAACTGAAAATCTTCCCTTCTTCAGGGTTACAGTAGGAAATGGCAAATGTATGAGCTGCCTTTTTTGGGATTACAGTGTAAGCAAAAAAATGAGATTAAACTCTGCGTTGCTCAAATGGCCACTAACTACTGGGTTGCCCCATTAGCAACCTGAGTGCTGGAGAGCAGGAAGAGTTATACATGATAACACATACTCCTTCAAATCTAGTCTTCAATTCTAAATGCACCTGAAAATAAAGTTATGACTCCTTGTCCTTTCTCGCATAATCTTTCTTGGGAAAAAAAAGTATGAACATCTATACTTTCTAAGCAAGATGCTGCTATTTAGCTCATTTTTTTTGAGGTGCAAAAAGAGAAACAAGTAGGAGAATGGTGAAAACCTCCACACAATTCATACATTCACATTTGCAGACCTTTTTCTGATGTTACTGTATGGCCCTTGCATACTGGAAATCCATCTGGTATTTCTCACACCCACTTACTTCCATGCTCAGAACGCTAAAGACCTCTTACGGGCTCTCAGCTTCAGTGATTTTTTCAGGGAACCAACAACATACACAGGGAAGACACGACCATCACTAAAATTTCTGCAACGTGTGCCGTCACAGTTATGTGGGAATTTCATTAACATTGCTAGATGTAGAGCTGGCTGGCTCCTGACTGAAAGATATAGCCAGTAAGGAATTTACACAGCCAGGCAACAAGCCTAGCAGTGGCCAATGGTTACATGGTTGGCAAGAAAAGAGAAATCTAAGAATTTGTCATATGCAAGAACTCTAATGCAGCATCTGAAGATGGAAAGGGGTCACAAAAAAGTTCAAATCTGGACATTTTCCAAGTAGATCACTGAAGGTCAATGTGCAATCTAGAGCCTCAAATCCTATGTGGAGAACTAGTGCCTAGGTCTATTCACTCAGACCAAGGCAAAACTACGAACAGGTCTGTCTCATAAAGTATTGGCAACTGGAAAGATGCAAGTGGATACTTGCACCCTCTGCCTTACAAAACTGACTGAAGTGCTCAGTCAGGATGGGGGGAAACCAGGGTCAGTGCTCTCCCCACTGGGCTGCAGAGGATATGGCTACGTGAATCTCTGCAGTGCGGCCTGAGTCTGCTTCGTCAGTGCTCTGGAAGTGGCTGGATGCCAGGTTCAGTCAGGAAGTGATGTAGCACTGACTAGCATGGTGCTGAGAGGTTTATTATACACTCTGCTCTTTTGCTTTCTCTTTTTGTTCCCATCAAACCTTATTTCCTTTCTATGTAGCTTCAGCAGGAGAGGGAGAGAACACTTACTAAAACCCAGTTAAAATTTAAAGTAAAATTTAATGACCATTTGTTAAGGAATGAATTTTACTGCTGACATAGTCTTTTAATCAGAAGAGCAGCTCCCAGCAGCCTCTTACCTTAAAGCAGTTTTGGAATCTTTTGCTCACCAAATACAGAGCTATCGGATTGATGCAGGAATTCAGTGAAGCCATGTTGATACCAATGTAGTCCATCACAAGAAAAAAGCTGTGTGGAAATTAAGGGAGACACTTCTCATTTTCTCTTAAAAGGCTTAGTAGAGGTTTACAACTATGAAAACTGGACTCAGCTTCACTCAATCAAGACTAAGTATTAAATGTAAGGGAGCTTAAATCAACAGGATTAAGTCATGAAGATAACAGTTGTGCTCAACATTAAAGTCTGAATCAACAGACTGTTCTCATGCAAGTAACTTTCAAATATCCAACCACCTTAATTTATGGAAGAAAATGTTCATGAAGTTTTTCTGCACAAACTGAATCCTAGCTGTTGTGTTGAAAGGGAAAACAGGGACAGAAGTCCCCTTCTACTCTCATAGCACCACAAGACAGTAGGACAGTTCCAAAATAAGACAGGGAAAGGAGGAAATTCCTCACAATTTTCTTTCTCCGCTACTGGAGTGAAACCAGAGGGTCCTGGATGAAGAAGCAGGGACAATATCAGATACACAGAGTAAATTAGCTCACTATGAAATCCAAATATGCTTATGAAGAATGTCAGCAGTGTTTATGCATTTTATTTTTGCAGTCTCACCTTAAAAGTTCACATCTGTTGGGGTCCTTCTGATCATAAATAGTAAGTTTTAATATTCTGCTTAAGTGAAGTGGAAGCCAACACAAGGCAAAAACAAGCACCAGACAGAACACAGTTTTGGCCACCTCACGTCTCTGAGAAAGAAAATTGGACAGAACAGTGTTATAGTTTCTGATTCTCTCTGGATTGTTGTTGTCTGCTAATATCCAAATGTTAAATAAACAAGATAAAAAAGCTTATCAAAATAGGAGTTAGGAAACATCAAATATCTTATTTTCTTGGGATATGTACTTAATCTTTTCTGTTGTTTTAGATGTCTTGCACTGATTCACTGTATCTCTTACTTCAAAAAGCATGAGTAATAATATGAAAAATCAAGATCATGAAAACCGTAATTTAAATTAAAATTAAGAACATATTTGTTTCCCCAATCACTTTCAAATACCATTTTGTTTTCCATTGCATTTTCTTGTGCTTTGATCTCAGGTCTTATTTTAAATGCGCCAAGAGATTTCAATTAGAGCTTTAAAGAGGTAAGAGGAAAAGAGCACAAATACACATTATAGAACAAATGTAGTATAATTCTAGTGACATATGATGTTTGTGTCTGGTGCACTACTAACTTGAAATGTATGCTGGAATGTGTTCTGTTCTGCTAACATATACTGACTGCCAACCTCATTAGAGTTCAGCAAGAACTTGTTTCAAAATAATTAAGTTTCATAGCACCACATTCTAGACTACTGCATGACTTAAATTTGCATTACATAATATCCAGCTCTAATTATCGTAAAGAAGAAGTAAAAACTATAAAACATGAAGCATTAAAACCTAACAAGAAAGAATTTTGTGATTGTTAGTTAAAATCTTAGGTTTCTGAGGGCTCTGAGGCATACATATGTATACGAGTTCAGCAGCACTGCTGATAGAAAGCTTCTCTTTACTAGTAGGCCTAAAGTCATCATCGAGGAACAGAACAATGATGTGGCAGTAAAGTCAGTAAAAGCATTATTGTCATCCTGTCTACAGTCAGCAGAATTGTCAGGCAAAAATGTTTACCTGTTTTAAGTGGTCATTTAAAGCAATCTGCATCCCACTTTTCTTTCGTAACATCTCACAAGTCATGAGAGTGTAGAAAAATGCTGTGATAGCCAGTGGTAAACAGAAGTAAAAGCTGAACAGCCACCAGTCTTTAGCTTGCTTGTAAAACTAATGAAAAAAAAAAGCACAGCAAAAACATTATTAGGAGTTGGATGTTGAGCATTTTGCTAAGTGTGCTATAACTAGTTCATCAGTCTGTCCTGAAAAGCATCTCTGTAAGGTGTGCATTACAGGCAAGAAAACAGGACAAGACAGCAGTATGTTCAAAGCCCACAAAAAGTCAAATGTTTCTGAATGCTCTTTTTTTAACCAATATATTTTAAAAATGCAGCATTTCATTTGAACATTATATTCACCTACATGTCACATACACCTGTGCGCATTACAATCCACATAACACTGAGAAGATCCGAGTAACTTTTCTTGGCATTTTATAAAAGTGTCTTACCATCATAAAGGATGTTTTCTGTGTTGGGTGAAGCAAGCAGATTCTAAGATCCTTTCCTCTGTACTCCATTGTAATCATGTCAAATGCAATAGCTTCTGGAACAGCCAGTATCACTGATATAACCCAGATCAGTACAATTTCAACAGCAGTCCACTTTGGCACTCCGATTCCTTTAATGCGACTCCAAGAAGCAACTGCTCGGTACCTGAAGCAATAGCATTTGCAAATTAAAAATATGAGAAAACCCACCTGGTTTAACTGGCTTCAACTCATTTGTATTACATTGGTTGAATGGAAAGGTGAATTTGAGTCAATGCCCATATAAAAAAGAAATTATAGTTCGATGAAAAATGTGTCTTACCTATCTATACTGAGAGCACACAAACTCAGCACTGTGATGCCCACTGATGCCTTTTGAATGAAAGGTACTAATTTGCACATTTCGACACCAAAGGGCCAGTCCTCTGCAAGCAGCTGTGAAAAGAAAACAACAATTAGAGGTGAGATTTTTTAAAAAATAATTCCCAAAGCTGAAACACAGAATTCTGTCTTGATTGCTTTTCTTTTCCACCATGTCCTATGAACACAGGCTGAGTTGGATTTGTTCAGACTGGAGAAGAGTAGGCTCTGAGGAGACCTTGTAGCAACCTTTCAGTACCTAAAGGGAGCCTGCAAGAAGGCTGGAGAGGGACTTTGCATAAGGGCATATAGTGATAGGACAGGGGGGAATGGCTTTAAGCTAAATGAGGGTAGGTTTGGGTTAGATTCTAGGAAGAAATTCTTTACTGTGAGGGTGGTGAGGCACTGGAACAGCTTGTCTAGATACATTGTGCATGCCCCACCCTTGGAAGTGTTCAAGAACCAGGTTAGACAGGCTGTCGAGCAACCTGGTCTAGTGGAAGGTGTCCCTGCCCCTGGCAGGGGCGTTGGAACTAGATGACCTTCAAGGTCTCTTCCAACTGAAGCCATTCTGTGATTCTATGTAAAACTTAGTCAAGAAGTCACAAGGGAGTCTCTGAGGTGTGTGTCCTAAGAACCAGACAGTAGCCTCAGAGTTACTCCTTGGCAGGGCAAGGATATGAATTAAAGCTTAGTCCTGACTTCTTAAGCCCTGCAAACTCCACTCCTTTTGCTTCTAACTTCATCGTCGCAGTGTGATGCACCTGAACATGTGAGGATCTTCCTCATCTATATTGGCTTTATCTGCCTTGAGCGTTCATTGCTTTTCTTACATGTTCCAAGTAGCTCTTCATTTACTAGAAATACAGAAAATTACTTGAGACTGATAAGAACAGGGACAAAGCCAGAAAGCACACATCTAGGGTGGGATTTACTTGAAACTTAGTGTCTAAGCTCCATCAGCTGAGAAATCAGGCAACACTGGAGAGGAATGTATCTCCATTGTTTTTAGCTGGTCATCTGATAACAAACAAAGGGACCCACTAGACACTCAGTGAGCCCAAACAGCTAGTTTGATCTAAATGTTTCATAGCAGGTAAAGAGAGATCAGATAAATCCTCCACTGAAGAACGTAATTGACCAGTGTTCCAATAATTCTGTATTACAATACCAAAAGGACCATCTGCACATTCAACCTACTTATAAGGGCTGTGGAATAAAGAAAACAGCACAATAAATTTCAGATTGGTTCAATTACACTTTGAGTTATACACTTTGATGGAAACCTTGTCACATTCCCAGCTGTACATTTTACCTGACATAGGGGACAGGACTTACTGGACACAGAAAGCACCTTCCTCACAGCTGATGCTATGAACTGTTTGACCGTAGCTTCAGTTTAGAAACATTTAATCTTTGAACTCTGCTGCGAACTGCTCTAATGGCTCAAATACACCACAGCAGCAGCCAAATCTTCCTGTTCTCATAAAAACAACTGTCCAGAACAAGGTTTATGCCAAGAAATAGACGCAATTGTTGTATATATAAGAGTAAACTTTCTGAGTTTCTGTAATTAGTCAGATTATCTAAGTCCATCTCTGTTTTTCATAACTTTCTTCAAATGAGGCCTTTTGGATCTGTTGCAGATAGAGGGCTACAAAATGGAAAAGAGGAAGGTAGAAGAATGATGACTACTTAAAAGAGACTGAAAAATCTTTCCCTTAGCTCAGGTTTCTTCGAACATCTCATTTGACAGGATTGTAAGAGAGTAAGAAATAGCTCGTGATACTGTGTAGATTTTGCTGGGGACCAAAATGAGGGTACGAAGGTTCTGCTGAGGGTTCTGGATAGGCTGGATTGTTGGGCCAAGGCCAATTGTACGAGGTTCACAAGACCAAGTGGTGAGTCCTGCACTTGGGTCACAACAGCCCCATGCAGTGCCATAGCCTTGGGGAACAGTGACTGGAAAGACCTGGCTGAGAAAAGGACCTGGGAGTGCAGGTTGACGGCTGACTGAGCATGAGCCAACAGTGTGCCCAGGTGGCGAAGGCAAATGCATCCTGGCTGGTATCAGAAGAACTAGGGTGGTGATTGTCCCCCTGTACTTGGGCTGGTCAGGCTGCACTTCCAAGTTCTGTGACCAGTTCTGGGCTCCTCACAAGGATATTGAGGTCCTGGAGTGTGTCCAGAGAAGGACAATGAAGATGGTAAAGTGTCTAGCCGGTAAGTCATTAGAGGAGCTGGGGTTGTTTAGACTGGAGAAAAGGAGGTTCGGGTGAGACCTTATTGCTCTCTACAACTACCTGTAGCAAGGTGGGGATTGGTCTCCAAGCAACAAGCAACAGGACAAGAGGAAGTGGCCTCAAGTTGTGCCTGGGGAGATTTAGATTGGGTATTAGGAAAAACTACCTTGCTGAAAAGGGTTGTCAGGCTTTGGAACAGGCTGCCCAGGGAAGCATTCTAAAAACATGTACATGTGGCTCTCAGGAACGTTGTTTAGTGGAGAACACAGGTGCAAGGCTGACAGTCATGGTCTTTTCCAACCTTAAGAATTTCATGATTCTGTAATTGAAGATAGCCACAGAGGGATGAGGTTGTAATAATCATACAGTATCTTTTGTTTACGTAATGTGGGAAAATATCTCAGTCTGTAATTAAAGTATTTTCAGTAAAGCCTCTCCCTTCTGGGTGAGACTTCTCCTGAATTGCTCTAAGGGGGTGACAGTAACAATCACTTTTAAAGCTGCAATGTGAATAATTGCAGGTGTTCTATATGTACACTCTACAGAATCAAATGCCACCTGGACTAATTTAATTTACAAAAATCAGGCAGTGAACCTCCAGCCTATCACATCTAGTTGCTATAGAAATCAAGGACTGTGTATCAAGTACAATGTATACTTGTTTATGGTACCTATTGTACATGTGTGTATATTAGACCAGAAACAACTCATTAAAAAGCACTTCAAAGTAATTTTCTTTTTTTAAACCAAAATTCAGAACTTTGGTCAAAACTCTGTTGGCAGATTCTGTTGAATACCATTATCTCTATCTAGGTGGTGTACATGTAAGATACTCCCTGTCTCTCTTCCCTAAAATCACACCGGTTCAGCCATACATCAGAGATTTCCCTGAACTAATACTTACTCCTCAGGTGCAGACAGTCACACCTGTGCTCTAACCTGAGTGGCTTTGAGCCGGTTCCAGTCTGGGACCCATGTAGCTGGATTATAAAGGGCTGGCACATGAGTGAATGCAGTCTACTGAGAGAAAGTGTGCTTGGATTTAGCACAACATCAAAATATTACTTGCATTCAACTAGCTTAAATCAGGGCAGAATGGACATGCAGCTGTCTGCACTACATTGGGAAAACATTTCCTTTATCTCTTGCAGCTGATGGATTGTGAAACTTGAGCATTTTAATGCATGAGTCACAAGTTGCTCTAGCATGGCATTGCAAGCAGTTAATAATATGCTTTACACCAAAAGCTTGAAAACATTAAGAAAGTAAAAGGAAAAAAAATAGAATGTTTTAACTGCTGAACTGTTTATCCTTGCTTTCTGTTTGTTCTCTGTATTGCCATCTCCTCCAAATACTGCCTTAAAGTAGAGTGAAGATCCAATGTAAGGTATTCAGGAGCATCACATTTGTGGACAGAAGCAATGACTATTCTTAGTGAAGTGCAGATGTAGTCTATTGCAATTTTGTATGAGTAAAATGATCTCATGATTCACAATAGGGCAGCTGTAAAAAGAGTGTCATTTTACCAACGAAAAATGACTTAGAGCCTTGAGATGAGATACTGCCAAGTGGCAGCAAAGAGAAAAATAATGTTGTGTTTTTCGGGAAAATGCCAAGAGAAGTCTACCAATAGCTATATTCTGAGTGGCCTTTCCAGTGTTCTCTAGTAACTTATTTTACACAGGCAAAGTTTTAACTGCAGGAGAAATATGCGGCAGATGAAATATAACAAAAGGAAAGGGAACACAATGCAGAATGGTGTAAAATAATACTTGAAAGAACCAATACATTTGATGCACTCCTAGCCAACACTTTCTCACACCAGACAGATCTGAGCCTAAACTCATGTGCAAGCTGCACAGCTATGAAAGTATAGCCCCAGGAGATGTTGTGACTCAGAGAGACACCTGTGAATCACAATTCCTGCTCTGCTTCCTCTTGGTTGTGTAAGAACTCAAAGATGTTTGCAATCTGCTGCTGGACTACACCAGCATACAAGCAAGATATGCTGCTCTCGAGGGCTCAGCTGCTGTGGTCACCAGGCAGAAGGCCGACACCATGGCTCCTGCTCACTGCTGTTGACTTGGGGCAGTTGGGCAGGAAGAAGTGGCAAAGCATGCGAATATTTATGTCAGTATTCTAGTCCTGAGCAATGAATGCACATGGGAAACACAAAGCAGGAATTCATATTTCCTTCTAGCTATGTGTTCACAGCAAATCTAGTTCACAGGACAGTAGGATTTGATTTTCATCGTTATGAACCGCACTGGCAAGGAAAATCAGATATACAACTGTGTGCATAATTCACAAGCAACAGTTTTCCAATACATCTGTGAAATGACTGGCAGATTTCCACCTGACTTTATATTTTGACGTCGGAGGTCATGCAGATAAAGTATTTTTCAGTACTTTTTAAGAGCAAGCACTTTTCAAAACAGAAAATTGGCCCAGGAAATTAAGCTTATGGTAAGAGACAAGTCACACAATATTACAAAACTTATCAATATTTAGCAATAATTATGTCAGGGTGAGGATCTTCCCTCTAGACAAGAAAATGTATTTTCTGCTTTCTAGTTAAGCTAAGAATGCTTTACTGATCTATCCAATAAACTGGACAGGAATCTTAATATGACGCATCCGATTAGTTTCCATTATCTTTATTAGTAACTTTTGTTTAGAAACTTAATTAAAAAAATAATTAAGATAAAGTAATATTATACAGATATCTTGAAAATGACAGAACCCTCATAATATGTTGTCAAAGCAAAAAATGTCTGCAATTTCACCACCTCAGTGAAAGGACTGCATCAAAAGTAACCACTCAGAAAGCCATGCTGCTGTCAGTTTGGGATGTGTAAACACAGCGTAAAACCAAAAAACAAACAAATCGGATGAAAACTTTTGAAATTTATCACATGTATCTTCTAAGTGAATGTATACACAACAAATGTATACATAATGAAAAAACTAAGTTTACAAATATGTATTAGAATCATCTAGCTTATTTCAGTTTGGAGATCCATCACAAAAACTGTATGCGTGTACTTTTAACAGCATTCATACACTTCAAGTATCCCATATATCTGACTTCAGACTAGGCTGTTCCCATCTAACTACAGAAAAACATTACGCCCCGACTGCCTGCACAATCCAGACAGGTTCCTCCACTGGACAATTCAGATTTTTCTTAAGTGCCTATAAACTTCGTTTGTTCACCATAAGGGGTTCTTTAGCAAAACAGACTTCTAGTTTGATATGCTCAGAGATCAATAAACTTCACGTAAGAAATTCTGAGATGAACTTTGCAAGATCTCAAGTGAGTGGTTTAGATGTCGAAAGAAAGGAAATAATGCATTTCTCCCAATAAAATGGCTGTTACCTTTAACCTCAGAAGAACCAGTGGCCAAGAGTTCAAATGTTTTCTAAAGACAAGCACCTTGATATTTTTTTAAAGTTAGAAAAAGGCTGGCTTTATCATGATGCATGGCCTTCAGGTACTGACATTACAAGAGTGAGTAAGGTCATCACAAATAAATTTCCATGAAAATCTTGCCTTTTTCAGACCATAGCTGGATTAACAAAGGAGCCAGTTTGTGTCTGCATGGGATAGAGTCCCTAAACTGGTCTTTCTTGTATTTCCAGTGCTTGATAATGCTATATAATGTTAAACATAATTTTTACGTAATCCCTAAAATACATTACTGAAAAGAAATCAATGACTACAAAGCTGAGTCTGGCCTGTGATCACTAGTTTGAATAAAGATCAGATTTTTTTCATTCCCTGGAAATTTTCTTCTCCATTTTTCTATTGTGCTTTGAGAAAAAGGAACCTTTGACAATATTGCCAGGTAGATATTTTTCCTCAGTCATCTGTGTCATAGCAAGTTGATAGCCAGAGTTCAGAAAGCCACACAATAATGTGCAGAGGATAGGTTGCTCCCCTTGTTAAAAATCCATTGGCGCATGACAATAAATTAGATTTAACATAAGAGAATAAATATCACAAAATGAGGTGTTGTTTATGTATCAGAAGAGACAGCATGTTGTGTTATTTCATTATGGCTTTTTAAGTCTATGAGAGGCAAAGCTAATGTAAGTTTGAAATTTTCAGTCCTGATGTTTTGATGTCTTACACATTTGACTTATCAACTTTACTGACTTGGCATAAGCCTTCCAGAACTGCAGACCTGTACTGTTGGGTGTACAAGCTGCCACTGTGTTGTCTTCCAAAGATTAAGTGCAGAGAAGGACATAAAAAGCTCACTGACCACCTACTCTATCCTTCTGCTCCTTAATTGCTGTTTGTAGCCTCAAATTAACAAAGACAAGCTTACTTTGTTTAGCGAAGCAGTTGACCAGGAACAGCACCACTTGCACATCTAATTAGTAAAAATTTTGCGATCTACACTGCCACAACATTACATACTGCAGAATGCTTGCCTCAGACTTTCCTCTACTTCCTGCTCTGCAGTTTGGAGGTTCAGATGAAGCCAGATCATTTATCAGGACTCTGAATGCTGAAAAGGTCTGCCAGGTTCTGCATGCTGGAACTGAACACCACTCAAGCCCTCATTTCATGGCCACTTTCCTGACTGCGTGACAGATTCTGATACTTTTCATTTTCTACTGAAAGTATTGATTTATGAAGTGCAATGAACTAATTAGCATCTTACGCATTGGACTACATTTGCCTCATAATCTAGATAACACCTGCTTTTCTTTAGATACTCTTGATTTAAGTAAGAGACATCAATTTTCATTTGTGTCTTTTTTTCAGCTACTTACAAATTCACTTACATACACGGGACATCTTTCGAACTTATCACTTTTAATACCTAATGAAAAGCTGCTTCTAGTGTGGCTTCTGAGTTGCCTCTTGCAGCTCTTGCAAGCATTCACAGACACTTTCACGCTTTCTAGGGCAAGTGCTACGGAGAAAACTGCTGGCATTTTATTAACGTGAGAAATTCTCTCACACTTTTTCATGCAGCTGCCTAACTGAGGATCTGGTAGCAATCCTGAGTCTGGATCTGTTTCATCCAGTCTTACATTGTTTCAAATTGCAAGTTACAACTGTTAAGTATACTTGATTTACTAGCCATGCCTTTGCTTCCCATGGTGATTATAGCTAGTTTTTGATTGCATTAGTGTATTCTGCCTCAAAATGATACTCTGCAGATAGAATTAAATGGGATGTGGAATTGACAAAAAGTTATCAACAACTCAAACTGCCCTCAAACTCCTGATTAAACAAACACAGTATTTGATGGGGGAGTTTGCATTTTTTTAAAGGTACAATTATTCAAAAGTCTTGTCTTAAACCAGCAAATATTTAATTAATTATTATAAGGGATAATATAAATTGATTATGGGCTCTTTATTAAGATGAGTAGCAGCATGGGAGATTTACCACCTGAGAACTACTGTGCAGCTCCTAGCATTATCAATAGCACAATAAAGATCCTTGACTTGCAGCTGGTGCAATATTTATCGGTTTGCAATCTGACCTTTTATTCCTCCTGCTCCAACCTACTCATAATTATATACTTGATGACATTCAATCGAGATAAGAACTGAGGTATATTATTGCATGCTACCATAATTTAATATTGAAATAGTATCACTGAGATTGCGAAGTCTTGTACTGAGCAGCTGTTACTGATTTAATCTTTTTGATTTTTCTGAGAACAGATGAAAGAAATCTTATTGTTCAATATATGCTTTTACAAAAACACATTTTTAAAGAAAGTTATGGGATTTTTGTTTTCTAAATCTACCCTTATTGAGAAGAGTCACTCTTCTCTCAAGAACTAAGATAAATGTATACTAAAACCCATTGAAACTACAAATCTAAGAACTCTTATGTAACCCAAATTAACTGGCTCACAAATTTAACACAGTGATGACATTATCTGCTTTGTAATACTTCAATACTTTAAAAGGCTGACGATAGAGGATGCTTTTATTTCTGCACCTTCTGAGAGTAATTATTATGGATTCAAACCTATCCATTTAACGTGGCTTTCTAAAGCTAAAACTAACAATGCCCAGTTTACAATCATGCCTACGAAGTGAAGATGATAGATGAAGGCTACTATGTTCACTTTATGAAGTAACTGATGGGTGCTTAGGGATCCGGACTGTAAACTTTCAAAGCAGAACGAGCTCTTTTACTTCCAGTATTTCTCGCAAGAGTACTCATTGCAGCTAGAGGCTGGATTCAACTGCCCAACTAATTCCTACGCACAAATGGACTGCACAAGCTGGGTAGACAAGACAGGGGTTGTACTCCTTCCATGGCAAGTCTTACTACGTCAAAGGACAGACTAAAGAAGGTGCAAGAGCAGCAGGCTCTTTCTAGGCTGCCCGTGCTGCAACACCGGCAAACAGGGGAAAAGCGTTCACAGCTTGGGAAAGCATCGCACCTCCCAACCACTAGATGCATAAAACCGCTCAGTGGAACGATCTTGGTTTCTCCCGAGAAGTCTCCATGCCAAAACCGACTGTACGGACTTATGTGGAGCAACATGACCAAGCCTGCCGCGGCTGTGCAGGTACCCATTAGGAAAGGATCTTTGTCCCTCCTCTCCAGTCTTCGGGGGCAAGGAGGGAAGCGACAAACCCACTGCGCATTATCTACTGCATTTATTTCCTTTATCCTTGGGACAGCACCTGTTTTCAGCTGATTTTCATAGCCTGGCCACCTCCGTTCTGCCCCATTCCCAGCCTGGAACGCTGAGAGGGATGGGACTTGGGCACAGAGAGGGTGCCATTTGCGACCACAACTGACTAGAATACCACTCTCCGATGGTATTCGGCGTGAGGTGAAGCCCACGGGTGTTTCCTAGCCAGGAAGCCACGCGTCTCCCCGCGGCATGAGCACGGCACCCCCGCACCCGCTCCCGAACCCATCCCCGGCCCCTCCTCACCTTGTAGACGTTGATGGGGATGTCGATGATGATGTGGAGCAGGTCGCCCAAGGCCAGGCTGGCGATGAGAATGTTTGGACCGTTCCTCATGCACTTGTTCTTGTAGATGATCCGCAGCAGCGTGGAGTTGCCGATGATGCCCAGGACGAAGACAAGGCAGGACACCACCGTGTTGATGTACTTGAAAGTCTCCTTGATCTCCGTCTGCCCGGTGCACATGGGGGGCGAGGCCGGGCGCGCCCTCCCGCCGGCCGCCCCCGCGCCCTTGGGCATCGCTGCGGGGCGGGACGCGTTGTGCGGGGCGCCCCGCATCAGGACGGGCGCGGCCGTCGGGGCCGCAGCGCTGCCCGGGCCCGGCCGGAGCCGGGAGCCGTGGCCCTCGGCGGCGGCGTGGCAGCTGAGGAGCAGCAGGAGGAGGAGGAGGGCGGCAGGCATGGTTCCGCGGCGCGGCCGAGTGCCCGCCGTCAGAGCCGACCTGCGCGGGGAGAAGGCACAGGGTGTCACCCGCGGGCACGGCGCGCCCCGCCGCTCTGCCGGGGACGGGGCCGGGGCTCTGCTGCCTGTCCCCGCCGGGGCGCTGCTGCCTGTCCCTGCAAGGGCTCTGCTGCCTGTCCCCGCCGGGGCGCTGCCGCCTGTCCCCGCCGGGGCGGGGGCGCGGCCGGCTGGGCAGCCCCCTCCGGCCCGACCTGCCCGGGGTCGCGCCGCTGCGTTGCCCGCTCCTCTGCCCTCACCTGGCCGAGCCGAGCCGAGCCGGTCCTTTCCTCCCGCCGGCCAAGCGAGCGAAACGCGCTCCGCCGGCTGTCGCCGCGCTCCGCGCCCCTGCCGTCTGTCTGTCTGTCTGTCTGTCCGTCCCCGCCCGGGGCCGGCTGCCGCCGCTCGCCAGCGACGGGCGCTCCCCAAGAGGAGGCGGGAGGGACGGGCGCTTGCTGCAGAGCGCGGTGGCCGCCAGCCGCGAACCAGACCCCGTGGCTAAAGCCGCGCCGCCGGGGCACGGCCCCCCCTTTTCTAAAACATTCAGCCGCATCTGGCCTATCAGTCACAGCCAGACCCCACCCGCGCCCTCCTCCCCCCGCCCAGCCCGGTCCGGCCCCCCCTCCCTCGGGCCAGCCCCGCGGAGCTTCCCATCGCCGCGGCCAGGACATCCCCCCCGGCCGGAGCGCTCCCCACCTCGCCACCGACAGGGCGACACGATCTTCGACCTGCCCCCTTGTCTTGTACTGCTCTGACCGTGGCAGCCTAAAGAAGTAACTTTGCGGGCTTTGAAGCTTTTTTTTTTTCAGATTGGAAGAGTAGTTAAAAGAGGGCATTACATTTTTGGCATTGCTGGAGGAGAACTGGGAGAAAGAGGGCATTTCCCCGCTGTCCCGCCCGAGGTTCGTTCCCAGGAGCTGGGTCCGGAGTTCTCCCGCCCTGCGGGCAGCCCCCTTGCACTCCTCGAGGGCACACACCCTGGAGAAGCTGCGTGTGCAACGCCTACGACATTAGTGCCACGTTTTAAAGCGCATCACAAAGCGGGGTACTTTGTACACCCTTCTTACATCAGAAATAGTATTTTAACTGCTCTGAAGGTGCGGTGATCCATTTCGGTTGACTGGTTGGTTGCCGCATTGGGCAGCCTTAGCACTGCATGTGAGCTCAGCGAGCTTGTTCCAGTCTTTGCACCCTTCAGTGAAGCGTAAGGAAAGGAGCAGAGAGGTTTGTACGGGATTTTGTGGAGACTAAGAATAGCCTCTGCAGGCTATAGACAATTGCATGTCTAATTAAAAAGAGTTGAATTTAAAGCTTCTTTACAGCATCTCTGCGTACATCTCCCTTGGTGGTTTTTAATTTTTTTTTATTTTTTTTTATTAAATCATGCTGGATGCTAAATCATGAATATGTGCATGCTTCATTACAGAAGCGACCCACTCACCTACATTATTGACATACCCATGGGCAAAAACACTGAAAACCAAATGCTTTTTTAAAAAATTGGTGGTTTGATCTACCTCATCTGTCTGACATCTCCTGCTAACATCTTGAGCTACTATAGCAGACAGGCTTTTCTCATCCTCATTTCACTTCATTTTCTCATATCAAACACCTTTCCTATTTAATCATTCTTGATCCGTTTCCTAATTTATGTCACGCTGATTTTCCTTCCCATTTAAAATTGCAGTATTTGTGGAATAAAGGCACCCGAGTCACTTCTAAACCGTACAAGGGTAGCTGGAGGCTGATTGCACACCCAGCTGCAAGACTTATCTTTCCAGGTTCAGGCTTTTCAAGGCTGTGTTTTGCAGCATGATTCATTTTACAACACCAGGATCAATTACTCTTCCAGTGACAGAAGTATGAACATTGAGTTCAATATTATGTTCTGAGCCCCGGCGATTTAAACAGTCTCTTCAGTTTTTACTTCTGTATTTCAATTTCCAGTTTAGCCATCCACAAGTGAACAAGGTTTTACTAAATGCAGTATTGGTTTCTATTAGAAACTCTTGCCAATTAACAGCACTAACTTTTATCTCAAATGCTTTTTTACTTACAAGGTTCCTGCTGAGTCTCAAAGGTTTCTATGCTGATTCTGACCATCAAGAAATAGCTTGTGGCTACATTGAGCTACATTTACTAACATTTTTGTTAGCACAGCTCAGTGAGATATGTTTCCTACCCTTTGGTAGCAGCACCATTGCTGCCACTTACTTCAGCTTCAGAAGTTCTAGTAATAGCAATTTATTTTCTGAAGTGTTTAACATTAGTTTATATAGAACTTAGTAAATATAGAACTTTGGGTGGCTGCTGATACCTGAAGCACATTACTTTCTAATATTGCACAAAATGAGTCTATGTGACAGTGCATCTAAGCTGATTCTGGTTGTAACTAACTAAATTTACCACCCTTTTTACTTCTAGTATTTTTTTCAGGTTTTTGAGAAATTAAAAAGAGTATATGGTGTGGTACAAGTCTGCTTTAATAATGAAAATTAAAGGAAAACACAATTTCACAGAAATTTATGTGAGGATTAAGATTACTATATTAAATGATGAGAGCATAGTGGATATCTTGGCAAATTAACTGTAATTTAAATGAAGATCAACTGATAAGTTTTATCTGGATTTCAACAAGAGAAAAAGATCTCTAAGTATAATATACTGATGTATCTTAAGCAGTGTCTGCTATTTAAGCTATGAAATAAATTCCTTACTGAAGTGTATGGAATGCATTATATAAGATTATGCAAACTGCTGCTAGTGTATCTGGCATTTTTTTTTTCCCTAGAAAGCAGAAATACTCCTTATCCTACAGAAAGTTCACTTTTGTACAAAAGAGGGAAAGCTGGACCCCGTTCTAAAAGATCCCCCAGACTGTCTGAAACTCATTTAATTATATTCTGCACTTCCACTGCATTCCATTCCACCATCTATTAACAATCATATGAATTGTAGCCAGTCACTATTTTAAGTCTCATAAAGAGTCTGAATAAATTGTAATCACCATCAAAATTATTTTTGCCAACAGAAAAACTTTAAAGATTCTTATGTTATATATAATATAAGAGATGTGGTCACAATTATAGCATCAAAAAATCCTTTTACTAACAAGCTCATGATACGTACCACAGGATTGTTCAGTTCATGTTATACTCATTGAATCAGTGAGAATTTTATTATGAGTTTGCAGGTACTTTTGCAAATCTCATTAATTTTCTGTTTATGTTATTCAGCAAATAACTAGTCTTAGAAATCTGCCCCATCAGGCATGCTTTTCTTTTTATTGAGTCTGGTAGAAATTTGCCCACTAATGGGGGCAAGTCTAGGATGAATAGAAAGAATAGCAGTCTCAGTGTGAGCCACTCATTAGATGCATGAGCTGAATCAAAGTCAGAAAATAGTTTTCTGTGTTTCAGATGTTACCATAGAAACCATTCCAATGGCAATTTTAAAGGAATAAATGTTCTTTGAGAAATTGTGATATTAGGATTTTGCAGTTTTGTAACTGCGTATGTTTATATATGGGACAGAGAGTAAGGAAGAATGGCATTATCTCTGTCACTTTTTTCTTAGTCTAAGTTTATGCAAAAATATGAAATTCTTTTTAATATGATGTGTAGCTATGCTTTGTCTTTTCTTATACAAAGCCAAGCAACTTCCATAAACTATAATGTTGACTGTCAACTGCAGTGTATTAACATTATACTTAATTTTTGAAACAATTAAACTATTTATTTTATCACAAAAATTTATAACAGAACAATAATAGTAGATACCACAAATGAAACATGAAGTTTGCATTCAGATACCTATTTTAATGTAGATTACTGTATAAATTATTTCTGTATTTTATCCTAAAATGGCAAGAAGGAAAACAATGAAATGCAATCAAATTTGTACTAAGAAGACATTTGTCTGTCTCTTATAGTCCTTATAAATAAGAGTTCAAGGATTTTTATAAGGAATAAAGTTCAAACCTTTGAGTCAGACCGGTTGCTAACTGGAAATTTATTTTCTCATCTAATTCTAAGATTAAAACTAATATGCCACTTAGTAAAATTTCTTTCTCTCATCCTTCCTATTCAGCAGCAGCAAAGGAAATCACAAGGTAAATTACAGTTCTGAAATTGATATAGCACCATGTAATTAATTTGAGGTATAAAATACACTAAATCACTGTCTATTAAGGGAGAAGTTACTTAAATAGGTTTGGGAAAGTAGCTGCAGGTTTTAAATGGCTGCAGCTTTGAATCTGAATTCTATGGAAATTATTAAAATAATTTTTTTTTTCATTTTTTTTTTTTCCTCTATGCTGCTTCAGTAGAATAAAGGTGAACAAGTTTACTTTTAAATTCCGGTTGTAGTAGGAGTTTGGATCAGAATCTCCCAGGAAGCCTAGATAAGATCTGTTAAAAAAAATGTACATATTTCAGCTGCTGGGAAATGTATGTGTTTGTACAAAGGAGGTGATAACTATCCATACGTTGTTTATGTTGTTTTACAGAGATCACTCCAGGTGAGCCTTTCAAGTCTGGATTAAATTCATTTCCAGAGAAAAAGTCTGACCTCAGCAAGAGGTACAGTGATGCACTCATCCATGCTTTTCTGCAAGTGTGACCATGTAATACAAACACAGTGCTCATCTGGATACAATGGACCTGCCACCACATTCTTGCTTTAAACTGTACTGATAAGTTCTACACCAGTAAAATCATTCACTTAGAAATTGTTAGAATAAGGAAATCCATGCTGGGAAGAAAAAAAGTGCTGGGGAGAGATTTCAGGTGCCAGACAGTTGGCTGTCCACAGGCTTCTTGTTTGCTTCATGCTTGACTCGGTACAGGGTGGTTTCAGCTAACTCCAAATCAAACCTTTTACTGTGGGGCCAGCCCAAAGTAGTGGTGATGAAAGCTGGTTTTTGCCCCAAGGCACTGTGGGGCTCCTTCTGGGCAGTAATGTGGCTGCACTTCCTAGCAAACTAAAATTGTCCCTGGGTTCTTCTGCTTGGGTTGGAGAGGGAGGCACTTGAGGGGACTTAATGATCTTAAGGATCTTTTCCAACCTAAGTGATTCTATGACTTTCACCAAACTGCACTGACAGACTCAGGGGATTAAGCAAGAGACAGTGTTTAGATGCCATATATGCCAAGAGGTAGGAATACTGTTTACGTGGTTGACTGAAAGCTACTTAAATGCTCTGAGGTCTAGAAAACTCTTTCTACAGGTTTACATCATGATCTTGGACTCTAAGTTTTTCTCTTATAAGACATAAAAAGTTCTTACATGGGCAAGTAGGTCCTTACTGATCAGACTTCTGAAGGAGTTCTTCACTTTTATTTCAAACAAATGTTGGATGGAGAATGAAAAACAGTGCTTGGCCATTTTCTCAGTTTTGGGTGTTGGCCATGGAAATAGCTTGGTAGCTCACCAGCTCTCAGTTCCAAGAAGGTCAGAGCACTCTCTCCTGCAGGTCAGCAAAGACTCAAGCTGGCTGATATCTTTTAGGAAGTTCCTAACACTCCTGGTTCTACTGGAAACCACATTTTTGGTAGGAGGTATTTAAGAGGTCCAGATCCAATGAACTGAAACCACACTTTCAAATCAGTGCAGCTGCTTGATGAGATGGCTACTTTATTTTTCAAGTATTGCTGAAGGATTTATATTCTACATAGACATTCTGTAGTTACTATAGATGCATGTCTTCTCAGGACCTCAACACAGTCCTTAATATACTGAAAACAGTCATTTGTTATTGTTACCTTATGCATTTCCCAACAAATTCTAGCCTCCACCACTTAAAAAAAGTGGGAATGGAGTAACATGTCTTCTTCTTTATGGTAAAGGCTCAAACTGTTGATATCAGTTTTTACACACATCTATATTTAGTGCTAGAAGATCGTATGCTGTCAGCCAAGGCAAAACAAGAATTTTGTCTCCAGATGCTGTTTTATTTATAGAAGGTGGCCTCTGACCAGATGATTCTGGGTTCAAAAACTTTATTTCCATTACAAATGTATTTTACATTATTTTAACAGACAATGGAATCTGGGCTTAAAGGCCTAAGCGGGTTCCTTTGCTCAGGTGCATGGTCACTATTAGAATAATCCTTTAACCTAACCCATACTGGTATTGACTTGCAAGCTAAAAGTCCTCCATAAAAGACAGACCACTCTGTTGCTGTAAAATGGACTCTTCTTTTAGTTTGCTGTCCTTTTTTCTTCCAGGTGCATTATAGTTGTTTTATTTTGCTTTCCTGGGTTCCAAATACTGTGATTTTGTGTGGCATCTTTTCCTGCTGTCTTTGGCCCTTCAGTTGAGAAAGTTTGGTAGCCATGGTTACTTTCATCACTATCAGAACCACATAACGATGGAAGTTGGAAAGCACTTCTGGAGGTAATCAGTCTCCCGCTCCTGCTTAAGCAAGGCCAGCTAGAGTTGATTCTCCAGAGCTGAGTCCCAGTTGCTTTTGGCGGAGACTCCACAACAAGGTATTTACATACATTAATAAGATCTGCCCTGAGCCATCTCTTTGCTAGGAAAAACAGTCCAGCTCTATCGACCTGTCCTCATAGGAGAGGTTCTCCAAACCTTTAATCAGATTTGTGGCCATTTGCTGGTATATCTTCAGTAACTCTGTATCTCTTTTGTACTGAGAAGCCCAGAACTCTCATACACAGATGACACAAGTGTGTTGGGTGACACTCGATCCACTTAAAGCCATTAACAGAACATTACCTTACTCGTTTCTGGTTCACAGATCTGCACTGAGCTTCTGTAGATGCTCTAGTGGCCTGGTCACATATTTTTTCTTAGATTAACCCACCATTCTCTGAGATGGACTTTTTTGCTTCAGACAGCCATCTATTTTTTATCTCCAGGAAATGGAGTATTCTTATTTGAAGAGGAACTCTCCAAAGCTACTTCCTGCTCAAAAATATGTTTTGATTTCTCCAGGGAAAAGCTCTCCCTAACCTGTTTTTAGCTCTCTCCCCATCCTTGACCTTTAGGTATCACTTTATTGTGACCTCCCCTTCATGAGCCTTCCTTCTTTCTCTGCTAGAGAGAGTACCTGTGTCTCTTTCTCTTAACTTCCCAGGCCAGCAAAATCATATTCTCCCCAATATCAGCCAGAAATTAACTCCTTCAACTCCTCCTACCACATTTTTAAGCTGGAGACTTTCTGCTACTGACATTCATTTTTTTTTTTCTAAGTAAACTATCCTATTTTGGCACTATCTCAGTGCAAACTTCATTTTCCCTTAGTTCTCATGGGTAAAAATGTAGTCTTCAAGGTTCTACTCCATCTCTGTTCCATTGTTAACTGTTCTATAAAGCTACTTCACTTTTCTCCAACCTTTTTGTTGTTGGTTTGGGTTTTTTTAATCATCCAGGCATTGAAATCCTGTTGCTGGCATATCTCTTCCTGTAATATCTTTTATACTTTCTGTGGCCTTGACCATATCTGTTGAAATCTTCCCATAGAAGAACTTGAACTTTACTGGAAGCCACAACCACATAATACCATTTCTTCTCAGGGCAACCCTCTGATTTCTTCTCCAACTCTCCTGCTTCAGAGCTTCTGAATATGACATGAATGTATTACCCAGAGAGACCTTCATATTGACAGACTTGCAGCTGAAGAGCATGACTCAGATATCTGTTTTAACGAAACTGATATTCAAACACTGCTACTATCATCTCACCTACCCCTCTCACAGATGGAATTTGCTGACATTTCTTCTACTGTTTCATTTTTTACCTCTGGAAACTTGATCTTTCTCCCTTTCTGTTTGCAGAGGCTTAGCCCTCCTCTGAGCCCTTCATAAAGCCAATATTTTCCTGTGGACATATTTACAGTCTTTGCAGTGTAACTGAATAAGGGTTGTGACTCTGTAGTAAGTGGACATAATAAAATTTGTTTAATTCTGTGCTGAAATTTCAGCTTGAGGTTTCAGAAAGACTTTATAAACAGGTGAGGAATTCTTAGAAAGTTTATTCCAAACTTAACTGCAGTCCACATGAATCTATCTTGCTAAAGACTCTTTGTAAGAATGGAATAAATTCTCCAGGGTTTTTCTACTGCAGATAATGAAAATGTACTTAAGATAAATAAAAATTCAGCATCTTGAAAATGACAAGTAAATGCCCTAGTTTTCAAGATTCTTCTGCACTATTCTCACCATTACAGATTTGTTATGTTCATTTCTCATTCTCCACTGTGCCAGTCTCCTAGTGCCCTACAAACCCAACTAGAATGTCTTTGTCTTCCTGTGCTCATTAATCTGCCCAGCAGATCAAATGGCTCACAGATTTACTCCTATGTCCTGTGTTCCTCTTCTCTCGTATGTTGACATTTGTATGCATTGTCTTTTAGAATGGGACCATGTAAAATGTGCAATGTAACTGAACAGAAATGCACAGCACTGTATTAACTCATGTTCACTGGAGCATGCATTCAGTTTGGGTTAGCAAATGCAGTTCTGGGTACTTTTTGGAAACAACTTTAACCTACTAGAAACTCAGGTTGTATCCATTTCTGTTTGTTTGTTTGTTTGTTTGTTTGTAGTCAGGACTGGAATTGTACAATAACTATCTCGCAATTGGTTCCTCATCACTTCCCTTTCTGGTTAGCAGTCGAAGAAAAAAAATAAAAAATAATGAAGAAAAGCAAGTGCAAATATTACATCTTTCAGAAAGGTCATTCTAATTTGGGTGAAATGTCAAAGAGAGTTTCAATATATCTGAGCCATTTCCCATATTTCTGTTCATAGTCAGCAGAATGAGCTTACTCCTATTATGTTAAAAATAAAGTACCAAAGTTGCATTTTTAGGTTAAATATAAGAGAAAGATAACCCATTAGCCCATGTCCTCATAGAGATTTCTTGCCTGCCTGCTCTAATTACGTGAACGAGGATTATTCCTTCCTCTATTTTTAAACACAGATTACCCTAGCAAACAAGACACTTTATTTTAGTGTGAATTTCCTGGTTAAATACAAATTACATCCCTCAGACATGATTTCTGTGCATTTAGATTGATGCAACCCTTCCTTTGAATCACCTGACTGAAATACACATTTCTTTCATAACTGTGTTATGCCAGAAGTCCAGATGAAAAGAGCAAAAAGCCATGAGAATTAGGGCAAAGATAAGATGCCATAACATTTAAGAATGCAATAGTAATTTTCTCTGCTGTATGATAGTTTTTGTAGTAACATTCAATTTGCCAAAAGTATCTTGTCAGTACAAATGTAAAAATGTTAAAATTAACTTCTACTAAGTTGAAACCCTTTATATGGACTGATAATACAGAGAGGCAGATTTACTGCTGCTTATTGATGGCATAAAGGAGTCGGAGTTAGTTAACACTGTTATGCTTCAGAGCAGCAATGAACCTTCCAATGCTCTCCGTGCTCGCCCTCACTGTTAAAAAAGGATACGCTCCACTCCTTTTCTCATCATTCCTTTTCCAGCTGCCATTTTAAGCAACCCCTTTGCCCCTTTTAATATTTTAAATCCCAGTAGGCTCAATAGGTGAAACATGAAACTGTTATATATTTCTTGCATCTGGAATACAAAGGAAGGGAACAGCTAGATGATCAGATTCTTTCCCTAATTTTCATATTAGCTGTAAATGTGTAATCAGTGATTCCTACCACATACCAGCAGCTGAGTGACGAATGTGTTCTTAGGAAAGTAAGTCAACCATCATTTCTTAGGGCTTCATGTCCTACTTATTGCTTCTCATTTGGCAGGTGATTTGCTTCATGAGCATGCCAGCCTATTAAGCACCATGAACAGTTATGGATCTATATACTATTGTGCAAAAGCAAGTTTTGGGAAACAGGAAAATATAATTCCATATATTTCTTGTTAACTGATGAGTGGATTAAATTCACTACTCTTCAGAGAGCTGCCACACAGCAATGTGGTTATGACTGTGTTAGCTAGACCTGGCCTAGATAATGCCTGTGTGTTATGGGGATAATGCATGATAGAGATTGCTCCAATAAGTAATCTGGACACAGCCACTTTGTTTTGGTGTATATGGGATCGGATGGGTTGTGGTGAAGAGGTGTGCTAGTAAGTTGCATCATGCCACTGATCCTCGGGTTCCTGGCTAATCCTATTTACTGATACAGATTTAGCCTGCAAGTTCCAGAGAAGCCTTGAAGACAGGGTTACAGTGGACCTTGGAGTTGCCTTCTGCACAGGGAGGAATGGCATGCAGTCAGTGAGTCACTCACTCAAATGTAAGCAGACAAAGCTCTCACAGAGCCAGAGCTGGATCCACTTGTAATGCAGATAGCAGAGATGAGCAGCTGATGGAAAAGGATCATCTGGAAAAACAGTGGAGCATTTCAGTCTGAACTGTAAGGGAATTGGCAGCTGTGGAACAAAGGAAAAAAAAAGAAGCCCTCCCTTTTTAAAGCTAGGTGGAGACCTAAGTACCTTAATGAATCTTTGCAGTTTGGCCACAGTATGTCTAAACTGTTTTAGCTGTGTTAATTCACAAACCGTTATGAGGCAAATAAGACCTTCTTCAATGACTAGCCAATGGTGGATGTTTTCTGACTAAATGGAGCTCTGTTTTTCCTGATCTCCTTGTTTACCCACAAAAAGTGTGCTAGAGGCTGCACTCTGCATTAGAGGCATTTCTGAGCTAGGCATCTGCATGACAGATGCTAAACCTAAGGCAGCTTTTAGAAGATTTCTTTGCATGAATAAAATCAATTTTCTCTGAAGGTGATTAATTGCATCTGGACATTAAGGTATGAGGCTGCTCAGAGGATTTGTCTTCTGGGTAATCTACTATTCTGTCACCTTTAGGTCTAGTGAGAGTATAGTGACTAGCTCAGATTTAATTTTCAGTCTTTTAGCTGTTTAAAAATAGATGAGGTGAATCTTAGTGTCTGAGTTTTAGCTTAAAGAAGGTTTAGGTTAGGATAAGTAATTTTAAAAAAGAAGTTTTTTTCTTACATCTCTATGTTGAGTTTATTGAGATTCCTTACATTTATCTGTGTCTTGTCACATAAATTTTAGGTCCGCTCAAGGACAAATGATGTCATATTGTCTCTTTGATAATTTATTCCTCATCTTAGCATCTGTTTCCTAACCAACTAACTAACATTAGTCACCATTTAAACCACCAGTAAATCTGGATATCTTTTTCTAGACAATGGTTCATTGCATGTTCCATACAGTTTCCATTTCTAAAATCATAGAGTCTTACACATATTTTGATTCAATGAATTAACATTAATGATAAGGATGAAACATTTCCTTTATCTCTATTTTTGGCTCAGATCAAAACAAACTTTTTCTTGGCGTTGATTGAAATAATTTGGACCCAATCCTACTCTTCTGGAAATCAATAACAGTACTCCCACTGGTCTTCTGGAGGGACAGGACAAGGTCATTCATAATAAATATATTTGGTGAATTCAAGTATCTTAAAAACAGAAATACCAAAATAAACAAATTAGCATCAGTGGTATATTTTTTCTGGAAAAAATCCAGGTTTAATAAATATGTCATGGGTAAAGGACACAGGATACCCTAGATTATTGAAGAGACTTTGACGCTAACTTTTTTTGTACTTAAAAAGACAATACTTTCTGATAAATGAAAATTTTCTATATGAAGCATCAAAATGATTAAAACTATTGAGAACATCTGAAAATCCAAAAGTAATTGCTGTACAGAAAGTAAGCTGACTGAACTTGACGGCCTAGGCTTTGTTGGGTATACACAAATAACACCTGAAGTCAAGTTTTAACTTGAGAGCTTTATGTTTTCATACAAGGTTTTTGATAAATATGAGTGACAAAATTTGAATGGGTTTAGTTCCAACTAATGTATGAACTTAACTGACTCATTTTCATTAAAAGTTTGTTTTTCCCTGAATCCTTATATTCAGTGGGAAAAGATCAGATGCAGAATGTAATTTGAGCCATACAAAACCTGAAGGACCTGTATCTCCTATTGGCAAGAAAGGAAACTTAGAGCAATAATGCATTTAATTTAGATACTTCTTTCATCATATATTATTAGAAAACTAAGAAATATGAAATTGTGAGCTCATGTATTCTTCCACAGCTGCCAGTATTTTTGTTAGAATAGTCCCTTATCTTGTTTAGCTACCTGTGTAGGCCCCACCGGGGAAGTTAAATGGGCAGAATTTGTCTGAGACAAATAAATTTTCTCCTCCCCTCCCCTCCCCTCCCCTCCCCTCCCCTC
>JAWWEW010000001.1:68322219-68349535 GCA_035583185.1 Anabacerthia variegaticeps
CAGGGGATGGTGACTCCATGACTTCCCGGGGCAATCTCTTTCAGTGTTTGACAACCCTTTAAGTGAAGAAATTTTTCCTAGTATTCAGTCTAGAACTCCCCTGGTGCAACTTGAATCCATTTCCTCTGGTCCTGTTGCTGGTTCCTTGGAAGAAGAGATGGACCTCCACCTTGCTATAACCTGCACTTTCACCGGAGAGATTGTTTAAGATGTGGCAGGAAGTTAGCACTTCTTGCCATCTCAAGAACAGCTAGTTATGCCTGTATTAGTAAAGTAGACATTCCCAGGGTACATCACAGACAGGAATTTGGAGGTCCATGCTGTTACAGTGTGCTATAGTCCATGGCACGCACAGCTCTAAAGGCTAGCTATCACCCTCCCAAGTAATACTTGGACATGCTTCCAGAGTTGGCAGGGGCAAGAACTATTCTCAACGAGCAGTTCGAGTACAGCTATTTTGTCTTGAAAACTAACTGTTTAACCGTATGGTGGTTGGCTCTCCCATACCATTCAGCCCTGGCATCAAATAGCTCAAGCCTACTTATTTTGAGCCCACTTATTTCACTGTTATAGATTTGGCCTCAGTCCAGGAACTAAAAATTGAAGAGATCTTTCTTGACTTATCTTAACTATACAGATTAAGTAACATTGCAACAAGAAACTGCTTCTGCCATTCCATCATCTAACTGACACCAGCATTTGGACATTCCCCTTTAAGTGAACAGCTATAAAATTTTTAACCAAATGGAAATATTAAAGAATTGGATGTCAAGATATGTAAGATCTAAACCCAAAATAGATGACTGCTGATACTCTGCAGCCTTATTTCTCTTAAGGACTTCAGAGTTTCTTGAAGTAGAAAATATATGAAATCCATGGATTATGGAGACACAACACAGAGAGGCCTGGGATAACTGCCCTTATGTATTTCTGTCCCCCTGTGACTGCTTCTTCATTTATATTTCCAAGCATTTCCTATAAATCACAGTCTTGAAGAGGAACTGGACTGTGAGATGGCACTGGAATTTGGAAATCTGGCTGATTTTTTTTTTGACATTAATTTGTCAGACTGATCAGTCCATCCCATCCTTACCCCCACCATGCTTGGCTCCACCAGGGCTCTCAGCCACCACTTTGCATGAGCAGCAGAACTTTATACCAACCAAAGGGTCTATACGTATATGATATGATTTTACCTGTAATGACATTAATACACTCCTTTCTAAATAAAAATAGAAGTTTTTCAGAGGAAATGCTACGGCTTGATGGAAAAAGTTTAGCAGGAGCTCTGTGTGACCCAGAGTAGATTTTTAGAGAGCACTTAGATATAATTACCTCCAGGCCTTACCAAAACAGCCGATAAGCATTTTGCTTAAGGTTTTACTGTCATCAGTTCACTTTAAGAGTGTAGTACAGAAAGGAGGGAAAGATATTAGGAAGGAAGTGATGAATAGGTGTTTTTGCAAAGCTTGACACATCACCACTTTGGACTGGCTGAATACTTTAAAAAAATGTTATGATTATCACAGTACAGTGCGGTTATTTTTTAATTAAAAAAAAACCCAAAACCAAAACAGAACAGTGGGACATTTCTCACTTTTCCAGTACAATTTCTGCTATCACATAGATTGTTGTTTATCTTGATTTATTACAAGTCTCTCTAGCTCTGTGTTTTGCTAAAAAAGAAAAAGAAAAAAAATTTAAACTATACATCACTGCTTGTGCATGACCCTGAATATGATAACCTTAGGCATATGTTGTCGGTTTTCATCTCAAGCAACTGATTCCCAAAGTACAATGACAGGAATTCAAGTTAGTAAGTAACAGGGCCTTTATTTCCCCAGAGATACAAGCGTGGAAGTCAAGGGAAATACAATGACGTTGTTAATGTTGTATTTATAACTGTTAGTAGTCCCACCCTTGGCTACATTGTCTGAAGTGTTACTGTTATTTTCATAAAAAGCACAGCAGGCAATTTCTATTTTATACAAATGATTTATTTCTTCGCATGTGAGGAAAACCACATTTTTATTGGCTATTTGTGATCTATTAAAAGAATCTTGTCGTAATGTTTTATGCCTTAAAACACTTTGATTAGATGAACTAGTTAATAACTGAACAGCTTTTTGAAAGTGTAAGAATCTGAACACTAATTTTTACTTCACAAAAGACAATCTAACTTTCATCTCCCAAAAGACAATCTAACTTTAACCATTACTTCTAATAAATATTCTGATTAAAGGTGGAAAATCTTATGCAAAGCTGTTAGTGACTTCAATAAGCCATCATAGAAGTTTGCTTACTTTAGCATAACTGATTGCCCATTGCTCAGTATAATTCCCACTACTTTTACAAAATGACTTACTCTGTAAAAAAGAAGTGGGATTTTAGGAAACACAGTCATCATTCAGAATGCCAACCCAACTGAAAGAAAGCCTCTTTCAAAATCAAACCAATCAAATCTGGTTAACTTTGTTTTTAAATGGTTACAGGGCATCATTTGCTGAAAAGTTAGATATTAATATCTCAGTATATTTTAAGAAATTACAATTTTCCTGTATTTTTGGCACAGTCACAGTTAGGAAGTATTTGAGAGAAGCTCATCCCATGAGGTTGTCACGAAGCACAACTTATTAAGTTCAAACAACCTTTAAATAATCATTTGGACATCTGTTGGTTTATCCAAGCTTTCCGAAGTTTGCCCATGATTTTCTGTATGAAAACACTTCATTAAGTACTTAGCCAGTTACCAAGTCTGAAGTGAATGTGAACTGACAAAAACATCACAAATCTTCATAGTGTGATTTTAAATATCTAACTGAAGTAACATGAAGTGAATTAATAGCAACTTGTGTGATTAAGCTCCTAATCAATTAAACTGTTATTTATAAAAATGACAGAAACAGGGGTTTGTTTTTAAGGTGTTTTGCAGATCAAGCAAGGTATTTCCTTTAAAAGACTGCTTAAAATAAATCTTTAGATTCCATCTCAAGTGACTCCTGTGAACTCCAGTGAGACAAACTCATGCCAATATTGTGAAATATGGCTGTCTCTTGAACTGATATGTGAATGAAGGCTTGGAAGATTTCTTTTGAGAGGTATCTGAAGATGAGTACTTTAAAAAATAACTAGGAAGTCGAAAAAAGTGTCTAATGTATTTTAGATCATGCATATAGAGACTTCAGATATTCCCACTGATATCCAGGACTGAATACAAGAACTACCTTAATAAAAAAGCTCCTTGAAAACTGCGGACCAAAAAGGAGGATTATACACTATAGACTGAAGAATTCTTTGGACTTAACTTTTCCTCCTGAGGCACTAATCAACCTGAAGGAAGGAAAATTTGGCTTTACCAGGGAATGAAGTTATTAAGGAGAAGAGGAAATCTGAAACAGCTGCTGCATCTGACATCAATAGGTAAATCTCACTGCTAAGAAGCCTGGAGTGGCCACTTTTCAGATATATTTGTGGGGATGCTCTTAGTGACTTTGATAAGGTATCCACATTGTTTGGTAGGGATCAAATCACAAAGGTACAAGTTTAACCTAAATGTGGCAGATATTTAATTCTGAACTTGAGTTTTGTTCTGGGTTATCATGCAGAAGTCCAAAGAGTCTGTTCTGCTGTGTCTTCACTCACTCTCAATTATCAGGAAAAGCAAATGCACATGACTGAATTTTAGCAGGCTTATGTAGCAAAATGTATAGTAAACAGGATAAGCTGAAGAGCTATGATAAGATGTAGCCTGAGATATCTTTTCTTGCTAAATATTTCAGCTTATACAAATTCCTATTCTGTCCCAGCTTTTTTTCTATACTTAGCCAGTTCCATATCATCCTTCCTTTGAAAGCCTTACCTCATAAGAAATTCTTTTTGGCATGCTACATAATCACATAAAAGCTGAAGTTGGAAGGGATCTCTGAAGGTCGTCTGATCCACTTTCCTGCTTAACAGGGCCAAGTACAGCTGGTTGTCCAGGACCAGATCCAGGTGACTTAAATAATTCCAAGGATAAAGATTCCACAACCTCACCAAGCAACCTGTGCCAGGGCTCAGCCACCCTTACAGTAAAAAAGTGTAAAAAATTGTGGTGGTTTGAGTTTTCCAGTTTTCTCATGAGCTGAAAATAAGGCTTCAATAAAAGACTTCTACCCTACAGAGAAGCTAGGAAATTTTTAGGGAGTTTAGCAGTAGGAAATTGCCACCCGAGCTAGAATTAGGTTTAGTTTCAATATATGCAGATGTGTTGATAGAGTGGAATAGGTGGGAATTATACTGATCCTAGTAAAATACATTTATGCTGTCACTGCAGAGTAAGACCTTAATAGGTACCTTTTGCCACATGGTACAGGGTCTGTGCAGCAGTAATCAATTTACTGTCAGAGGAAAAGTCATAGAGTAACAAGCTGGAAGTTTGAAAGTCCTGATAGATATTTTCCATGCCCACTGAGATCATGCTGCTCTTTGCCTAATGCATTCATGGAAACCTTTTCTTCCACTAGCAATAATGGTATTCCCTTACCTTTACTGTTAAAATCATGCTAAAATTGAATAGCTGTCTAGGGCACTTGATTATCCTCCACACTATTGATGATCTTGTAAGTGTAAAATTTTATTAGTTCATTAGTTCATTATGCAATACGCTGTGTCTTTCTGTTTCCACTTCTAAAATTCTAAACATATTTGATTCAGCTGTGCTTTCTTTATATGCTAAGCTTTCTTTTCCCCCCCTTGGCTGTGACTGAAATGCAGAAAAATAACAAAAGAATTATGAGCCCAAAATAATGAGATATTGATAATTTCTGAAGCAAGAAGGGCAAATGTGTTTTGGTGGTGCCACGTGCTCCATTCTTTACCCTTCAAGAGTGACTTGAATTCTTTGTGAGACTCTCAGGGTTTCAGACCATTTATCTTTCCCCATGTGTAACCCTAACCTTTTTTTTTTCCTGTCTCTCCAGTAACACAGGAGAAAAACTACTGCTTTTATTCTCCCATATCAAATCTCAAATGATTTCTTGATCCTAAAGTGTAACATACATAATAACTTTAGAGGTTTCATTTAAGTTTTTTGGTTTGTTTTTTTTATTATTATTAAAATACCATACAGATGAACTTTATCTGCCAACTTGCTGATCACTCTTTTTCTGAGCCAGTAAAACAGTTCAACAAATACTGCACTGGACTCACGTCTGAACTTCCCTTGACTAAGGACAGTCCTAAGGCAGGGCTAAGTTCTTACCTACATTATACTGATGAGCCCTTTTCAAGGTATATAAACAGGTGATGTTGTTTTAGCCACAGAACCATAGGATGAACAAAAGGACTAGTAATCTGGTCCAAAATGTCCCTGTCAGTGTGAAATACTGAGTACTCTAGTGGTTTTAGTTATATGTCATTTACTCTTTTGAATAAATAAACCCCAAATGATAGCAATAATCTAAAACCAAACCAGAGAAGTATTTGGAACAAATTTTGCTACAAGCTGTAATTTGTTCCAAGAGAGACAATATAATAAAAAATCATTCTTAATTTGAGTTGTTTTGATTTGTCTCTCTTGACATCATTCCTTTTAAGATGCTAAAGTATAATCCTTTCTTTCTTTTCTGCCCATGTCACTCTCACTTCCAAAGGACCACTAAGAGAGGACTAAGTTTCTGTAAGGGATTGAGTGAAGACCATGTCATGGCTGGGGAACAAAGCAATGATGTTTTTATCCAACTCTTTTTCAAGGCTTTAAAGAAGAACTGGTAGGAATTTGCCAGGACAATCCTGTGGCAAACTGCATGAGGTTTTTATGCTTTAGCCTGTCGTGCACATTGCTTGTGTTATTGCACTGAAACAACGAAGTTTGCTGGCTACTGTCTTTTTATAAACCAGTGCAAAAGAGACAAATCTAGGGCTTAGTGAGATAATTGTAAGGTTTTTTTCCTGTCTGCTGTGTTTCTCAAGAAGTTATAGTCAACTGGTATGTCATAATCTAACTCTGAAAAAACTCATGTCCTTTTTGTGGATAAAAGCAGTTAGGCATTTCTCAGGAAACTAATTTTTATTAGAAAACTGTAGTTGAAATCAAAATCCTTTCGGGAAATGTGCTTCCTTATTGTAAGATTTCATCAGAAAAGATTTCTCAAACTTAAGATAGGACCACTTTTGGCATGGGTTTTGGCATGCAGCATGAGTAATTCTGTATTGCCCAAGATATTTAAAAAAGGTCAGTTTGTCTGCAGTTATCTTGCTCCTTTGAAATTACTACTTTGAAGGAACTCCTGACTTTGGGAAGCCAAGTCAGATAGAAACTGTTTTCCTAGTGCTGTGTGACCAGTTCTATCGTTGTTTTGTAGGTACCTGCCATAAAGGGAGATGAAACAAGTAAAAAGAGGGGAAAAAGCTGGCATAGTTACATGAAGAACCTGGCCACAACACAGGAATTGTGTAGTTAATGGAGACTTTAAGCTGAAATGATATGGATACAAATAAGACTACATTCAGGTATCACACAGCTTGAAACAATGAAATACCATAGAAGCTTCCCTCTGTGACTTTCATGTTTCCAACCACACTCAGGTTTACTCTGTTTTTAACAGAGCTGAGCATCTGAGCCTAACTGAGTTGCAGTGTGGAGAGTGAATACTCCTTTGCTGTGTTCCCTGATAGGCCCAATACAACTAATACATTCTGGAAATTATAATATGAGCTGACAGGTTTTGCTGCCACTTCCTTTTAGCTGCCACTTCTTTTTGGCCACTTCTTTCTACCAGGACTTTTGCTGTGTTTAATTTTATCCATGCACTGAGGGAACTGAAAACAGGGGTAGGAAATTTAGCCTCTTCTCTTGACACTATTTCTGACCATTTAGCTAGACCATCACGCTCTTTGGGCTGCTTTTGCTTTCTGGCCTAAATATTTGGCAGAAGAGAGTAGAAATATTTTTTATATATAAATCACTAGTCCAACTAGCAGAACAAAAGATATCAATTTGAAAGAGCAGCATTCTGAATATACACAAAGACACAACAGTAAGTGCCGTGATTCATTCTCTGCTTGCTTAAGAGCCCATTTTAATACAGACTGAAATACAAAATTGATGTGCCAATTCCAGACTGTATTTTTCCTGCCTAAAGCTGGAACTTTCTGTAAAGAAATTTTAACTCCCTGTCCAAAGAAGAGGGCAACTAGCTACCAAATAACACTAAGCACTTTTAACTAGCACTTTCAAAACAAATACAATATTTTTGGTTTTAATAGATCTTTGAAATCTTCTGAGTCACAATAATGAAGTTATTTGAAATTGCTTTAGCCAGTCAGCTTAAGGTAATTCTTCTTTTAAAATGTTAGCTAACTGCAGGAGTAACAATTCAAAAAGAGTGGCAGAAATGTTTTGTACCTTTCAGAATTGACTGTGATTGTTTTTTTCTCTTTTTTTCTTTTTTTTTTTTTTTTCTCTTCTGTTTTGATTGACTCACATTTTGTAAGGTCTTGCTTCAAGATACACTCACTATTAATATTGCTACTATTACTACTATACACTATTATTGCTATTATTATTCTTCCAAACAAGCCTAGATGCATCAGAGAAAACAAAGTTGGATCTAAGTGGCTTTTTGTTTTGGGTGTTTTGCCACCTTATACCCTTGTGAGTTTGAAAATGCTTTCACCAAAAGTGTTAAATAAAGGTAGTTGGAATGTTTTCTTTCCATATAAAGGAACATGGGTTGTGCAGAGAAAAGATGAATGAAAAAGAGAAAGAGGGAGAGAGGTGGAGAAGGGTGAAAGCCCCAAGGAAGTGAAAGAATACAATATGGAATATATTTTATATGAATATAATAGTAGGTATGTTCATTTGTGATGTGAAAGTCTAAGGGAAAAACATCCGAAAGCTATGCAGTGTGATGTCAGGTTTAACTGAGAACTCTAGTAGATGCTGGATCATAGAACTGTATTACAAATGCATACTGTGTTGAATGACTCTAAAGAAGGGTGTTCCTGCCTAAATTCTGTTCTCAGCCACATGTGCAGAAGATGTGATTGTGTCAGGTCTTGAGAATGGTCCAGTGGAGGGCCCCCAGAATGCTCAGGCAGACTGTCACGCTTGCCCTTTGCAAAAAAACTGGAGGGATGTGGGCTTGTCCAGCCTGGATAGGAGATGGTTTTGGGGGTATCTGGCAGAAGTGCCCTGGTACAAGTCAGTATTCAGGAGGCAGACACAGATTCTTTAAGGAGACACATGGCAGGAGAACAAGAAACAACAGTGGTACATTGAAACAGAAAAACTACAAAGTTGTACCAAGCAAAAAAAACCCCAAAATCAGATACCTTGAAGGCAGTCAAGCAGTGGGGCGGGTTGCCCAGAGAAGTTGTGCTGTCTTTGTTGAGTTTTCAAACTTCACAGTACAGAGCCCTGAGCAATCTGACCTGACCTCAGAACTACCCCTGCACTGAGCAGCACTTTGGATTAGAAACCTGCCAAGGCCCATTTCCACCTGAATTATCCTGTGATCTTGTTATCCTATGGCTAGTTCCCAAATACCAAAAACCATGGTTACAGGTGAAAAATGGAAAGGTACATTTTCAGAAAGTTGTCTGAGAACTTGACCAACTGTTGATCTAAATGGAAACTGAGATACTGGGTCATGTGTGATTTCTAGGACTTCCTCCTTTTCTCAGTAGGTGTTTCATTTTCAAACTTTCAAACAGGCACATCCAGTGGCTGGATTTTACACATCACAGATTACACTTTCTTCTGCAATAAACCTCCAGAAGAGCACAGTCAAAGGAAATTGTGCCCCTTGACCTTAGCACCAATCCTGGCTGTTTTATGATCTAGTACAGATATAGCCTCTGGGTATAATCTCTCACTGCATGTTAGCATGCTCAGAGCAAGGGCATGTGTAGGTGGACTCTTGGGCCACATGGTAGACAAATGAACATGGGGTATTCTGAAAGTGAAGCATTCTCCCATGCTGCTTTTAAGATGTTTATATCAAACAGCCACAACTATAGCAACAAGGGCTGAAATTCTTGACAGCACTTAATTAGCTGTGTAAAAATCAGGCAACAAATACAGGCTTACAAGGGGAAAGATGACCACATCCTTGGACCCTTAAGAAACCAGGCCATTGCATTATAGCAACCTGTAATTTATTTTCTCTCTTTCAGATTGCTCTAACATATGTTCCTAAATTAGTACTGTGAAATATCTACGAAATAAATTTTCTGTAGAAGGACACCAGGATATACACAAAAGAAATCTGCAATTCTCAATTTTTTTTTTTTTCTTTTTTTTGCAAGCAGGACCCCTTTATGGCCTCATTTGTCTCTATGTAACCTTTGGTTGCCTAACTAGCTTTAATTGCTGGCTCTATTTGAAGCCCTGCTGGGCTGGAGAGTTAAGTGACAAATGCAGTAGCTGGCTCCCAGCATAAATAATCTCTCTCTTGTCCTAGATTACTTGAGTTGCTGCTGAATATATGTTGGCATATTGTATTTGTGTTGGTTTTCTTGAGAATTTTTTTGTTTATGTAGGTGGCTAATTTGATCCACTCATTTATTTAAAGCAACTAAAGCTGTTTTCCAGAATTTGGGAGAAGCAGAATTAGGTTCTTGATCTTTTCTATTACATTCAGCAAAACCATGTAAGTGCCATAGTTTTATAAGTCATTGCCTGGTCACAGGAGCACTCATATCATCGTGTCTCATTAACCATTGGTGTACTCACAAGGTTTTATTTGGAATAAAATGACACACGAAAGAAGCAATTTTATTTTTTTAATAACAGCAGAATGCTTGTCAAATGTAATGGATGAGCAATTGCCATTTCATTTAGTCTGACTATGGAACCAGACATAGTCACTCAGGAATGTAAGGTTAAACAGACTTTTATGTGCGTCCATGTCCTCCGAAAGAAAGAAAGTCTCTCTAGGTTCATCAGCCACTGTCTTTACATCTTCTATGTGGATTTTTTAAACCCTGCTGCAGATCTGACTTTTAACTTTGGATCAATAGTGCAGCTTTATCTTCCTGACTGTCGCTTATGTACTTCTGTTTTTCCTCTAGATAAAATAGCAGTAAAATGTAGATGTAGGGTACTTCAAAGTAAAATGAAAGTAAGAAAAAGAAACTTATTCCTCCTAGAAAATATTTTAGAAAGTTTTCTGTTTTCTTGCACTACAATTTTAATTGACTAAATTCTCCAAAATGCATTTGTAAAACAAAAGAAGAAATTGAATTTATTGAATTCTTGTGTACTTCTTTCAGGAACATTATACTTGTACATGCCACTATAGTAAATTCCATTTACCCAGCCATCTGACCTGGGCTTATACTGCTTTTGCCAAATGGTGCCGAGCAGCCAGGACTCTACAGAGAATTGGGCCATCTACACACTATAAAGTCAGTGAATGCACTGTAACTCTCTTCCCTGGGTGTCTTGGAATGTTATTACTTGGCACAGCTTAAAAATACCACTTGAAAAAGAAAAAAAAAGAAATGTGATTTAGGGCCAGATTCACTGACACATTCCAGTTGCTTTGTGCTTGTCTGGTGATAGAAAACAGCAGTAAACTAACAAGCTAAAGTAGATTTATGATTGCTTAGCATATCTGACATGGCATAGGGCTATTAGAGCATGCCAGAGGGAGTGCTCTCTTTCTTAGTGATGGGCTGTAGATAAAGGGAAAGGGTGTTTGTTCTTGCTTATAATAGAATTCTTCATTATATGAAATAAAATCATAAATCCGGTTTAGTAATGTATTCATGGTATTTTAATATTGATCAAAGTATCTTCTCCTGCTAATTATCAATGGATATTAAGACAGCAGAAATGTCCCTTTGAGACTAAAATGGCAATGAAGTGCAGTAGCAACTCACTGATATAAGAAATATTTGAAATCTTTTTTAAGCAAAGACTGTGTGTGTATCACATGGTAAACTGCGCGTGGTATGGACCTCACATCCTTCCTGTTCGCATAACTTCAGCTGATCCAGCCTAAACAAGAAAGTCCATTGCTATCAAGAAGGAATGTCACCAATGTCATGCAGAGCAGATACATTTGAGTATGTCTGTCTGACGGGACATGAAAGGTTTCACTGAGCCCCAGCAGTGTGAATTGCACAGTGCCTTTGTCATCTCAATTGAGGAATGCTTTAGGCATTCAATTGGTCTTGGCATCTGGCACTATGATACGTGTGCACAAATATGTCACCAGGCACCAATTATTTAGAAAACTAAATACTTGTCTATTTTGCCAGGTAATGAACTTCTATGTCTAGCTTCAGTGTGCATGCATTAACAGGCGCTGTCAGAATTCCCCATTAAGGTTTTTCTTCTCTGCATTTGGAGTGTTTTCCTTGAGACAGTGTCACTGTTAATTGAGAACCAGAGATTTATGTATTAAGAATTTTATACTCTGAAATATGGCTTTTGTGTGACACTTACATAGTTCCCTATGAAGCAATCAAGTTCTACAACTCTGTCTTGATGTGGAGAGCTATTCTTCTGGCAGCTGGGTGAAGCGAATATACCAGCTGGGAGTGTATTAAACAGAAATGTTTCTCATACAAGAGGGGACTGGAAAGGAGTCATTCTGTGAGAGACCAAACTCAACTTGCCATGTATGGGAGCCTTATGTACCCATGAAAGAAGTATGTATGAATGATACCTGATATGCAATCAAAGCAAGAAGGAAAAGATGGTGTGAGTACATGCTCAGTTGTATTTCCTTGCCTCACTCAGCTCCCTCTGTGTCTGTCCTACAAGGATATATTTCTGACTTTGGTACTAGTCATATAATTCCTGGCTGGATGGCATGCCCAGCTCTTCCCCCAAAAGTCTTGTTCAAGTAAGGGCTATGTACAGAAGCCAGTATCTCCAGATGAAACACGGAGAAATTCTATTTTTCTGGTGGCTGTCTCCACTAGTAACTAAAATCAAACCAATTTTAAAGCCTGAGACTCTAATTTGGGCCCAGCTGTCCTTAGTAAGGACTCAGTTGCTAGATTGCGGTTTTTCTGGCATCTTACAAGAAAGTCTATTTCAACATTAAAAAAGCTAATTCTCAGGTTGTTCCACGAAAACTGTGTAAACGTAAAGTCTAGTTGACAAGTTTTATTTAATCAACGGTTCTTGGAGGAAAATATAAATACCTCTTATCTCTGATGAAAATATAAATAGAAATATCTCAGCATTGTGAAATAGCTGAATGGTATGATGTACATAAACATCCACAGCATTTTTGGCCTGTTTTTCAAGACCTCCTCTGCCTTGTCAGAATGTTCAGGGTGATATATCAGCCGTCTGAATGAGAATACATTGCTGTTGCAGATCATAAAATTTCATTATGGTAGAACTTTAATCTGAGATAAACTTGGATGTCTCTGATGGGAAAATAAGTGACCACCAAAGCAGCCTGGCCACCCAAGCCAGTGTTGATGTGGTTTCAGATACTTTGTTGAAAGCCAGATGTAATGAAATATATTCTTAATTCTCCTTGTGCCAGATAAGCTTGTTGTGAAAAATATTTTCGGACTCAGATAGTTAGCGGATATTCTACACATTTTCCAGATACCCTGTCTATTGTGGACTCTTTCTTCAGCTTCCTCCCTCTTTCCTCTTGTAAACACATGCATCTTTACACAGTTTCCATCACTTATTTATCAGTCTTGCCTTTCCTGTTCACTTTTTTGTTAACTTTGGCGCTGTATCCACAATATTTAGTAAACAACTGACTAAAAAAGAGCTACTAAAGTTTACACTGGTGACCAGTGGTATAATTCTGTCTGTAAGTGCAGTTTGTGTTGACTTTTATGAGAAATATGTTCCATTACTTGGAAGGTTCATCATTTGCATTTATACTACATATTAGCAAGCTGCAAACAAAACAGGGTTCCAGCTCAAAGCTATGGCTATTTCAAATCTGGTCCTAATTTGGAGAAATTGTGTATTTCTTTCTTCCCATTAAGCATATGGTATTTCATTTGTAATAGAAAAGTAAGAGATAAATTGCTGTCTGGATCCTTGGAGGAAGAATGACTAAGTGGATCATGAAAGCAGTTAATCTTTGCATGTAAAAACTTGGCTGGAGCAGATTTTAGATTCAAAATATAGCATGCAATTCTGACTCAAGTACCTGGAAGAGCCAGTGCTCTAAATTAAGAAGTTCAATAGTGAATGCCATCAAGTCATGCATAAATGAGTTTTTCAGGTGAGATTCAGAATACGGAAGATAATGATCCAGTCATACCTATCTAATCTGAAGTGAATAGTTCTGATTGTTTAACTGGGGCTGTTCATGTGTGTGAGGAATACTGGCAAGAATAAAGGCTGCTAGAAGCTAGAAACTCTGATTTCAAGGCAGAAGGGATATTGACCATGCTGCATATTTTGATTAATAATCCAACCACTTTTTTGCTGAAGCAAAAATGACTTTAATGCGATAGGTTGGGAATCAAACTTTTAAAAACTGTTAATTATAACCCATGAGACTAACTAGAGATCACAGGCGTAATGCAAACAAAATTAATATTTATTGTAATTTTGCATTTCGTGCTGCTTTATTTTGAGTTCAGAACGTAAGCAAACCACCACAGATTTCTAAGTCTTCTTTTTGCTAGAGAAGGGCTAAGCATTTCCTTGAGAATTTTACCACAAGGCATGCTACAATGCAGCTAGCCCTGTATGAGCAAGACCAGATTCTGGAAATGCAGTCATTTAGGGATGATGTTGCAAATTATGGCTTGAGTAAATTGGGAGGAGAAGGATAGGGGAGGCAAAAGTGCTTTGAAAAGGAAAGGGTAAATTCCCTCTTCCCACTTATTAGTTTCAGACACAGGCTTGGGACTGCCACTTGCTCAGTCCATATGCTCCAGATCACAGATATAAGGCAGTTTACCTAAGCTCTCATTGAATAAACCACATCATTCTGGGAAGTTTTTTGTTTCCCTGAACCTCCCAGTGCTCAGCCTGGGGCAAATTAACTCACACCATGCATAGTGCAGTGCTGTGCTTAATCATGCAATTCAGACCATGGAGGAAGAGAACACAGGAAACCTTTATTTTTCTATAGAACTGATACAGTACAGGCAGAGTCTGCACAATAATGCTTCATTTACTGCCTTTCTCCTGTTATTTACCTCTTGGTGACCTAGCAGAAGCAGAGGTCACTTAGCTGTATGGTAGCTCTGAGTTCTGAAGCAACCATAGAAGACTGCCAGTTATTGTTTTCCCACAGTTTATGATGGCTCTGCAAAATGAATCTCCACAGTGTTCTGAAAGTGGGGGAGATTGTCTCAAGGAACCGCCATTACTCCCTCTCATCATCACACAGACCAGCTATTTTTGCCTCTGTAACTACACAATGTTCCTGTAGCAACCACTGTGGAAGTATTCAACGTATTTCTCACTGTCTTCTAACGCAGCTCAGCAATGGGAGGTAGCAGGGAGGAGCCAGCAAGCTGAAGTTGGATAACTTTATGTGAACCACCAGGAACAGGGACTTTCCTTGTACAGTCTTTCCTTTACAGTACCTAGAAATACTGTATTTTATCTAAGAGTCAGAAAGATTTTTTTCGAGAAGCCTCTATTTTCCTGCAAAAGAGGCACTGGTGTGCACTGCAGTAAAGCACATAGGAAAGACAGAACAGACAAGAAAAAGTATTTCAGGGCAGGTTGCCATCATGTAAACTAGTTACAGAGTTTTTCTCCCTACCTCAAAATCACCTTAAAACTGAATAATTAATGCTGATCAGAGGATTATCATGATAACTGTGTGATGTACTGGTTCAGAACATTTATATTCCATATAATAATATGAATATAATATATATATGAATAATACTCTGAGAAGTATACCTCAGGAAATTTTAAAACGTTTTTTTCTCTGCAAAGACTTTCTTAGGAAGTTACTATATTTTGGGTTTTTTCTGAAGAATTGGATGATTAAGGCTGACCAAGAAATGATCCCTGTGTTTCAGTTTTCCTCCTTTTAAAGTGTCTTGAAACAGAATGTTATCTATAGATGACATTTACTGTACATTATCAGCCATCTGTATTTGTTCTGGCTGTTCCTCAAAGGGCATCTGATGAGTCAGACTGTTTTTTTTCTAGCGGGCCCCTCACCAGATAGAGATGAGAATCTTTAATCCAGGCAAAGAAAACTTTCTTTTTCATTTTGATTTTTTTCAGAGCACAGCTTCATGCTTTGCAGTCTGTATTTTGCAAGAAACAACTACCATAGTCTTAAACAAGAATCGAGTTAAGTTAACGTTGCCAAGAACATAACTTCCGAAGCCATCCCTATAAACTTGGCCACAACACTGAGTATGTGCTTCTGTTTAGTGTAAACTAAGTAAGTATCTTCACATAAGACCTAGGTGTAGTTTGGAAGCTATTTGTCTTCAGGTATTGTTCCCTGTGTGGAGGTGCCATGCCTGACTACCCACATATCACATGTTCTCTTGTATTGTCCAGGAATCGCCTCAGCTCGGAAATCCTTGAGACTCTCGTGTACTCCAGGACATGTGAAGTGCATCCGCAGTTCTTTGTTATCTAATAGTCATTGTGGTAATCTATAATTCAGGAGTCGTACTGGAATGAAAGAATGGCAAGAGATAGCAATTCTCTGGATCTTCTGATGGTGAACTCAGTAAAATACAGTGAATTATTTTTATTTATTCTTTTGCATAACCACTAATTTCACACTGATTGCTGCTGACTGTATACTCTTGTCCCATGCCAGCAAAATCATTAGACTCTGAGTAGTTCCATTCAATATGTTTTTATTAACCTAAGTCCTTTTCCTGGTTGACATGAAAACATCTGGTCTTCTGTATGGTTGACACAAAAACATCTGGTCCTTTACGTCATTGACCACTGGATTTGGCTGGAGCCTTTAACAGAGCTCCACTGATTTAAATGTACGTAGGACTTGAAATAACCTTGAAATAATTTTCATCACAATCCTTTTATTTAGACTGTTATGTAAGTTCTCATCTAGTCTTGTCAACCTTGCTGGCAAGGTAATTCTTTTCGGAATGTGTTAAGTTAGATCTGTGTCCTGCTCATTTTAAATACATTAAGCTTGCTTCATGTTACAGATATATAAATATAGCATTAATGTAAAAAAGTTGCCTTCCATAGTCCTTTTACAAAAGCATTCTGGGATCAGCAAGTGCAGAATCTGACCCTTGGGTAATTAATTCTACAGTATTTAAGTTTTTAATCTCTAGCTTGTAAAAGTGAAGAAATAATAATAACAACAACAACATTAATAATAGTTATAGTGCCAGATGTGTACTTGAAAAAAGTTTCCACATTCAAATCATCTTGGTTAAAGGCCTACATTTCGATTAAGCTATGTATTTTTATTTGGCAGAAAGACAGAGGTATGATAGCTCAGCTGTCCAAAGTTTGGGCTGTGTTACGTGAGTATGCAACAGCATGAAAAATTGTGTAAACTAGTTATTTGTAATAGACCAAACATTTATTTGTCTCTCATGTAAGCATTTGTCTGGTTTCCAGGGCAGAAATATAGGACCCAATCTCTGTTTTTGCATTATATTAAGAGAATGTGAGATCCCTACCTAAGAATATTAAACTTCAGTTTCCCATTCTTAAATTTGTTTGCTTTAAGCTGCATAGTTTGATGAACAGATTAGGTGGAATAAATGAGGGGTAAAGACTATTCATGATGTGAAAGAAATCCAAATAATTTTTACATTTGCATTTTGCAATTTGTAGTCAATGCAACAAGAGCTCAAGAGTGTTTTTGTGTCTTTTGAATATCTTTTAAAGCTATATTTTTCACTACCACTTCCCATGATTATAAAGTAGAGTGGTTTTCAATTAAGTGTCTTTGTAATCGGATACTAAATTTTATGGCTTATGTATCACAGTTTAGAGGTAAGATGGAATCACAGGAACAATAAGAATGTTCTCTACCTTCAGTATTAGCTGGTATGAAGTTGGATTTCATAGAATCAAAAAAAATGGCTTGGGTTAGAAGGGACCTTAAAAAAGATCTAGTTCCACCCCACTTGGCATTGGCAGGGACACCTTTCACTAGACCTGGTTGCTCAAAGCCCCATCCAACCTGGCTTTGAATAATTAAGTTCCCTGATTTGCAGGTTATATAGCATTATAGTGGTGATATTCCTGGCCAGTCTTCCACCAACAACTCAGAGACACTGCAATCTCTGATATTATTTATTTAATTGGTTTTATTTCAACTCCAGATTCAGTCACTCAAATATATGTGCCAACTGTATAAAAATCTACATGAAATGCAACTGCAATCAAAGAAGTCCACATAGGTAGTATTGACTTTTTCAACACATTTAATGTAACTATACAGCTGGCTCCCTGCTAATAGGTGATTAGAGTAATTTTAGATTCAGAGAGGTATAAAACTGATGCCTTAGAAGAGCACAAGTCTTTCATATGTCTTCACATACTTTGCCTGACTTGTGATGGTTTTTAAAATACCCGAAGGGGTCTCAAATGTCACACCTGTCTTTAGCCAAGTAAATTTCCCCCAGGATGCCTACTCTCGGGTGAATCTAGTAGCTCTTCAGACTACAACTGGTTCAATGCAGTTGCTTAAATATCTATTTTTGGTGCCATTTTAGATTCCCTACAGTCAGTCTCCTGTGTGGTCTCCAGCAGCTTTTGTGGAAAATCAGAGGTCTGTCATTGGTCTTGAGCCACATCCCTCAGATGTGTACAGATATTTTAATATCCTCAGAATACTAGATGCCACTTGATGCTTCTGTTTATGTAAGCATATTATGTGTATTGGCAAAGGCCTCAAGACAGTTGTCCAGAATATTCTACTTGTCCTTTTTCTTTTACTTAGAAGGATCCAGGTACCATGTAGGTCCTGTCTCATATCTGTCAGCCCTGTGTGGGATCTTAGCTACCCTTGGATGTTACAGAAAATATCATGGTTTTATATTCAGCCAAGCACGTTGAACACCATCTCTTTAATGTGAGATTAGATTCATAGTTCACAGGTGCAGTGTGATAACAGAATCACAGAATATGCTGAGTTGGAAAGGACCCACAAGGATCATCAAGTCCAACCTTTAGCCCTGCACAGGACCTTTCCTAAGAGTCACACCCCGTGTCTGAGAGTATCATCCAAACACTTCTTGAACTCTGTCAGGCTTGGTGCTGTGACCACTTCCCTGGGGAGCCTGTTCCAGTGCCCAGCCATCCTCTGGGTGAAGAACCTTGTTCTAATAAGCAACCTAAACCTCCCCTGACACTTCAGGCCATTCTCTCAGGTCCTATCACTGGTCACCACAGAGAAGAGATCAGTGTTTGCCCCTCTTCTTCCCCTCATAAGGAAATTGTAGACTTCAATGAGGTCTCTACTTAGTCTCCTCTTCTCCAGGCTAAACAGACCAAGTACCCTCTCGCACATCTCATGCGGCTTCCACTCAAGGCCCTTCACTGTCTTGGTTGCCCTTCTTTGGACATTCTCCAATAACTTAATATCTTTCTTATATTGCAGTGCCCAAAACTGCACACAATATCCAAGGTGAGGCCGCCCCAGTGCAGAGCAGAGAGGGACAATCCCCTCCCTCACCCAGCTGGCGATGCTTTGCCTGATGCCCCCCAGGACAGGGTTGCCCCTCCTGGCTGCCAGGGCACTGTTGACCCATGTTCAACTTGCCATCAACCAGGACCCCCAGGTTCCTTTCTGTGGCACTGCTTTCCAGCATCTCATTCCCCAGTTTGTACAAACATCCAGGATTGCCCCATCCCAGGTGCAGAATCTGGAACTTTCCCTTGTTGAACTCTATATGGTTGGTGATTGCCCAGCCATCTAGTTTGTTGAGGTATCTCTGCAGGGCCTCTCTGCCTTTGAGGGAGTCAACAGCTCCTCCCAGCTTTGTGTCATCTGAAAACTTGCCTAATTAGTATCCTTTCCAGTCCTATATCCAAGTTATTTATGAAGATGTTGAAGAGCACAGGGCCCAGGATGGGCCCTTGTGGAACCCCACTAGTGACAGATCACCACTCTGATGTTCCCCCATTCACCATTACCCTCTGTGCTAGACACATTAGCCAATTCCTCACCCACCACATGATGTGTTTATCCATCTGTGTGCTGCACATTTTGTCCAGAAGGATCCTGAGAGACAATGTCCAAAGCTTTACTGAAATCCAAAAAGTTTATATCAACTGACTTCCCTTGATCAACTAAGTGGGTTACCTTTTCATAAACAGAAATCAGTTTTGATAAACAGAACTTTCCTCTCATGAAGCTGTGCTGGCTGTGACTGATGACAGCGTTGTTCTTCAGGTGTTTTTCAGTACTTCCCAGAATGATCTTCTCCATAACTTTTCCAGGTACTGAAGTGAGACTGACAAGCTTGTAATTGCTGGGGTCCTCCTTCTTGCCCTTGAAAACTGGGACAATGTTCAGCAGCTTTCAGTTGACTGGGACCTCTTTGGACTCTAAAGACCTCTCAAAAATCATCAAGAGAGGTTTTGCAATGACATCAGCCAGCTTTTTCAGGATTCTGGGATGAATCCCATCAGGCCCCATAGATTTGTAGGGATTTAGCAGGAGCAGCAGATGCCACACAATTTCAGGGTTGACTGGGAGTTGATCATTCTCTCAGTCATGGTCCTTCAGCTCAGGTCACTGAGATCCCCTTGGTTCATCATCCTTATTGAAGGCAGAGGCAAAGAAAGCCTCAAACATCTCTGCCTCATCTCTGTCCCTGTTTGTGAGGTCACCATCCCCATCCTGTAATAGGCTGATATTTCTGTGCTTCCTGTTGTCATTAATATATTTGAAAAAACCTCTTTTTACTGTCCCCCACATTTCTGGCAGCTTCAACTCCAGTTGAGCTTTGATGCATGAATTTTCTCCCTCCAGTGGCAAGCAGCACCTCTGAATTCTTCTTGCTTCCACTGGGTATGCTTGAATATGCAAAAAAAATCCTACCCACAGACATATTCATATCAACTCTATGATGCTAAAAGCTGCACAAACAGCTGTATATCTTCTAACTTATAGCATTGATTATACCTTCTGTGTATATCTTTATTGAGAGTTAGTCAAGGTGTTCTAAATAATACTTAATATTGTGTTGTATATAGTGTTTGTAACAGTATTGCTAAGCACTTAGCTTCTTTCTGATATTAGCTGGTGTAGCAGAACAGGAAATTAATTATTAGAATCCTTAGTATCTTGTCAACCTGCTTTTCAATGACTCATCTCAGTATACATTATTTCCTGAATTTTGCCTCATGGTTCTTTTGCTCTGCTGCTTGTTCTGTTTTGACCTGACAATTTTCAAGAAACATTGTCCCTGATAAAACAAGTAGTGTAATAAGACCTATTGCTTACTTTGAAATGGTTTATAAAAAAAAAAAGCAATGAGTCCAAATATTTACATAATGTGATTTGCATGACTAACTTGTTGAACTTCTGGCTGCACCTGAAGAACAAGTTTTTTTAATGTGATATGATTGTAAATCTTAAGCCAAACTCTCTTCTCTGCTCCATAAGAATAGGTCTTAATGAAAACAGTGGGAGTTATGTACATGTCAAAGTGTAAAATCTGACTCCAGAATTTGGCAATTAGTTCCTCATTTTATATGACACATCTGGAAATTTCATTCTGTTGTGGCAGTGGCTCCTCAGTTTGCTTTTCTTTTGCATCCTCTTTATGCAGTTTCTTTAATTTCCACTGCTTTAGAAAATACACTAAAAAATAATCACTGATTCCCAAGAAAACTGAATATATGAATTTGAGCTGAGCAAGAAGAGTTTGAAGAACACAGATTATATCAATTAGGGAGCATATGCAGGCAAAAAGAAAAGGGTTCTATGAATATAAATTATTTCACCAGGCAACAGGCATAAACAAAACTTTATCTCATTCTTGCTGGATTAAAATCTCATGTTTTCTCTTACTCTTGTGGGGCATTATTTTTATTTCATGGTCTGACTGGTCTTGACATCGAGTCGAGAATTAAAGCCTGAATTATTAAATACTCCTAAGTGCACGTGTAACTATACAGCTGAAACCGAGGTTAGAAAAGAAATACCCATTAGTACACAGGCAAACTCCGGCCAAAAAACTTTATATTATTCTTTATATAAAATGATTTATTATGTTGTTTAAACAGCATGCGTCCGGGCATCCAGCAATACATTTTTGTGTGTGCTACAGCATACCTGTATTAAATTTGTAAAGCACTTAGGATGCACACATTCTGTAATTTGAGTTTGTATGTATACACACACTCATCCATCTGTGTTCCCTGCGTATATTTACACATATTGACATGTACAAAGACTATATGTACACATAAGTATATAATACATGTATGTATTGGACTTACAAACGTATAGGCGATTTGACCAAACTTGCCTGCTTTGAGCTGTACTGAAATTATGCATCTAATCTAAACTGGGCATCTGTACGCTTCTTTTATAATTGGTGGAAAAGTTATTTGCAGAAGGTTTGTCTGAAGTTACTTGCAAAAATTGTCCTTTTGATGTTTTTTACTGATGACAGAGGGAGCTTTCTTCATATCTAACATCTGCCAAGTATCTAGTTAAAGTAAGCTTAGAACAATTCTGTCCAAATATACTTAATCAAAAAATTGAGACCATTCTACCAGTTTAATTTAAAAAAACGGTAATCATTCAATTTCTATGCCATAATATTTCTTGTGACAAAGACCATTCTGGTCTTATATGGATTACTGGAGTTGCTTGGTGCTCAGCCTGACTGTGCTTCTTATTTCTTCCTAAGATGAAGGATTTACAGACGTAATGGTGGGAACAGGAAAAGCTGCCAGAATTTGTCTCCATTGGAGCAGCTGAGTTAGTATTGGCTCCAGTAAGGTTTTGTTTTTTTTTTTTTTTTAGAATTCTCTAGTTCTGACACAGGCCAGAAGTGCACCAATGCTAGAGTTAAGAATAAAAATTATCTTTGTTGCACTGTTTTTTTTAAGAGATTGACTGACATGGATAATTTGACCTTTTCACGTAAACGTCTCTTAGAAATCAGAGTTGGCATAGGTGTCCCTACACTCTTCTATGCTTGTGAAATAATATAAGCAAATTAACATAGAGGTGAAGCCAGGTAATTCCCTCACCTTCCCAAACTAAAAGTACAGACACAGCAACCCCTGCTTTGTTATGAAATCTCCTAGTAGAAGTGTATTTAAGAGTTCTATTAGCATTCTGCACAGACTATTGAATGAGTAAACTATTAAAATAATGTTTTTACTTGACATCAAAAATCATTAATTTAAGAGTTGCTTCCCTTCTTAGTCATGGACTTCCTCTGAAGGACAGGGAATTTATTCTACTCTGAATACTACTTGCTTCAAAGGACGAATAATATGTGTTTCAAATATGCTATAGTGAGTACCTAGTGAGATCCTCACTCTTTTCATTGTGGATCCTTTAAAACATTTGTCTGAGCAGACTGGTTGAATTATTACTCTTCACAAAGTAGGAACAGAAGAAATTAAAAAGAATTTTTTTAGTCTCATTTGCTTTCATACTTATATTAACAGAGCAACAAATCACAGTTCATTTGCTTGTTCCTGTTTCTGACAGAGCTATTACTTATTTTTTTTAAATTATCTGTATTCTAGTCCACACTTCAAAGTAGGGAGATAATTTCTTATACTTATGAATGCATAAACTTGAAAGAGCTGCTAACTTCTTTTGAGATTTGTATCTATCTTTACATTTCCCTTCATCAAATAAAGATTGAGCCTCCAACTAATAGCTTCATTGTCTAAATTGTCTGTGAAAGAACAACCTTTCTGGTGCACATCATAGAAAGACATGCAAAATTTTTTTTTTTTTTTTTTGGTCCTCACAAATGTTTGGACTTTCAAACAGTTTCTCATTTTGATTTGTGATGTGCAAGGTTCAGTGTTAAAGGTTTGTTAACCAGCATACTTAGATTTTTTGATTACAAGAGGAACATTTTATTATATATGACTTGTCAGAGTAGAGGTTAAAGATATCTTGAAAATTTTCCAATATCCTCTGCTGGATTTCTAAATGTGAAAGAAAAAAGCATCAATGTTTTAAGAGTGTAAATATAAAGAAAAGTATAAACAGACTAAAATTATAATGTATGGATGGTGGCATGGGCACAGCTGGTCAGAGTAAATCTTTCCCACTATCCTCTTCTTTTGTCATCGTGTTAGGCCCATTTTCAGGGAAATCACTGACAGTTAACATTAAAGAAATAATCATTAGTGCTGTATAAATGTTATTCATCTAAAAACACAGTCTTTAAATAAGTTTGTTTGTTTGTATGTGGTTGTATATTTATATATTTGTATATATATATATCTGTAGTCATCTCACTGATGCAAACATAGCTAAAGTTACTTAATTTTCACACATCAAGTATTGACTTGAAGGAAGTTAACATGGTGGTGGTTCTCTCAGATCATCTATCAGGATGAATTCACTTCTCAAAAAATCTCCCCACAGTCCTAGGAAGTGAAGGTGAACCAGCTCCATGCAAACTCTTCAGCAAGGACAGCTCTTGGTCGCTGCCATCCAGATGCATACAAGCAGGGTGTGGGGGTTTGGACCAGATGACCTCCAGAGGACCTTTCCAATCTCAGCCGTTCTGTGACTCTGTGATTCTGTGAAGTGATAGTTTACATTCTGCACTGAAAACTATTTGCTGAACTATTTTTCACCTAGGAAATAGAGGATATTGATTATTAGCAATACAGTACCTTCAGACCTATAGCAGCATTTACAAGCAAATCTATATTATGTTATATAGTTTTAATTATATTATGTTACATGATAATGCTATGTAACACAAAATTGTATGATAATAAAGTGCTGAATTCTGCACTAAGTATTTCAGAGACTGGTTTTAGTAAATCTGGTAAAAAATGTTGATTGTACTTAGAATGTAGTAAGGGAGATTCCTGAAGGCTGTTGGGATAAGGGATCTGGGAGACTCACTGAAACACTCATGAAGGGAAGAGTAAGTCTTTATCAAATGCTGGTTCTTTTTTTCAGCCTATCTTTGTCTTCCTAAACTCAGTTTAAGATCTCAGTGTGAAAAGTGCAATTGCTGTAATGCATTATTTCTAATATCTATAGATGTAGATAACTGTGTTTGTAGCTGGTCAGTATTTAGTTGCAGTTCAGCAGTAAAATGATAGGAATATCACTAGAAAACCTATGAATCACTTAGTAGGAAAGGAAGGAGGAAATATGAAATTTAAATACAATAGGTATCATAGCAGAAGAGAAAAACACACTGGTATAGGAGTCTGGGATTTAGTCTTTCACATAATATGTGGGTATTTTAATGGCAAGCTATGAAATATGTGTCTAATTTGAAAATACCTCTTGCCCCATCCAACCTTGACCTTGAATGTTTTCAGGGATGGGGAATCCACAACCTCTCTGGGCAACCTGTTCCTATATTTCAACGCTCTCTTTTTTAATTGTAAAACTTTCTTTCTTATATCTAATCTAAATTGATCCTCCTTAATGGTTTACACCATTACTCCTTCTCCTATTGCAAGGGGCCCTGTTATAAAACATATGGGAAACTTAAAATGATACATGCCTGAATTTAAAAAAAAATAAATATATTGAGGTGGAAATATCAGTGCTGCTGACCATTTGAGGCATGTCTAGACCACATGATGATCACACAGGGATTTCTGCTTTGGTTCTGAATGTGTTGGTAGGTCTCCCTGACAGCCCAGTTCAAAAGAAAGCTGGTAGCTCAGATGCTGGAAGAAATTTGCATGACGCTGTCCCTAGGCTAGCCAAAGCTACTGTGAATTATCTCTGCAGATCATCTGGTTGGCACAGCCCATGGTGTTTTCAGTCCTGACACTGCTTGGTCTGATTTTGCACAGTATAAAACTCTCCTTCAGGATTTTTTTGTCATCATTGTTTTTCTTGTTAGTAAGACAACCTTGTGCTCTGAATTTTATGTCAAATATTGTACAAAGTATGTAGAACTCTACAGGCCATATAGTGTATGCAAATAATTTAAGAAAACTTAAAATCTTATTCCCCCCATTGTTTTTTTTCCCCCCTTAAATATCTGGTAAGCATGACTGGAATGATTTACTTCATTAAAGATCTCATTCCCTCAGAACTGAGGAAACTGATGAGACACAGTCCAGAAATATGATTGATGATATTTTTAGTTCTTTTATGTGATGAATTAAGCTCATACAATCTTTTACTTTGTCTTTCATTCTTTCAGTGTTTCAAGATAGTACTTTTGCCAAGTCACGTGATAAGAGCTTAGATTATTTAGTGGCTGGAGGATTTGATAAAAACGTGAACTATAGATGTATGAGTTTCGAATTCCTTTTTTTTTTTTTTTGCCTCTGCACTTGCTGTTACAAAGGCAACATTAATTAAATAAACCTGAATTGTAAAACTTTTTCTTGTTTGCCCTTGCTTTGCCAGCACTTGAAGGAAGGTGCAGCGATCAGGAGTACAAGTAAAGGCCGTAGACTGAATGAACAATCTGGCAAGAAACTATGGAAAAGGAAATGCCAAAATAGTATCAGCACAGAAAAAAAAAAAAGAAAAAAAAAAAAAAAAGGACAGGAGAATTGATATGTTTTCCTGAATTACTTGCAGGTTTAGTAGTGGGTTAGAAAATGTTTAAACACAGGAAGAAGAATCTCTATAAACAAGTGTGGAGTCAATTAGCAAGGCCATGACAGAAGTCTGAGATGAAAAGACAAATTCTGATGAGCCACAAAGGTTTAAATATTTACTTAAAATTCAAATGTTCAAGGGACTGTTAAATTTAAATTTAGGTCATAATAATAGCTCATAGCAAATAATAGTTATGAAAGTCCAGAAATCACAGATGATACTGACATAAGCAGATTTAGACATCTAGCAAGACAGTATAGGATAGCAGTATATACATTTGACAGATGTGTAATGTTTGTTACTTGTTTGGATGTATTTTTCCTGTGGATAAATATATCTTGCATTTTAATGTGTTTTTTTCCAAACAGGAATAATCATATGTAGTCAAAGGACAGATGTTTCACTGGGGAAAAAAAAATACAGAAAAAAACCCCTCAGATTGTGAAAGCCTCTTGAATGCAAAACAACTGTACATGGTATCTTCTTGGTTTCAACAGAGCTGGAGTGCACAGGCACCTGATGCCCATTCCAGCTAAAGTCAACAGTTTTCAAAGGCTGCTTAAATGTTTACATGGCAGCTTTCATTAGGTGCCTCCCTACTAAGCTGGAATATCTCTAGGATGCTTAAATAAAATCAATGTTGGCTGTTTAAAAGTTCTTGAGGGATGCCCTTTAAATCCTGCCAACAAATGAATTGGGTTCCAGGATTAGCTACACAAGTAGCTGAACTCTAAAAAATGTTCTAAAACGCTAGCAGTGTTTTTCAGAAATGGTGTAGAATAGTTAAGGAGTCTGAATAGTAATAAAGGAATTAGATAACCTTTGACTTGATTTTGTTTGAGCAGAGTATTGAATCCTCATCTCCAGAATGCTGGAGACTGTCCTGATTAATGGGCCATAAGGTGAGCAGATGACCCTTTCTTGAAGTTGTATTATGTTGCTTCAGTAACTCTACATTGTTGTTTGGTAGCCTAGTGCTGAGAGGAAAATGTCCTCATCCACATTTCTTTGTTCTTTGGTGTTTTGCACACATGTCTTAGAACATGGCAAATATTCCTGTCCCCAGGGAGAGTTTCAGACATATCCACTAGACACCAAAACAATAGAAATTACCTTTCTCTGGTGGGCTGCTGTTATCTGAGGAGAATGAGAAAGAGGTACTTACATTGGATAGTACAGCTTTCTGAAAAAAGCAGAAGTTCACTTGAAATGGGAACAATATCATCTTCTGGAAGCACCTGTGTTCAGTGAAGAAAGAAAAATGCCTTTATTGGGAAAATTTTCCTTTACTCTGATCTTCATATTTACTTTAATATATCTTATTATTATAGTAGGAAATTTGGACAGGTGTGTTAGGTGACCTGGATCATTCTCTGAAGCTAGGCATCTACAATTTCAATTAAATTTTACTAAACTGAGTAGGAGGGTCTCCACATGCAACTTAACCTGCAACAAACTGAAGAGTGGGCAAATGTCAAACCATTTGAAGGAACGGGTATGGACTGCAGCACTGTAGTTCTGATACTCCTTAAAGCTACTGTCTTCATAATGTTTCATCAAAATCCTCTTAAGGACAGCAATCTTGTCTTAGTTTGAAGGGAAACTAAGATATTTTATTGGCCAAGAAATAAAATAATCGCTCTTCTTAAATTTAGAAA
>JAWWEW010000001.1:68349635-68445497 GCA_035583185.1 Anabacerthia variegaticeps
GAAGGAAAAAAACAAGGAAGGAAAGAAAGAAGAAAGGAAGGAAGGAAGGAAGGGAGGAAGGGAGGAAGGAAGGAAGGAAGGAAGGAAGGAAGGAAGGAAGGAAGGGAGGAAGGGAGGAAGGGAGGAAGGGAGGAAGGAAGGAAGGAAGGAAGGATGGACGGAAAAGTCTCCACTCTTCTCCGAATCAGATTCCAAAATCACTGATACTGTATTTCTACTGGAATTATATAGTTACTGATTTGAAATCATGTCATTAAAACATTTTTACCTCATAGAAATGAAATGTTTTCTGTAATTTTAAAGGCATTTTCCTTTTCAAATTGTAAGGGAAATCAACATAACCATATTAAAAAAAAATATTCTGGCAAAAATAATTTTTAAAATAACTCTTCGGTGGTTTCTAGGACTGTAGTGGAACAAACTTTAAATAAACCTTTCCTTCTGGTCTGGTTTCACAGAAGATGCTATGCAAAATAGAGTCCTCTTGAAGTGTGGTCCTTGGATCACTGTTTACCTGACGGATTTGGATAACAAAAGCTCTAAATGCTACCTGCCTAGCTTCCTAAATTAACAAAGATGTGTGGATCCTGTTATGCAAAACAACCTCAGTAGACCACTTTGTGTTTGGGCTGATCGATAGGAAGAAGCTGAGTGTCCCTAGTTTAAGGAATCCCTTCCATGGACTTCAAGTGGCAGCAATAAAAGAGCAGAGTAAATAGTAATTAATGGCATGAGAAGCTTGGAGCCAAGGAGTCCCTCGGTGTGAAAAGCAAGAGAAAACAATTCTCCCAAACAACAGGGAATATGTTTAATAGATTAACTTTTGAGAAACAGACTATCCAGTCACCTACTTAAAAAAAAAATAAAAAAAAGACAGAGAAGGTAATGATAGGCAGATTAGGTGTTGTCAGTTTGGGATTTAAGCAAAAAAGGCTGGAGGAAGCAGATTTTCCAGTGTGGAAGAGATGTGCAAATTTATGAATATCTTGCTTTGTTATGCTGATGATGCAAAGAGAAGACATTTTATTAGCATAAGATTCCTGAAAGAGAATCAAAGTGATTTAAATAACCATTAGTGCACTGAGTTCCTCTTTATATTCAAAAGGAAGAACCTAATCTAGCTTTATTTCAAAACAAAACATTTTACACCTCTTAAAATATAAATATAAAATATAAAAAATATAAAATATTTTATCTGAAATATTTTATATGAAATATAAAGCACCCATCTCACTTCCTCTGTAAAATGCACAACTCGGGTGTATTCCACAAGAATTAAAAACATACTACGGCTTGAATGTCCTCCTTACAAACATCTGCACGGGCAGAATGATGCTTTATCGAGGATTCGTGTTGTGACAGACTTTTTATTAACTATGTGTTCTGAAGGGCACCTGTTATAACAACTTGTGGATCAGCTTCTATGGCTGGCCTTTCATTTGATGAAAGAAGTAAAGCCAGATTTCTGATGTTGCTCATGTCTTGGACCAAACTCGTAAGAATTTAGTTCTAATTCCTATGGAAGCAAAACTTGATAATCCTACCTAAGTCTTTCTCAGAACTTTTACTCATTACCTAAAAGCAGAATTTGAAGTATGAAAATTGGAATCCAACCGAAAAGAAAAAAGAAAAACTTATATAGGTCCTTCTAAATGAAAAATTTCAACACAAAACTAGCTACAAAATCTAAAATAATTTCCAAAGTCAACAGTTATTATATGACAAACATATAATATATAGTGGTGAACTAAAACTCATGGTTTTGAGCATGCGCATGTTAACAGAACAACCTCCAATTTCTGGAATGAAAATGTGATTTTTTTCATGATCCCTCACCTTCTAACTTGTGTATATCCATCACAGTCTAGGGGGTTAATTTTTATCAGACAGGCAAATCTGATAAAAAATGGAATTTGATCCCATTTTCAGCAGTCCCAGGCTTCTGGAAAACAAGTGCTTGGCAGTATGTGTTAATTGAAATCATCCGTCATAAACAACATTGGAATTTTAGATATGTTGGATCCCTGGCTTGAAAAGCAATGTGCTTTTGGAAATGCTGGAAAATACAGTTCAACAACCGCTGGGACATACTTAATTTTAGTGAAAGATTCTCATTGCTGTGTTATCTTTCAGCATAAACTAATGTTGAAATTCTGGAAGATATAATATCTGTAGGAAAAAATGAAGTTCAATTCCTTCATTACATGACACAATACAGAACATAAGAAAATCCAATGAAGATGTCAATTGTTATTGAAAGAGTTTTAACTTAACATTTTATAGGGGCTACATCTTTTTTCCTAGCACATTTTCTTCTCATGAAAAGAAATTGAATAGATTGTTGTAGTTTACTTTGTTTACATAGGCTTTCATAGGATGTTGCATACATAATATTTCATAATCAAGAGGTATAGTAAAGTTTGGACAGAAGTCTGAGCACAAGAATGGGGAACCGTAAGGACATGCCAGAGTCACAAGGAGCAGAACAGCAGAAAAATGGGGATATTTTAGTTGTGTTAGTCTACTTCTATTCCTCGTCTGACAAGGAAAACAAAGGTAGTTTCTTTAAGTCTGTCTTCTAAGTGGTGAGGATGTACAGGGAGTAGAAGGAAGGTTAACGTGTAAGCCAGAGATAAACTGAAGTGGTAGGAGTAGGTTAAAGCAGAAAGGGTTGTTGAGGAGAGGTTATGTTTCTGTTCCATGACGATGGCCTCTGACTAAGTTTTCATCCTCCCGGATGTCTAGCAGAAAGAGACAGGATTTGCTCAGGTTTTCTTAGTCACCTTCCCTACTCTGAGACCAAGATGAAGTGTTGTGTTTGTGACAGATTAGTTGAGGCAGAAAGGATATTTTCCCTTCCAAGCTGAATATCCATTTTTCAGGGAGGAAATTTAAATTAACATTCTGAAAATTTAGAAGTCAAAAATAATGTAATCAAATTCATAGTTTCATTACCTATCAATTTGGAACTGGGAGGAGACAAAAGAAAAGCAGTTGTAAGACAGCAAATATAAATCCGTAATACTGGACACTGAGCTTTTCTACCAGTGTTGTGACCAAGCTGGCCACATGTGCTGACAGAAATCTGTCACAGAACACCACCAGATCATCATGGGGTAAAGGAAGACTGGGTGCCTGGAATGGTCTGGGACCAAGGTGGGTAGGGGATTTATTAGAGGAGCAAAGGTGAAACTCACAGAGAGAGTAGTGATAAATTTTGTCTGATATGGTGCCCAGTGTTTCTAAGAGTGTTAGTAAAATTTCATTTTACTTAAATGATGATTTGTGCATCTTGCTTTCCCTGATGCAGGATTGAGGCGGTACGCTTCACTCCTCAAACATATCCAGAAAGACTAGGTGCAGGACACTTGAGAGCAGTGGAGAAGCATCATGTGCTGTTCTATTGCTTTTAGACTGACATGCTTAACGACTGATGTAGAGTTTGGAGCACTGAGAAGAACTTAATCAGGATAATGAAAGAAAGATCCTGGTCCCTGCTTTGCAAAATCATTTCTAATCAAGCCTTCAAAATTAAGACTGAAAGTTACTCAAGTTGTAAATATCCATTATCTAAACAAATGGCATTACATAACTAAAATGTAACTTGTGAGGATTTTTTTATTCGATTAATGATAGCAATTTTGAGTGGATATACAAAAGTAGCTCTTTTCTCCAAGAACTCTTAAATTTGGAACTATGATGGGTTTTTTCCTGAACAAAACCAAACCAAACCAAAACACAAGCCAAACCCAATAAAACGCCCCCATTTTTAGTGTGTGTGTGTATGTGTTTGTGTGTGTATGTGTGTGTGTGTGCTTCCCTGTTGTTTTCCGTTCATTTCCCTTTTCATCCATCATTTTCTTTGGCTGCTGAGGAATGGGCAGCCTTTCATTTCCAGTGTGAACTTTTTAGTGGCAGATTGCATTTGCATGTGTAATTTTAGCATAAGGTGGAGGCCACGGTGAAATGCCTTCTGGTTAATTGAAGCCGAAGTCAGTTCAGAGTTCAGTAACGCTTCATCATTAAACTGCATTTAAGGGATACATATTAGGCCAACACTGTGTCAAACAGCTTTTAGTTACCTATCTAGTGGGCACATAAGACAGTATTTTTTCTATAAACCTGAGATATTTAGGGAATTTGGCTGTGTGTATAATCTATTTCTCTACATCACAGAATTTCAGGTGGGTTCAAAGTTGTGGCTGCCACTTAAAGAACCCTCCAGCTTTGAAATGTAGCCTTTGCTTCTCAGAGACCATACTTAACCTTTAAAACTAGTAGCAAACCTTCCCTGCCCTTTTACCCCTTTGCAATATAGCTTTATTTGTGAGAGATACTCCACTCCCTTTTGTTGCTGTTGTTGTGTTTCTATGGGTTTGTGTTCCTTTTTTTTTGTTTGTTTGGTTTTTTCATTTGTTTGTTTGGGTTTTTTTTCTGTTTGTTTGGTTTGATTGTGTTTTTTAAAATTTGTGGTGATTTTAAGGCCTTCAATTTAAGTTGGAGTTCATCACACGCTAAGCCACAGTTCATCACAGGCTAATTAAAATTGTAGTATTCTTGTTTACTACATCTCTGATGGTATATAACATTGGCTGTTTGTGTTCATCTATTTACCTCTGCTAATTCTTTTTGTTTCCTAGAGTTTAGGAAACTCTAGATATAAACCCAATACGGAACTTTAATTTAGGAAAGGATGTCAGTACACTTTAAGTTCTGGTTCTGACCTCTTTCTACAGTTTTACCTGGTAAAAGCCAGTCTGCATTTAACAATAAAGCTAGATTTGAACTAGCCACATTAAAAACAAAACAAGCCTTGGAAAAAACACTCAATGGACTTCTGTTCCATACTAATGTTATGAATTATGAGTATAATTGTAAATTTCAAAATATGACAGCTAAGTGTCTAGACATATATTTTAGATGCAGTTATTTTTTTTTGTTCAAAAAGGTGAAAATCCCACATTTTGTAGGAGTTGACTATGAGATAATTCTTCAATTGAAATTTTTTGGCATTTGAATTTATAAGTATCACAAAGGAATGCAAAATATGACAAGGTTACAGAAAAATTTTCATATGGACATGAAAAAAATATTTCCTGGACATATATGAGAAAAAAATTATCAGATAATTCTCATGAGGTACTTATTTAAACTTTTCATTAGAATTACTCAGGATTTTATCTATCTGAAGACCTCAGATCTATGAATATAGTCAATTCACATAGTTCTAGTTGCTGGTACATGCATATTTAAAGACAGTGACCAAATTAAGGTGACAAATAAGATGATTTGTGCCTAAGCAGCATTTCCTATTTTGAAATAATTTGACAAGAACAGAGGTAAAATCTATAGTCCAAAGAAAAATTCTTCTATGCTTATTTTGTGGGGTTTTGGATATTCTTTTATAATTTTTATTTTAATGTTTTTGGGCAGGGAGGGATATTGTTTACTTGAAATAGTAAAACCATGAAGCTGTGATCAGGATACCTTCTGTGAAACAAGTGTGATGCTGCTTTAGCTTAGTTTATAAGGCTCATCTGAGGAATTATCAGAGGATAAAGACATATTGAGCTGGCTTTGGGAGTCTAATGTTCTTATATCAGTGAATACATTCAGGGCTGAAAAGAATCAGGAACAAATTTGTAGGGAAGGCTAATGCTATACCTGATTCCTAATATACCAACCTCTGAAGTGATTGAATGAATGCAGCCATAACAGAACCCACCATTCCTTTATTCTAAACACTGATGATAAGCAGATGTAGAAAACTTTCAAGCCAGTGCAGAACCATGACTTCAGAGGTGGTGACAACTGTGGTACAGCATTTCTAGGGAATATACCAGTTAAAAATATTATTTGTGCATGAATACTGAATGTGTTTTAGTGTAGGAATTAGAGAAATGCACTATGTGGAGTGTTGTGCCCTGACTCCTCAAAAGTAATTCTAGTGGCCTAATCAGAAAACAATTGTATTGTAGAAGCTTCACTGATTTGAAGGTTTGTTAATTGCTATAATAGAACTGTGAAATCAGAAAGAAATTACCTTTGACAGAATGTAAGGGGTTTCACTCATGGGACTTTTTTTAAAAATAAAGAATGTTTTTACTTTTGGGTGAAGGCGATGCTCTAATGGTACCTTTGGGATTCTGAACTGTTCTGAGGCTGATCACTTGGATAGGATATTGATAAGGACACTTACGATATTGTCAATTGTACATAATGTAAACATAGACAAACCAGTATTTAAGAAGTGCAAGAAAGTAGCCTCAGTACATTGTGGGACTTATGACCACGTCAAATTTAAAAGAATATGCAAGCTAAACAGATGTGATTATAAAAAGAAAGTTTGAAGGATGTTTTGGGGCCATTCTCAAAGTCAAAACACTAATGAACTAGTTGCCATAACCTTTCAGGCCAAGAGATGTAAAGTAGAAGGAGGATAACAAATAGTTGAAATGGTTTTATTTGGTAAGAACATGTCTTGAACTCAAGCAATCGAAACCACAGCAACTTTTCACTGCTGATTTTTGCCTGAACAAAACTTTGCCTCCCTGGAATATTTTTAGCATGACGGATCACAAACAGCTTCAGGAAAAGTAACAAGTTCTTATTAGACTTGATGTAGTCTGACAACTGAACAGTGCTAAATTGGACAGGAGAACCAAGTTTTTGCACAGTTTACTGACCAAAATTAATTGCTCAAATCACAGCAAGACTTCTCTTTCTCTTCAAAGTACCCATTTCAACGCCTTCTAACTTTCTTTTCTAACAGAGCTTGTCTGTTTTATTCTTTGTTAAATGTGGAAATTATTGTTGTGAGATATCCTTACGCTATTTAGTTTTATGCTGTCTTACCAAGTGAAGCAATAAATCTGGAACTATGGTGCTGTTTAGGTGCTGTTTATTCTGTGGTTATAAGAAACTATAATATATTCCCGTACTTGTCAGAATATCACAAGAAGACAAGCATGTACTCATATTTTATTCTGAAAGGATTAACATCCCCATCACACTCCCATTTAGCAATAAAATTGGTTATAGAGAATTGTTCTTTACTGGCCATCTCAACCAAAGGTACCCTGTCTACACCTACTGGCAGTCAAGTTGCTGCAGCCATCTCTTAGTGACTGTTTAATTTTGTTAATTGTTCCTGATTTCATTGTCTCTATGAGTTCCTGTGTGTGCTACTATCAATTAGAAGGGAAGAGTGGGAATTAGAATTTTGTAGTTTTTTATTTTTCTCTTGCTTGCTGTGTGAGGTTTCAAGTTGCAAATGAAACACTTGTTTATCAGAGCATTAAAAAGACCATTAAGAAGCCTCATTTATACTCACATTAGAAGAGTGAGATTATGGTAGTAGGGTGATAGGGGAGATTTGAATGCCTGTCCTAACTTTGGTTCAGGAAAGTTACATTCTAAATTTGAGCTGGTCTTGGAGTTTTATGAGGAGTAAAATAATCTTCAAGCTTTTTCTTGTGCTATACAAAGTCAGTTTGGCTGCCCACTGGATTGTTTCTTCCATGGGCTATAACTGAGGGAAGTTTAGCCTAAGCCTGTTAACACTTACTGCTAAGTTTGTTTGCCAAATCACAACAATCAAGTGTCATTTGAAATCTCCTCCAAAGGTGCTCAGGATACCACCATAGGGCTAGCAAATATGATGTGAAGCTTATGGGAACATATGCTTTTCTGCAGTGGCAGCTGAGGGCCATGTGGGATCTAAGATGAATCACTGCAATGATGTGCGGAAACGAGTCTGGTGAAAGCATCTTCATGTTTAAAAATAACACATGCAGAAACATTATGTTAATAGGAACTTGCACATGCAGCTTTCACTTTTAATATGATATAATCATGCAGCCTTAATACACTATTCGCAAGCAGCACAGACAAAGCGAAATGTAGAATGTGCATATACATATTGCCCTGTATCCTTAGCAAATCTTTTTTTTAAAGCTTAAAGGACATAACAGATGCCAGAGTCTGGGTTAAACTTGCATGTATGTACAAAGTATGAAAATTCATTTTAGAATATTAAAAAAAAAGATAAAGCAAGAAACTTCATATATTTCCTTCATCCTGCTTTACTCATCTTATTGAGGTAAGCTGTAGCTATTGCAATCATTATCAATTGAGCAAAAATGGCCATAGCATAATTTTATCTGCTTTCTGGCTAATCTGCTTTTTTAAAAAAATAAAGCTGTTTTCATTTTTGTGCATAACTACACTGAAGGAACCCAAAAGATATATTTTATCTATGTATCTTTTCTTAGTTTAAATTTAGCTGCAGTTGCCTGTAGCTATCATGTAATTACTGTGTGGCCCAAACCAGAAACTTACTGTTTGCTTTGTGTGGAAAAAGCATACATTCCATGGACCATAATCAGTTGGGAATTTCTGAGAAGTTTGCGAAAAATGAATGCAGAGATTGTGTTGTCAATTTAAAATTAATCAGTATTGGAGTACTGGATCCTTTTTTTTTTTTTTTTTTTTAATCACCTTTCTTATAATGTTGAGAATTAAAAGTTACTAAGGAAGAGATTTTTTTCTCTTTTTTTTTTTTTTAAAGAATGTATTTAGATGTGTTTACTTTTTTAATACCTATTATGCTAAAATGATGCAAAATTATGACAGATTTTTTAATTCTGGGCAGTTGTGTATGCACTTGTGTATGCACAAGAAGCAGCTGAATAAAGTGAATAAAACCGTGCATCTTATTCCATACTTCTGTTTTTTCAAATAACCAAAGAAAAAGTTCAGCTCAGCGGTATCTGGCTGTGTTATCAGCTTTCTTTATAGGAGGATGCTAAAAGAGAATGAAGCAAATATTAAAATTAATACATATAGAAAAATATGTTCAGCATCATGTCTACTGTCATTTGGACGTTGCTTGGAGCTGGTTTATATTTAATTTTGAGGGATGACACAAAGATTACTTTCTTAGGGACTGTATCTACTTGTACTGTGTAAACTTCCAGATGTTGTTGTTTAACGTCTGAAAATATTGAAAGTACAAAACAGTGATTATCTCCTGGTACTTTTCTGTATCTTTTTTACAACTAAATGTTCTTAAAATGAAAAAAATAGATAATTTTTAATGAGAGCTTGCTAATTTATTATTCTATGCTAATTTATTTTATGGCAGCCATAATTATTCACCTGTGTCACAGCAAGACTGCTGTAAGCTGTTTTATAACTGCCTTCAAAAAGTTTTGATATTAACACAGACCAAACCTGGCTGATTCTCTCTTGCCTCCTTTGCTTTCAACATGATCACTTACTTGCCTGATCCTAGCACTGTTTATGTCCATTATACTATGTCTACAGAATAGACAGCATTGAATGAAATCAGTAAGTGTACGATTTAAAATAGGAAAGAAAATAGAAGCTCTTTCTTCACCTGGTGTTCTTCACAATCTTTTCACAAGGATGCTGTAGGTGCTACAAGTTTGGAAGGGTTGCTATAGTAGTTGTCTGAATGGCTAAAAGGAAAATACATGAAGGACAACACCTTTGGCTTAAAAATCATGAGTCAGAAAATGTTGCTCTCTGTCAAAGTATCCAGGGAGGAACTTACACTGGTCACTGTCAGTTGGGATCGATCGAATTTTAGTCCAAGCTGTTACAGACCATAGTCTTCCTAAAACTGTTCTCTGGATGACTGCTATTGTGCAAATTTAGGTGCTACTGCAAGCAACAGGTGTACTTTCAAATTATATATCCTGTTCACTTAGGTGCCTGTGTGCTGAAAAGCATTTTGAGTTGACAGGTGTGTTTCATGCAGCTCAGCCCAAGAGATTAGTCACTGTCTCAGATTTTCTTACATGAAAGTCAAACTCATGACTGGATGTGAAGATATTGTTAGCTACCCCCATCAGCTGTGCAGGATGCTCCTCTCTCTCTTCTCCAACTAGTCCTTCACAGTCTGGCTCTGTTGTTTTTATCCTGGATGAAGATTAAATTGGAAGTGACTGAATGAATTTTCACAATCATACCTTGAGCACCAAATAGTATAAGTGTTCTTCTGAGAGCAGCATGTTTATCCTCAGTGCAGCTCCTTGTCACAGAGAAACGACAATCCTCACTTTGTTAGTCAGGAACTTCAGAGCAGGCTTTTGGGCAGAATGCCCAGGGTCCTGCACAAAGTATGCGTCAGAGCCAGGATACTTTGTACTGAAGTTGCTATAATTTAGGGGTCATATCAATAGCGACGGTGTTCTTGAGAGTTAACACAAGTTAGAACCTGGGAGTTAGGTCTGAGTTTAAGCTGATAAGAGCACGAAGCAGCGAGGCCCGTGTGCCATGTATTTTGGGAAGACTCTTCCTGTAACTGCTTGAGTGATTATTCTGAACAATGTGTTACCATCCATTACTATTCTTATCTCTGTTACCACTTATCCTAAACCTGAGTCATCTATTGTATCTAAAGTGGATTTTATTAAGTGTTTCATATTTTATATTCTACGTGATGGCATTGGCCCATTTTCTATAATCTTTTGTTGGAGTTTCCTGGACTGCAAACCACAGCTGAAACCTTCTAAGGCTGGGAAATCAAATATAAGCTGGCATAATATAAGAAAAAAACAATTATATTTAATTGAATTTCTTAGTCAGAAATGGGAAAAATATTATCAAAATGGTACAGTTTTTGAGTGGCTCTATTCTAATGTAATTGAAAAAAATACAAGTGGTCTCAATACCACCGTAAACTTGATCCACACATTTTTGTGTGGACAGATAATTTGTAAATGGACTTTCTGGACTAGAGCAGCCTGTATGTTTCATGTTCATTTCTTCCTTTTGATATGGTTGTTGTTCATCACATGATTATTTCCTCCATCAGATTTTTTGATATTATGTTTAGAAACCTAGCTTCATTGTTCAGCTCTCTCTCTACACATCAGTGAGGAAAAAATACCCCCAGGTGGAGGGAAAATATAGTAACGAATGATGTGACTTTAAATCACAATGCCCAAGGACCAGACAAATAATTTCTCATGTCTTCCTGCTACAAATCCTAGTCTGGTTGTTATGAAAAATTATGAGAAAACTGATTCTTAACACCAGATTGAAGAATGGTTCCTGTTTGGTTCCTGGTTTTTGTTTGTTTGTTTGAGTTTGTTTTTTTTTTTTTTTTTTTTTTTTTATGAGATGTCAAGGACAAAATAAGACAAAATTGTTTATTGCTTGTTGTGCCTATGCTTCACATGGTGAACTATGCTTCACATGTTTAGGATGAAACTACAGTATTAAACTATCTGAGTCTGGAGGTCTCCTCTGGTGTAAATCAGTGTAGCTCTGGGGAGTAATATTGGTCCAGATCTGCTATTTGAGATTTTGTAGCACTGAGAAAGGACTGCTCATTTCAAAACAGGAAGACTGTGATACACTCTGGAGTTCATGGAAAAAGTAATCCACTTCTAAACAAAATGAGAGCGAAGATGCTTTTCCACAGAAGGAGCAAGGAGAAGTGTGTTCTGTTGAAAATAAACAGACAAAAAAGCAAATCATAAATCAAAAACAAGGAATAGAAAACAAGATCTAAAATTCTGGGAAGAAGGAAGGACACATGTCTGCATGGGAAAGACTAATTATGTAATTGATCAGATATGCTGATACTTTAGACAAAATAGTACCTCCACAGACATGCTACTTCTAGAAATGCCCTCAAAGAGGTGGTTCATACAAAAAGACAAAACACTGTAGTTTGTTAGTAATGTTATCCTTGCAAGTGGAATATGGAGTGATTTCACATTTGTGTTGACCCAGAACCCTTATCTAGTTTTTGGGGCTGAGTTCCAGCACCTGGGCTACTGTGCAAGCAAATAGTTTGGCCTCCTTTGAGCACAGAATCACAGAATAACTGAGGCTGGAAGAGACCTCTGAGGATCATCTGATCCAACTCCCCCTGCCCAGGACAACATGTGGGCAACCTGTTCCAATGTTCAGTCACCCTCACAGTAAAGACAATGCTTCCTGTTCAGTCAGACTTTTCTGTGTTTTGATTTGTGCTCACTACATCTGGTTCTGTCGCTGGGCACCACTAAGAAGAACTTGGCTTCATTCTCTTTGTGCCTTCCCTTCAGGTATTTATACATTTTGATGAAATCAACCCTGAGACTTCTCTTCTTCAGGCTGAACAGTCCCAGCTCTCTCAGCCTGTCCTCACAGAAGAGATGGCCCAGGCCCTTCAACACCGTGGTGATCCTCTGTATTCCTGTGTCTCTCCTGTACAGTGGAACCAAGACCTGGACACAGTACCACAGTAGTCCAGGAAAATCCATACATGTTCCGCTCTCACAGAAAAAATTAGTAAAAGGTGAAAAATTTATATTTTCTAAGAAGAAAACAGAGCACTCAGAGATTCTGTGGGGTCTTTCTGCATGGTGAGATCCCTGTTTTCATCTCTGGTGGACTAGGATACCACACTGTTCACAGTGACAGCACAGGCAGTTCAATTCAGCTTTCAAAGTAGTTCTTCTTTCTTAATTGTTTAAAGAGTCTATATGCCTAGTGTAGTCTTCTGAACCACCCCCCCTGCCAGTCTTGGAGAATCTGGATTACCCTGACAGCTCTATTAAGTACTGCGGAGCCTAAGTGGAAGACACAGAGCAGATAACACTGCTTTAAAATTTTATCAGTGACTGAAATATTGTATATCATTTGGACCATTCGTATTCAAGAAAAATTAAATCATGGCACAAGAAGTGCAAATACAGTGTGTTGGTTCAGGATGGAAGACAGAAGATGTCTCAGGCAGAGAGGACCAGCAAGACAGTTCTTTCTGCCTAATGAAATGAGAGCTGAGAGGAGATAATAGTTCTGATAGTAAATGTGAGGTGAGGGTAAGAAATACATACATGCCTGTCATGCAAGTTCACTAAATAAATATAGAATTTCAACGAGTAAATTAAGACTACAAATTAGAAGGTTTTTCTCCAGTCAGGGAGGAGACTATTTGTCAAAAAGAAAAAAAAAAACCTAGGAAATCCAAGTGGCTTGAAGATGGAAAGTGCTGCATTTATAGAAAATAAATATCAATTTTGCTCCCCATGATAGGACAGGAAAAGACTAAATTATCTAAAAATATATTTCACTTTCATATTCCCATCATTATTTTTCATCATCCTTTTAATGCTTCAGGTTTTCCCGGGCACTCACTGAACAGATTTTTCCACAGTCTGGCAAGTCACAAAAGTGAGTTTTGCATAATTTTAGTGATGATCAATAGTACTTCATTTTCTGAATATATCTGTTTACTTAGTTTTGATAGTAAGAATGCAGGTATCACATTCTTGGCCATAATGAAGAAACAACCTGTGATTTTTCATCGTGGTATATCACCTTTCCTGCTTCAATTTTTCCCTTAAGGAAAGGAAAGACAGAACCTAAACATTTCCCTTCAGCTCTATGCTTAAATTTTGTTTTCTAATGAAAGCAACTTTGTCTTCAGTTGACTCCCTTGATTTAAATGAGGCCAGAATTTTGGAGATATTTTTAAGTGCACCTCTACTGAAGATGAAATGTATTCACTTGATCTCAATGATATTTACATCGTTCAGAATTGATAATCAAAGGTCTTTCATGTACCGCTTTGTGCTTTACTATTACTTCTGTACTGGAGCTCAGAAATCAACATATTTGTGAATATAATTTTTACTTGGCTAATTTATAAAAAGAGAGATTTTCTAGAAAGCTGATAAAATCCCTATCTGTTTTCTTAGGGTGGAGGACTTTTCTCAAAGACTTCTATCTTTTCGAAAGGGCTTTTTCTTCCTCTTAAAGATTTTCATATCAACAGAGGCCAATAACCCCTAGATCTTTCTGTGATTGAAAGGATGTTTGTTTTTGGAAAACTGTATTCCCAAGCACTGCTGTTCAGGATTCAGGATGTCCAGGTTCCTGTTTTTTCCAGGTTGTGGTGCCCTAGAGTCACATTGTGCCTTTTCTTTTGATGAAATATTGTGAGAAATAGAAATGGTGAGTATATCTAGCAATCTGTGAGAGGGAAAAAAATGTGTTCTTGAGGCATTTGTGTTATGAATAAGGAGACGCTTTTTCAAGAAGAGTAGCCATGGACTAACTGAGGTATTGTCATGCAGACAGCAGGCCATGCCTTTTCTCTTCATTGCAGTTGACTGAAACAAGACACAAATAGGTTAGTCATGGTTTTTCTAAATTCTTGTATGTTGTTTCCACATTTACATTGCTAAAGGCATATTGAAACCTGTAGACAGGTTGTATAGTAGTATAAATATTTAACAAGAGAGGAAATGTTAAGAAAGTTTGAGAAAGGCACACTTGAAAACCAACATTCAAAGAATCATAGTATCATATAATATTTTATTTTGGAAAAGACCCTTAAGATATTGTGTCCAACCATAAAACACATAAAGTAATTCAAACAGTATAAAACTGAGGAGCCTGGTCTGCTGCAGCTGAAAGAAGAGAGGACAGTGTAGTAATGAACTGAAGGAGAAGAATGTGATAAAATCTGAGTTAGCTAACTGGATTCAGTCTAGCAGCTGAATACATTTTTCAGTCATGACAAGTCCAAATGTTCCTGTTGAGGTATCTAATTTTTCTTTCAACAGCAGATCCTACCTGTAAGAAATAAAATCCTGTGTTGATTTCTGTGGAAGCAAGTTCCTTATAAACCATTTGTTTCATGCTTACACCAGGACCTGAAAGTGAAACTACATGGAGCAGTACCACCAATCTTTTCTTGTCCTTATTTAAGTTGAATGGTCCTACATCTTGAGGCATTTGTAGGGCTGGCTCGAGGAGATTGAAATAGCTTCCTGGCACAAAACAATTCACTTTTTTGTGGGTGTGAGAGAGAGAGGGATGAGAAAGAAAAATGAAGTTTTCTGAAATTTTAGCAAATTGGATGGTTTCTGTGAATCCAGTTGGGGCTGGAGTGAGCTCAAAATAAGGACAGAGGGCAAAGTCAGGACCTGAACTGTTAATGGAAAGAGTGGATAATTCTTTCTTTCATCTAATTTATAATGGAATGTTAAATCAGCCCAAGCTGGAATTTATAACTTTAGCTGGAGAAACAGTACCCACTCAACAAACAGACATGGCTGAATTATTTTAGTTCTTTTTGTCCCAGGGCTTTTGACATATTTTCATGACACAACTGTGGGGCAGTAATCACTGTTATGTCATTCAGACCTTGTATTCAGCTTCCACCACAGGTATTTAAACTCCAACCAACTTGCAGCTCCATTACTATTTGATAACATGTACTTTTCTGGTTTATCGTTCCAAATGGCTTTACACATTTTTGTTTCTGTCATACAAATATAGTCCCTTTGTCATAGCTATTTTACAGAATGAACAGAGATTTTGAGTTCATTTTTATACTGCTCAGTTACAGTTAGAGCATATGCTGAGTAAATACCAGATCATCTGTAATGCTATTAATATATACCTATGGATAGCTTTACACAGCAAAGTTTATTTTTCTTTAATCTTGGCAAGGTTAAGACAGGTGGATCAAGTTTTACTGAGGAGTGAACAGAGGAAAGCAACACCTTGACATTTTATAGCCACACACTTCTATTTTCCTGTATTTTGTGTTTTCTCTGAGAAGTTAAAAGGGACCCTTGTATTCTTTACTATATTTAAGTGTACAGTGAGTTGATGAAAGACTGAAAAAGAATATTTAATGATCTCTAAACTCTAATCTTCACTCAACTAGCATGTTGCAGAATAATTTAATCACTGTCTCAAGGAGATAAAATGCAGCCTAAAAAAGATGTTATTACTGAAGAGCAAAAGATCGGTTTATTAGTCACAGTGCAAATGTATCACAGAAGGATGATGACAGATACCCAGTCAGAACACGGTATTTTATGTATAAACAACAAGAGTAGCCCAGGCAATAAGCAATTTAATTGGACACATTCCTTGTAGCAATAATACTCAAGTTCAAGTTCCTGTTATCCTTTAGTCATTGGGATGTAGCAGTTTGGAGGGCTTAACAGCTCCCTTTGCTGGCCACAAGCAAGAAGTGCAATTTGTGTGCACAGTCCCTAGTTCCGTTTACCCTATCAGGTTTTAATTAGCTTCACAGGCAATATGTTCTGGCTCCTGCTTTCACTTATGCTACAGTAGATCTTTTCAACAGTTCACAAATTTCAAGGAAAAGCATAAGCAGAACATCAAAAGAAACAAAGAAGCAAATTAAACTAGTATAAATATGCTAAATGAAATTAAGATTGAAACAAAATATGGTTTGATATAAACTTTCAATAGAAGTGTATCGCAAACAGAAAAATCAAACAATTATTCTGTATAAGAAAACCAAAATAAGACTGACTGAAAAAAGTAGTTTTTCTAACACTCAAAAGATGGCCCATACCTTACCTCTTTATTAGGAACCTTGACCAGACCCAGAACATTCATCTGAAGCCTTTCCTGAATCCCAAAGGCTGAATCATAAGCCTCAAAGGTGAGCTCACTACCCAGCCCTGGACTGAATGCAAGCCCCTAAGCAGAAATCCTAATGAAATGCCTGAAGCCTTAGTCTCAAGGTCTTCAGTTCCTCACTCTAGGTCTGAAGCGTTAGAATTCTTTCTTAACCTTGGCTCACATGTGTTAGGCCCACTAGGACACAGAAGAAAGGCAGAGTTTGTGAGGTTATGGAGCCTGAGGAGATGATTTTGATAGACAAGAAAAACAGGCGTGTATCAGGGAATTTGAATCAGTATAATTTATTGCCAATTAATAAAACTTTTTAATTACTGATCCTGGTATTACAATGTCCCCATCTCTCAAAAAAAACAAACCAAAAAACCCACCATAAACCGAACAAGCAGGGAAAATGTCTTGGCTACCCTTTGGGCATTTCTGCTCTCCTCTTTCATGCCCCTAATCCATTTGCTGTGTATTATGCTCAGATCCTTTGGTGAGACAACAGGTGGTGTGGGAGACTGAGGCTGGTATGTTCCATTTATTTTGATGCTACTTATTTCTTAACCGATCCAACATGAATTCCTCCACCAACTGAAGTCCCTTTAGAGTCATACCTCCACCCAGTTCTTCTCTCTGTTCCTGTCCAGTCTGATATTTGTGCTCAGACTCCTCTTTTTCCCCAGCACTTAATCAGGCTGCAGTTTTTTGGCATTTTTACTGTTCTTCTGTCCTTCATCTCTGTCATTTCCCCCTGTGTCTTCTTCTCTAGCATAACTGTCTCTTTCCTTCCCCCTTTGCCTCAGCATTTACTACCTAACAATTCTTTGCAGAGGCTCCAGAAACTTCCCTGATTCTGTCATAGAGTGTGTGCATTTTGCCTGCTGTGCGGCTGGCATGAGCTGTGCCTGGCACAGGGCAGTGCATGACCTTTTCTCACACAGTTCAACTCTACAGGCCTTCATGAAAGAACCCCAAACAAACCCCAAATCCAACCACTAACCCTCTGCCCTACCAAACCCCCTTATGGAGTCTGGGGACCAGGGAGGTCACAGGATAGAAGAGGGAGATGCATGTTAGAGGGAAAGGACTTAGTTGTTGACTGTGAGAGCCCCTCTGTTTCAGCAGCTGAGTGTCCATGAGATGCAGGCTGGGCAGGAGGGAGCTCAACCGAGAGCAGTGGGAAGAAATGATGACCTATGTGGAACAGAGTTGAAGGCATCAGCTTTGTTAGGCCCTCTCCCTAGGTCCAAGCACAAACTCACAGTGCTAGCAAAACCCTCAGTCCTACCTCTAATTCTTAGCTCAGTGCCTTTTTGTAATCCATAACGTCAAAACATATATCCAAATCCTCAAACCTATCAATTTCCTCTATTTCTCACCCTAGGCTGAACTTGTGCCATCATGTGCAACTATTAACATAGAATTTTCATTATGCTTTATCTAAATATTTTTGAAGTACTTGAGTATGAAGACAGAAGTGAGATATGTTTCAAGCAATTCTATCTCTGGCTTGCATATAATTCTAAATCAAGAAAAATTATTTCACATAAAAGATGCAAAAATCTGTTAAAAGCCATATAATAAATGTTAACCAAAAATTTTATAAGGGTTTTTTTTTGTGGAAAAAAAATTCCCCAAGTAATGTGGAGGGCAGGAAAATCAAGACACCGATTCTGTGTGAATCCATCACACTATTATAATCTAGGAAGAAATACAAAGGTATAAAGGCACCAGAATACTGAAAAGTTGTGCTTTTCCAGTGGTACCAAGTTCTACGATTATAAAGCATTCTTTCACTGAGTTGTTGTTTTAGAGGTAGGTGGATTTGGGTTTGTGATTGGAACTGTGTATCACAAGTTCTTCTATAACAGGAGACTGATGCCTCTTCATCCTGGGCTTTATGGAAGAGAAATATGGAAGGGTCTATTAGATAACTGTGAATCAAGATGGCCCAAAGGTGCAGATCTCTGGAAGGTGACTGAGTACTCTGAAGATATATTGCTTCTCCCTCCTGAACTCTTTGACATATATCCATTCTTTTTCCCACTGTTGTAGAGAGATTCTTATCTAGAGGCATGTTTGACATGAACTATTATTAACATTTGTCTTCTCTTGTGACCTTTTGAAGGGCATATATAAGGGGTTTTATAGTCTTCTTTCTGTCAGATTCCAAGCTGTTTGTGGTATGCCAAACACCTTTTCTACCCACAGACTTCCTTCCAGGGCTGATAAAAATGTTTCAGGATCATTTTATGGTTTGAAAATTGGTCTGAGAGCTTTGATTGAAAACAGACTTGAAATACAAAATAGTCACTAATAATCAATTTACACATATCTTATTAGCTGACATTTCAAACTGTACAATACATATAGACTTATAATCTAGCGTTAACCAACAGATTTTGAAAATGTCTTAATATTGCAGCTTTTTCACATTCCTCTTATTTAAACCAAATCAGACTCTTTTCCCTTTCCTTACCAAGCTAACTTCAGACTCTTCAATCTTCATATCTTCCAATGTAACCACTAATCATGCTTCCTTTTTTGATCGAAGTTCTCTCTGTGTACTGTCCTCTCATTCATTTTTTTCTGTTGGCCAAAGGTTCTGTCTTTAAATGCTTCTGTATAGCTGAAGTGGAAGCTGGACGCAAATGAGACCACTTAAGGATTCATTCAGTGACAGTGAATGAAACATGCCTAGATGTCTACACCTGGGGCATTCACCAAGCATTCCCTCTTTAGTCACTGAAGAGAACTGAGGACCTGCTATCAGTGATTCAGTTCATTTTAGTGGAAGTGTCTCCATTGAAGGCCACCAAATATTTTATTTCCCTACTGATCACCAAGCCTGTGGGTACATAAGGCATATGAAAATTAGAGTTTGCTTTTATATCTGTCAGATGTCATTTACATAAGGAGGCCCACAGCTTGCCTCATATGCCCAGTGAGTACCTAACAGGTTTTATTGTCTTTTGGTTTTCTTCCTGTTTCGACATCAACCTTATGTTACAAAGCAAATTTTAATTTTTGAAAATGAGAAAATCTAGGGAGAGACATTAACTATTGAGAAAAAATATTAAGTTCAATGATTGTGAGTTCAGGCTATGTGTTTAGAAAACTGTAGAATTCTAGTTAGTAAATTTTGCCCTTGAGTTTTTCCTAAGCTGGCTCACGATTGCCTGCAGTGAGATCAACTTAGGCTGGTGTTAATATAAGCTGATCTCCTTAGGCTCCTTTCATAGCTACTGAAGACAAATAGGCATCTTCAGGCCTACCTTGGCTGCAGATTTAGGGTAGGTTAAATCACCTGTGGCAGTAATTAGTTTTCCTTGATGACTGAAAAGGGACTGGAGGATGATAAAGTCAGACTAACTGTGACACACCTGAGCTGGATCTGAGTAACATTTATGTTGCTTTTAAGCTTTCCCTGCTTAAGCCATTTATCAGGTTATTGGGCTAAGGGACAGATGTTTCTAATTGAGCGTACTAACCATAGAGGACATTGTGCATTCTGTGTTAAGCTTAGTGGAAGTGGTGATTCATGTAATACAGCATTCTGGAATTGGTAGAATGTTTATCATTTTCCTTGTTTTAAGTCATCTTGAAGCTGTTAGTGTATGTCTTGCCTTCCAGTGGCATATCCTGTCTGTGACTCTTTTCAATACCCACTTGGGGCACGCATTGTCCTGCAGGATGAGCTCCATTTTCTTGTGTGCTGTTATTAACACTATATTTTGGTTAACTTTTTCTTTACAATAATGTATAAATCCTGGAACAGTCCCTTCCTTTCAAAAATGATTGTTTTGGTATTGATCGTTGTGCCACTAGATGGCAATATTAGGTAAACCACAAATTTATGTTTCTTAGGCAAACCCTACCCTAAAGGCACATCTCTGTCAGGACAAAGGGAAACATGTTTCAAGAGAAATATTGCTTTATTTCTACAGAGCATGTACTGCTGGAGATATGTCATGTCATAGGATGGCGCTTAAGCATAAGATATTCACCTTTCCTTGTGGAAGTGGGATTCCTTGGGAACATATTTTATTAGGTGCAAATTATCTTTTCTTTCATGATTGTAAGTTATGTTTGTGTGTTAGTTTTTTCAGCCTCTTCATATGTGGAACAACTTCTTGTATTCAACTTATTGAATTTTTGTTTATTCTGGGTTTGATTTCTGTTTCCATTTTATAGCTGAATTAAAATCCTGCAAAGGAAAGTCAATTTCCCAGTGTGGTCCAATGGTTGTTGGTCTTTGAAAGGAATTTATGGAATTGTGGAAGAAGACACAAGTAGACTTTGCCAGTCTGTTTGTGCTGTCCTGTAGAAAGTAGTTCAACAGTGCCATTTATGTGGTACTATTTTTATTTTTTGGTTCGTTGGTTTTTTGTGTGGTTTTTTTTTTTGTGTGTGTGTGGTTTTTTGGTAGTTTTTTTTTTTAATGTGGTTTGAAATGTTACAGTTTAACATGGTTTAACAGTGAGATTTCATTATGTTTCATTGCTGTGATCTCATCTTGATCTAGTTTTTGTAGAAATATATATACTTCCTTTTTTCATGTTTGTTTGTTTATCTGTTTTTAAATAAATTACGTTTTCCATCTGATTCTCCTGCCTGTCCTTTCTCATGGGCTTCTGCCCGCCAAAACCTTGACTCCTGAATACTAGCCAATTTACAAAGAATCTCTTCAGGCCCTTCAGCTTTTTACAGACATCTTCTTCTACGTGTATATATACAGGCAGAGGGAAGTTAAAAGAAGCAAGGAAATGACTCCACGAAGAAGGAAAGGACCAAAAGAGAGCTTTAAAGTGTATGTGGTTGAGCTGGTAGCAGTTAGGGGACATTTAAGAAGGATGAAGAGCCATCAGAAAGTAATTATTAGGTCCTAGGATGAATCATCAGTCCTCAGGGGAGTATTCGAAAGGTCAACAAAGGGGAACATCAAAGAGGGCAACAAAGTGAAAGGAAGAAACAGAAATGCAAGGGTCTAACCAAGAAAGTAAGCATTACCTATGTAGGACACTGTAAAGCTTGTGGAGAGTCCTAGACTTTTCAAGCATGAGGCTCTACTTCTATAGTGCTTATAAAATCAATGAGACCAGTACGGAAACTGAATTTTTTTCTGTCATACCATACCATGCAAGACTGAAAACATGAGCACTTTTCTCTGGAGCATTCAAAAAAAGCTCACGGGTAAGAGAACCAGTTTTCACTCAAGCTGAGGGTGACAGACGGAAGAAAAGTCATGTATAGCAACTCTTCCTTCTGATTCCACCACTGATGTGTCATATGGTTTTCACTGCTACTGCTCTGGACTTCTGCATCCTGGCTTACGCTTTCTACCTGGAAAATATAAAGCTATGAATTCTTAGGGGCTATTTCAGTGTGTGTTCTCAATGCAACAGGATCATTATCTTACATGTGGGTTTCTTACATATGAACACCTCCTAAATAATGGATACTGACAATAAACATGATTGGTCAAAGGATGTGTTCTTCAGTGCGGAATTCTAAACACGCCTCAAACCCTGCCTCCCCAAACCACAGGTTTTCTTTGGGAAATATCTTTTTTCCTGCAGTTGAAATACTGCAGAAAAAAAAAGAAATGCCTCTTGATGACAATTCTAAGGGGTAAAGAATAAATAGATTATTTCATGTCTCATTTTGTCTCAATAGTGTAAAAATATTTACCTTGGCTAGATATTTCATTTACATAGTTATAAATTCTTTCAGCTTCCTAACTACTTTATTATGTTTTTTATATTCTGTCATGCAGTGTAATGTTATATTTTCATATGATCTGTTTAGTATTTCAATTGATAGCTTTTCCAATCTTGTCAAAAGCAGAACCAATATAATGCAAAAAATATCAATGTTTCTAAAGGAAAAAAAAGACAGCAGTTTTATTTTGGAAAAAAATAAAAAACAACAAAAAACACCTCTTGAAATTCCAGCACAAAAAATAAAAAGACAAACTTCATTTCTACCTAGAGTCCACTTTGGAAACTGGTATTCTCATGGATTAACATATAGGCATAACATATTCTTTTGTTTTCAGTTATTCCCTGTATTTACATTTAATTGAAACCTTCCATAAATGTGCCTTATATAGTATGAAATGATTATGAACCTAGATAAGAAAGTAAAATGTCAGCTGTGGGTAGCAGTGCAAAATTAGTCAGTGGACTGATGAAGGTGGAAAGGTTGATGCAAATCACTATTAGTGTGTTAGACTAAATGAGTCACTATTGAAATAAGGTATGATACCGCATGATAAATTACTACAGTGCATAGAGATTGTGATTCCAACTATTCTATAGTTAAAAATCCCTTCATGGAGAGGTGTTCTTTTTAAACTAGGTTATAGCTAGCTCTGTTGTTCAAATACACCACAAATCAGCTGGGTCAACAAAGCTGAAGGGATTGAAAAGTACCAGCCACTGACACTTAAAACCTTGGTTTTGTCATTGTCAGTCTCTAGTGTGGACCTGCAGCCTGAGTGAGATAGTTCTGCAAGGCTTTCTGCTGTGTTATTTTTTCATTAACTGTAAACCAGAACAGTCATTGCAGTTACAGATTTGGAAAAAATATACAAGATACAAAGATATATTTGATAGCAGGTTTGTCTATTTCTCTAACTTGTTTGCCTAGTTAAGTCCTGTATTGTTATCTTTTTTCCTGGCTTTTTCTTGCATATTGTTTGGTCTGTTTCATAAGCACTGATGAAGCAATGCACTGAATCCTTCAGTCATCCGTGATTAAGAGCAGCCATTGATACTCAGTCTCCTCTGCTTTTTAACTACAAGGCTCTGGGTCAAAGGAGGTGTTTTATTCCAGCAAACAATAGGTGAACCCATGGTGAATATGGTTGTGAGTTGTGAACACCTGAACTTTGGGTTACGATGTCATCTGCAGAGCTGTGACTTGGTTCTGGAAAAGATCCATGATGTGCCTCTGCTAGGCAATATGCTGTCAGGGGCAGCTCAGAGAGCTTTGTTGTGTTTTGGTGAAGCATATTTTAATTTTTCTGGGGGGAAGATAAAGAAATATATCAGATTTTACCACATCAGGGGTGTTCATTGGCTGAACTACTGCAATTTAGTTAAGTTTGTAAAATTTGGCCTGACCGTGTATGACAATCGCACTTGGTGTCAGCTTAGTATGTACATAAAAAGCATGTTGGTTAGATATAGTGACTGAATGTGTTGCATATGCTTCCTTGTAGAACTCACAAAAATACTGAAAGACTAACAAACTGTTAACAAACTAATATGTAGCAAGTGGTCTGAGATGAGAAGTAAATCAGGATTTGTTTCATTGTTTTGTTTTTCACTAAAGATTTGTCTTTTTCTTTTTTCAGTATTTCTTTGTCTTACCTCTTGGCATATAAGTTTTTCCTTCAAAGTCAAGAAACAGTACATGTTAGGACTCTATTTTGCACTGAGGAATGTGAAACAGAGGGAGATAATTTCAATAAAAGGCCCTGATTTTCTGGTAGTACACATCTCAGGGCTTACACAAGAAAGACTGAGATGTTATCAACCCTCTTTGGATTTCTATGTCAATCAATTCTGATATCATTTTTAAAACAGTGGCTCAGTTTTTGCTTAGTCTTTTTGATCAGCTGCACCTCCAGGTGTATACACCAAGTCTGGTGAGCTCAGAGAGTGCATTTGCTTTTGTTCATCCTCAAATTACCATTTTGCTCTATCTTGTTGTGTATGCTTGTATTGCTCTTGTGGGAGATTTCCAGGTTTTCCAAGTCTTTTTGGTGGCCTCTAATTTGAGAAATCATATTGGGCTAGTAGGTTAGGATGTAAGAAACACTGTGCTACTCTGGTCAGATGCTGCTGCTTCTCTAATCAGCAGTATATTACTACAATAGAGGTCAGAAACTATGAGTAAATTTGAAAAAATATTACTCTGTTGCCCACTATTTTGCCCCCTCACAATGTTTTTACAAAGCCTAGCTTTTGTGGGAGGAATAATGTCTGTGGAAAACAGTTTTATAAAACAGTTCAGCATGTAATGCCCTATTCTAATGAAAATTTCTCATACAGATTTTTCTTTTTTTTTTTCTTTGACCTTAAAGATTCTATGAAACCAGATATAGCCAACTACATAAACATAAAAAACTCTCTATTTTGGGGTGAATCTTCCAAGCAGAAATAATATTTTATTAAGGTTTGAGTTCTATCTCCTAATTAAAAAAAAAAGAAAAAAAAAAAAAAGAGATATTTACTTGTCTCATTCTGAGGAAAACTCACACATGAACTGATTTCCACCATTTCAAGCACATTTAAGAACATCCTTCCCCAGAAGTAAGAAATTGTGAAAAGAGATTGTATGAGCAGTGAAGGATGGTATTTACAGCAGCATTTTATTACTGCAAATCCATCAACACATCATGTTCTGACTGCAAGCAGCACATTAACAAAGATACTTGATGCAATTAAAATGTGAGTACATGTCGGTGTGAGACAAATGTATGTTAAAAATACACAAATGAAAAAATTATAAAAATTGGAGTAATCAAGTAGTTTCATGTAGTTTCTGTGCGAGAACAAATAATCACATCATTTTTATCCTGTATATTTTTTTAATCAGCCTGAGGCACAGTGGGAGGTATTTCTTCAGCTTTCCAATAAGGAAGAGGCAAGGATTAAAGCAGGGGTCTGCCTTCAAAGCCATGCTAGGTCCAGAGGGAGTCTCCTCCTGGGGTTTTAACATTGGAGTGTCTTTGAAGTTTTTTGGATTTTCACTTACCAGGTGGTCTTGACTCATAGCAGTGTCTCCTCTGAGCTGCAGTCACACAGCACTGCAGGGAACCTACCTACTTCACTTTCTGGAGTAAAGAAGCCACAGGAAAAATTAAGTTTTTGCAGGATGGTTATATCTCTTATGGGAGCACAACAATCCCTGCTACAGAACCCGAGACAGAGTAGAAATGTATGCCAGATAGCAGAAAGCCTGATTCAGTTTAGCAGTAGTGGAAAGTGCTGTTTGAATGCAGTCATTAGATGGCAGAATTGATCAAGCAATAACCTGATCTTTGTGCTGTGTAGTATGTATGCCCCAAACCAGATGGTTTAAAGAATAGATACCAAGTAGCAGCTGGTGCTTGTATATATTCCCGAAATACCGTACCTGGCTTACCTGCAGGCACTTTGAGCTAACAGAGAGCACAGTATTTGTACATCATTTCCAGAAGCAGCACTTCAGGGACTGGGGATCAGAGTATCAATCAATGATCATTGTTAGATCATTTCTGGGGATGTACTTTTGAAGATCTGTACCTGTGCAAATATTGACCATCATGATGCTGTCTGGCTATACATTTTTGACAGTAGCACAGGTACAATCCACTTGTGTTTCCCCAAATACCATTACTTTGAGAAATATCTCTTCCAAAGTGAATCTGTTTGGCCTCTTTTTAACGGCAGTTAATTTCTTTGGGCATCAGGCAACTTCATGAAACTACTTGCCAATAGCAGCTAATTACCAGAGTTAAATTCTATGGGAGCAGATCTCTCAAATTTTAATCATTCTTCTCCATTGTGACATCAATATCTTCAGATAAAGAAGCACAGTACTACCAAATCTACCAACCTCTAAACCCATATGAAAATAAAAATGTATTATTTCTAATCAACCTGCTGATTCAAGTAAATTATTTTAGTATTAGCTTTTCTAGTATTCCACTTTCCATTAAAATTCCCTGTAGTCTGTTGCAGTTCCCAAACTACACACACCTCTACCTCCAGATTAAAATATTTTATGTTCTTTACTAGTGCCTAAAGGTACTATTTCATACTGGTTATTTCACATGACGAAAAAACTGGAGAAAGGAACTTAAACAGAATTTTGATAATTTACAGCTAATACTATCAATTTTTTGCCCAGAAACGACACTGACAGGTGTGCTTCTAACTGATTGTTCATACAGGTGTTTAAATATAATACATCCCTATACATAATTAGCACCTAAAAAAATACCAAGGATTTCAGCTCTTTATCCCAAATTCAGAGTGGGATACTAATCCTTTACTTTCAAAATTTCATGTCTGGTGTTTGTTATCTTTCTTTTACTTTTTTTTTTTCTTTCCTTTTATCTCCTTATAAGATGGTCTGCATTTTACAACACAACAATTTCTTCTTTACAAGTGTATTGGGATTGATACCTTCTAATATTAGCCATCTTCTTCTGAACTTGTTACCCAGGATCGCTTTACAGTCAGTGGAAAGCAATAGCCACCTCTAGAGGCAATTCATCCCAGCTATTTTAGATGTCTGCTTTAGGATGCTTCTGCTCTAGAAATTATGATTTCTCTCCAGTGACTATAACAGGAGCCTGGGGGGACTTAGCTGAGATAAAAATTCCCAGTCTTGACATTTGGTCAGGTGAATCCCATGCCGAGTCTAAGGTCTTGCAGTCAAGATTGCAATATTTTGCTGCCTCTTTGGATAAGAACAGTATGCAATCTATATCTGTTTTGCTACACTGAAGTAAATAATGAGGGGCATAATCCAACAACAGGATATCTTTTAAAGGTGACAAACCCACACTTGCAGCATATACTCACCAGGTTGCTAACATTTATTTATATTAAGAAAGAGTGGTGGGAAAATCCCATCAATTAACTGAAAAGGATTCATTAATGCAACAAAAGTATTAAAATTAAATTGTAACAAATAAGCATGATACAGATGGTTGCATGAAATTGTACAAATGGTTTTGTAGAATTTACTTTTTATTTGACTATGCGGTGATCTCATTTTCCCTTCACTGAATAAGTCGTACGATCAACTCTGCTAGGCCTAATTTTTCAGCTGAAACAAGCAATGGGATAAATAGACAGAAATCTACTTATTTAATTAGCTTTGGTATACTTGAAGGACCACTTTCTCTTGGTATTTACTTTAGTGTGAATGATAGTAACACTGTAAATTGAACAAGTGTGAGAGTGGAACAGTCACTCTAGCAAATTCTGTTTTCACTTCAAACTCTTTCTTCACAGCCCTCATTCACAAGAGTTTTGAATAACTCAGGGAGGAACCTATTTATTGGGTTTCTGTGGGGTTCTTTTGTGGGTTTTTGTTTCTGTGGGTTTTAATAACCATGAAGAAGCAATTTGTTATAGAAAAGATATTAATTGATTTTTTAAAATTTACTTTTACAGGGTTTCTTCTGCTATATCTTGCTATACAGTGTCAGCATGTGATGAAGTTCTAAAGGTGTACTCTAAATTTTCAACACTTCCTTTGTATGTGGAATCCTAATTCTTCACTTAATTATACTTGTTAGTTTTCTAGACAATCCACAGCTACTAACAATGTGCATCCATTATGAGATACCTTACTCATAAATGCATCTACTAGGCTGATGCAACAGATAAGCTATGATGTGTAAATGTGTTACCAGTAGTTTCAAAGGAACATCAGAAGTATTCCTGACTGGAACTCTGTATGTATGATAATGGGCTGCTTTGAAAAGAACAGTAAATGTCCAGTGTGTCTCTAAAAATCCAATGAAAAAGCATCCCCAGTAGGAGTTTGTATCAACAGTTAAAACTCAACCCCCCTTTTAATTTCCTTATTGATGTGTGATATTTATATAGACAAACCTCAAATGAGTTAGCAGTAATTTCAGTGCTTTTAAGTCTCCTAGAGCACGTGATCTGGAGGGCATAATCCAGTTATTTTGTCATGGTAAGTTTTGACTATGCTATTCTCAGTACTCTTATTAGCTTCTGCTTGTGTTCAGCTCCACAGATGGTTGCAAGTGTCAAGAATTTGTTTCTCTTTAAAATAAATAGAGTAATGCTTTCTGCTCTCAACATTTACAGCCTAAAGACAGTATAGCACCACTCAGTCGTTCATTGCTTTAGGTAGCTGATATATGAAATTAAAAAAGAAAGTCATGCTCATTGGACTCACGTAAGTAAGTCATGTTGATTGATATATTGTTTTTCTGGGGCTGATGAACTGAAAGGAACTTCTAGAATTAGTGTTGGTACAGATAGTCATAGTTTTAGATACTTTCTGCAATATTCCCTGACAAGTGTCTTTTTAAGGAGCATCATTTATATTAAAACAAAATTTCAAAGTTGATATATTTAAGGCTCTGTAAAGAATAGTTTTTTAAGCATTAACTTTCCTGTGAATGGTGTGTCCATCCTTTTGTTTATCTCAATATTCAAAGGAATTTTCATAGTTAGCTATGTTTTAAGATATTTTTGAATATTTTTATTGATAGTATCTATTTATTCAAACAACATATAACATTGACGAAGTAGAGAGAATTTTATTGACCTTCAACAAGAAATGCATCTAGATGAACACTGACTCTAAGAAAAAAAACACCCTCTAGCTTTGAGTTTTATTGAATGCCTCAGACACTGACACTAAACAATCAAGCAGATAGATATTATAATGTTATTGCTAGTGAATGTAATGAAAGGTTTCTGGTTTGGGTTTTTGTTTTTGGTTTGGTTTGGTTTTTTTTATTCATGGCTGCAGAGTATTTCTCTGCTTAAGAGCTTTATTTCCAGTACAAATTTTACAAATCTTCACTGCTTTTAATGTTCTGGAGTTCTGTACTTCTAAATGCATCCAGACCTTGTTTGTATTTTTAAAATCTCTTCACAGTGAACAGTTACAGGTTCTTAAAACCTTACTGGATTGTATTTTGGCAAGGCAAGCAATTAGGCTTAACATAGTCAGAGTATGTAAAGATTGCTATACACTGCTGATTTTTTTCCTGACACAGAATGGTATAGCAGTTCTATGGCACTTGCTGATATTTACCTCTCTGTTTAGGAAATACAGATAGGTTCATCCCCTAAACAGTATGGTCAAACCCCATACTTCTGCACAATGAGTGTTTTATCAAAAACATTGTTAGAAAGTGTCACCAAGTGGGATATAATCCAAGATAGCAAATATCTTATCTTACAACTCGTGTTTCTAACACTAGCACATATTAATGCCGCAAGTGTAGTAACTGTTCCCTGGGGATGCTGGGTGCCAGCAAGCTGTAACAGTGATAATTGTGATATCTAAGCTACCTAGAAGATTCACTGACAACATAGGTATGTACAGGATTGTGAATTTTGTGCAGTCGTGTTCAGGTTAATTGCTAAATCACATTTTTTAAGAGTGTCTCTGAAGGGATTTCCAGTTCATTACTGGATATGATTCTTTTTATTACTATGCTGCCTGTTTTAATGATTGATTATAACAAAAAAATAAATTTCTGTCCAGTTTATGCTAAAACTACCAGCTACCACTTGCGTTATACTATTCATAATGCAATTCTTTATCAATTTACATTCAGGTTGCTGTGCCATGGATCAGCAAGAGGCTCCACTGAGGAACTTTAACAGCAACCCTATAACTATTGCTCCACCTTACACAATACTTCTGGTTCTCACCCATAGTTTAGATGTTGATGCTGGTTGTGATCAGTGGTACAACCCCCAGCTGGTATCCCTTACTAATGAACAATAGTGCAAATAGTCTTTAACACATATATTAATGATCTCGTTAAAGCTCTCCAATCCCACATACTAATGGATGGGACGGAGAGCACTCTCAGCCATTTCTCAGATGTTATGAAAATGGTTGAGGGAGTGGTCAACGCCCTGATGGGCAGAGCTGCTCTTCAGAGGTACCCCAGCAGTCTGGAGTAATGAGCTAATGGGAACATCATCCAGTTCGGTAAAGGTGAACACAAAGACCTGTACTACATGTATGGGCTGGCATTGCGGGTTAAGTAAAGGTGAGGACCCCTTGGACAACAAACTGGATATGAATCAGACCTGTGCCTTTGCAGAGCAGGAGGCCAACCATGTTCAGGGCTGTAAAAACAAGTGATGACTGCCCTTTATTCAGCACATGTCAGAGTCCACGTCTGAAGCATTTTAATCATTCCAGGACTTGCCAGCTTAAGAAAGACCCTGACATAATGGAATGAGTTCTGTGAACACCACCAAGCTGGTCAGGAACTGGAGACTGCTGTAGGAAAGGAGAGTTTGAGAGAAGATCTATTCATCCTGAAGAAAGGGGGACCTCAGGGACTATCCTAGTGTCATCTTCAAATGTCTAATGGAAGAAAATGTTATGCTTCAAAATTGAGACCTACCTTATCAGGAGGCCAAGACTTTGTTACCCAAATCATGACAGTATAATAATTACTCCAGATTTAGTGGCTACAGAAGAAGAAATAAAGAAGTCTAGAGTCTTCTCAAGGAGGCATGCCAACAAGACAAGGCACAATGGGCACAAGTTGGAACACAGGAAATTACAGTTAGGCACCAGGAAAAAAAAAATAAAAATCATTGTTTGGGTGGTCAAGCATAGGAGAATGTTGTGCAGGGAGGTTTTGTAATCTTTGTCTTTGGAGATGTTCAAACCTGACCAGATATTTTTCTGAGCAACCTCTTATAGCTGGGGCTGATTTGAGCAGAGGTTTGGATAAGAAGTCACCAGAAGTCTCTTCCAACATGATTTATTCTATAAAATTATGGTTCAGAACAGATTGTTGTTGTTGTTGTTGTTGTTGTTGAAACCTACAGTACTCAAGATTATTTCAGGAACTCTCCTGAACTAAGATCTCTTGTTCATATTCTTGTCTTGTGGGATTCAGAGAAGAGATTTCATTTTGCTATGTGAGTACTTTAGTCATCAGATGGGTAAGTCAGACCTAGAATTGCTTCATGAACTACAGAATCTTAAATTAAGTCTTTAAATTAAGTTAAATTCACCCAATTTTCTGTATCCTTTTAGAAGAGAATGACAAACACTTCCAGATAACAACTCAGGCCTTGGCTTGAATCAGACTCTGGAGGTGCAGATTTCCGCTCACTGGAGAAAAAGGAAGCCAAATGTTACTTTGCATTTACCTTAAGCCCATTTCAGTCCTGCTTTGGTTTGGGCAAGAATTTTTTGGTATCTGTATTTATACTCTCTCAGTGTATCTAAAACTCTTTCTAGAAAGCTTAATTCTGAACAATTGAGTAACTAAGGAAAGTACAGCTTACCAAAACAGGATATCCTGCTTTATAATCCTTACTATGTCAATATTTTCAAACCTGTCTTAATAGTTAGGTATTTAAAATATCTATTTCTTTTGAGAGTATATAAACTGTTTTAAGTTGCAGTCTTACAATATTTTTAAAGTCAGCCAGGTATACTGGATGTTTATGCTTAACATCAGGCATTGATATGCATCACTGTTTGATATTGTCTTAATTGTCTAAGCAAACTTGGTACTAGGTCAGCTTTACTGAATATAAAATTAAGGTAATTTTTGGTTTTGGAAAGGGAAGCTGCTAAATGATTCTTTCACCAGTACATAGAATCTGAAAAGATGATGATTGGCCTAACTATATGCTGAGACTACTCATGAAGATCAGACTCCTTGAAAGGCTGTGAATGATGACACTGGAATAATTGGGCAAAACCACATTTTACCAAGAAAATATTTAAGGACATTGGCTAGGTGATTTAGTGATAAAACACACGGAGGGATGACATCAGTTGTTACCCAGATTAAGAAAAAGTAGACAGCCCCCAGAAGACATATGCCAGTAAAAAGGACTGTGCTTGCCCCACATGTTGGAAGTTTCCTGATGCAAAACCCAAACAGGAGGCTGGAGGATGGCCATGGGCATACTTCCCACTTCAAAGATTGCAAATTGATTATGCTGATATGCCTTCCATGAGAAGACTTAAGCACCTGCTTGTAATCACAGGTTAACTCTCAGGATAAGTAGAAGCTTTTCCCACCATCAAAAGCAGGACTGCAGGAATGGTCAAAGCCCATTTATGGAAAATCATTCCCAGATATAGAATACCTGAAACCATAGAATCAGATAGGAGGGTTATCATTTTTCAACAGGAATGCTAAACAGTATCTATAAAACTTCAGGAACACAGTGACAGCTACATATTCCATATCATCCACAGTCCTCAGGACTCTCGGAAACAATGAATAAGACTCTCAGAAATAAAAGTGTTTAAACTTTTAGTCAGGTAGGCTTGAAATGACTTGAAGTTTCAAAAATAGTGCTATGGAATATTAGAAATACTCCTCATGAAACTCTAGGGTTGTCACCAGCAGGAATAGTGTTTGGCAGGTAGGCACTTAGCAATGCCTAGGACTTTTGACCCCATTAGGACCAGCATCTTAGATGGAGCTGGATGAGTTTCCAAATTTGTATTGGGGATGTTAAAAGACCTACAAGAAAATCTGGCAGCACCAGCCAGATTATTTTAACAAGTGCAGGTGGAATGTAATTCAGTTTGGATATGCAATAATGATAAAAATCCACTCTCACAAAACTTAGTTGGACACTAAGTAGAAGGGTTCATGTTTTGTTATTAACAACTAGCATTGCTGTAAATTCAGAAAAGTATACTGAATTCACCTCTTTCATGTTAAATGAATGCCCAAGAAACTTCAGCTAGACTGACTGTCATTGACTCTGCAGGAGTCTGACAATCCTACTTTGAAGATTAAGACTGGGACTTTTTAAGTTTACCAAGGCTGAAGGAATCCCAGAGCCATGCCAGGCTTTTTTAACTTCTAGAACAACCTGGACCAGAGAGTCAACCTCTGCTTAGTGAAGCAGACCATGAGAGGCCAGAAATCAAGAACAGTGTCCTATTTTGTGTATTCACCATTGTTATAGATTAGCAATCACACCAGGTTCAGTTCCAAGATGGGAATATCTGAGATAACAACAGGACCATTGGCTTTGGTTATCCTGCAATAATTGTGACCCATGTCATCCTGAGTGGTGTATTAGTAAAAGGTCAATGGGAAAATCGTCATCAATATTGAGGCTGGGATAATATAACCAGAAAAGGAGCAGCCAGATACATAGACTGGTGCTGTACATGCACATGGCACCAGCTGCTCAGTGCAGAAGAGCTGACTGTGAGAATGTTTTATTATTGAATTTAGATGATCTTCTATATCTTCTTAGAATAGAGTGGGTTATTCTAGTTCTGGTATTAATCCTTTATAGAGGTGTTTTGGTAGTCTTTAATAAATTTCATCAAAAACAGTGGGCAAAAGCATTTCCAAAATGGGCTCAGTGATGCGTCAACAAACCCATTCTCTGAGAATTATTCTTAAAACAGTAATATCCTTAGGAATTCTATAAAGGTATTAAAGAGTCCTCATAAAAAAGCATATGGGCAGGAGTGCCCCCAAAAACATGAAAGGGAGTATTGATATAGAGAAATTTGTTTAACTATTCTTCTCTCTGAATATTCTCATTTAGCATTAGTAGTAGCTAAAGTAGATGAAGTCTTAGGCCACTGAAGCTAACTGAGTGTAAACTTTTTCATAAAACTAATCCTGCTAATACACAACTAGCTGACTCTGGCAGATGTGAGTGGAATGAAGATAAAAACGACCAAGGAAACAATTCTGAATGAGGTAACTTCAGCCCAGTGTCAGCGAAAACGAGTTAGAAATCAAGAGACCACCAACCAGAATTCTTTGATTGGGCTTGGGACTGGCTGATGGGTGGTATGGATATCACTGAAGAGCACAATCGGGAGAAAGGATCCCTTTGCAGAGGCATCCAGCTTGAGCTGAAACCTGAGAACTAATAAAAGAGAAATTGTAAACCTTCACTCTGAGCTTATATTAATCAGCATGGGATACTGGTTGAACCCTGTTATAGTGGATAGTGTGTGTAAAACAGCACCTACACAATACTGTATTTAAGAAGGGAAAAAAGTGTTGCACAACAGCAGAGATTATATGAGAGAAACAGCCTTGCAGACACCAAGGTGCAGAAGGAGGGGGAGGAGAAGCTCTAGAGATTGGAGTAAAGATTCCCCTGCAGTATGTGGTGAAGTCCGTGGTGAGACAGGCTGTACCTCTGAAGCCCATATAGGTCCGCAATGCAGCAGGTATCCACTTGCAGCCCATGGAGGACCTCACGTGGGAACATGTGGATGTGCTCTGAAAGAAGCTGCACCCTGTGAGAGAGCCCATGCCAGAACAGGTTCCTGGCAGGAACTGAAGCCTCTGGAGAGAAGCCTATGCTGGAGCAAGTTCTCTGGCAAGACCTGCAATCCTGTTGGGGAACCAAAGTGGAACAATTTGTTCATGAAGGAACAAATGCACCCCATGGAAGGGACCCCTGCTGGAGCAGTTCTGGAAGAACTGCAGCCTATGGGAAGGACTCATATTGGAGAGGTTTGTCAAGGACTGCGTTCTGTGGATAGGACCCCATGCTGGAGTAGAGGAACAGTGTGACTTGAGAGTCAGAGAGAACACATAAAAAACCAACTGCAGCTTCCATTGTCCATCAATCTATGGTGCTCAGGTGGAGGAAGCATAGGAGTCAGGAGTGAAGTAGAGCCTGGGAAAGAGAGGGTGGGGTGAAACTTTTTTATTTATTTTATTTCAAATTATGCTACTTTGATATGATTGGCAATAAATTCAATTAATTTTCCCAAGCTGAGTCTGTTGTGCCTGTGATAGTAATTGCTAAGTGATGTCCCTGTCCTTATCTCAACCCACAGGCTTCTTGCCATTTCTTCTGCCTCCCTGTTGTCTGGAGGAAGATGAGGGATAGAGCAGCTTTGTGGGCATCTGTAAGCTAGCCAAGGTCAACATACCACACCAACAAAAGCCACACTGATTTTACTAGTGAGACTGAACTGGTGGGTTTTGTTTCTGTAATGTCTTAGTGATATTTCCAATTAACAGCTCTTGTCAAAGAGGTAACACAGTTTTGTCCTACAAAAGGAAGCCTATGCTGGTAGATGATAGTGAAATTCTGAAAAAAAGGTATAGAACAACTTGAATAAAACTTAGTAAATATGAAAAACTTTTCTGTGTGAGATGAAGTCCTGACTCCTTGAGGATAAGTAAAAAATGAGAATACAAATCAGAGAGTGCCATCTGACTTCAATATGGCCTTCTGGGAGATCACAGGTTATCTTTACGTACTGCTTCTTCATCAATAACAGATGAGCTACTATTTCTTCTTACATGTCATTGCCCTTTCCTCAAAAACAAAAGGATGAAGTGGAGCACTGAGGGGAGAAAAAGGTGAGAGAGAGATCCATGAGTGGGAATAATTGGATCAGTTTTTTGAACTACACTTTTATAAAAAAGGCTGGTGAATTAGCTAAGCCTAGTCTTTTCTGCTATAAGAAGAATAAATTAATTGGTTAGAAACTTCATTGGCTAAGTTAATTGGCTAGAAAACTTTAAATTCAAAAGGGTAAGTTCATAGAACGATTAAATATAAGGAAAACCAGCCAATATTTATGGATTAAAATTGTGGAACCTTCTGTGAGACACTGTATTATTATATTAATTATTGTCTCAGACCAAGTCAAGTGTATGTGTGTGGCAGGGGAAAGGACAGGTTGAATTTCATGAAGGTGAAGTGATGTCCCATACCCCAGCTCCTTGGAGTCTCCTTGGGCAACCCTGGAGCAGCTGTCAGGCACTGGCACACCTGAGCACTGCCCCACACCACACCACCTTGAGCCCCTAACCCAGCCCCGGAATGGCTGGCATACTGGGTGCATTGCCCCTCACCCTGCCCCAGAATCCCAGAGTGGCTGGTGGGCTGGAAGTCATGCCTTGCATGGAGTGGCCGCAGCATGTTAGAGCAGTTAAAACCAAAGACAAGTGGTTTCCATGCATTTGGACTCTACCTTCTGCACATGTGAGACCTGGACTTGCACAGGACTCTGGGTGGTAACTGTAATTGTCCCTTTTTCTCTCTCTTTCTTTACTTCTTCTCTTAATCTCCTTTCTTAATATTTTGGGTAACTTAAAGTTGGATTGGTTGGGTTTTGCTAAGCTGTATGGGTTAGCATGTGTAAGTCAATGCTTTGTGGAATGCTTTATTTTGGTTGAATGTTACCCTTTATACTTTTGCCAGGTTCTCTTATTTTCTAAAGTTTAACAGTAAAAGCATGTTATTTTTAACCTTTTGAGAAATGTGTGCAGCGTCTTCTGCTTTACACTCTCTCTTAAGGTGTTAGAAGAACCAAGGGCCCTTTTGAAAAACTTGATGGGCAAATTTTTGGAGCCTTGCATATTTTTAAATTAACACCCCTCTGGTGAGCCCGTAGCTCATAGCCTGGGGTCTTACACCATCTGAGGGTATCATTGTTACGAAGACCCTGAAACATATGAATGCCTTGCAAACAACAATGTTTATAAACCCAAACCTCTTCAGGAATCATGGTTTTATGTCAGATCGCTAAACCCCACACATCTCCCCAACAACATCCTAATTAGCCCCAAAAATACATATGTGGGTAATGAATTTCTAAAGCCCTAAATTTCTACATCTGAACCACCTGAACATATGAACTAGTTTAGTGATATGACATAGGACCCATGGGAGACCTTTGTCCTTTTTGGACAGCAGTTTGATGCTAACTAGGATGTCTAAAGTCTCATAATTGTATGGTGTCTAATGTGCCATTAAATATTTATGTAATAACTGAGTTCTGCCCCTATTGCTTGTTCACATCATTATACTTCATGCAGCTGTCCATGTGTAGCCCAAGATTTTCAGAAAGGCCTGGAAGTAATAATCCATGGCAAGAAATCCATGTCCTCTGGAGCTGCAGAGAGAACGTCAGATTACTGACATGCAATTCTGATCTTCATTGATCCATGGCTGGTTCACATGCATTGTCCACACTGTATTGTAGCCAAATCTTGGTAACAGAGGGGCTACAGGGGTGGCTTCTGCTAAAAACTGCTAGAAGCTTCCCCCCATGTCATGCAGAGACAATGCCAGCTGGCTCCAGGACAGACCTGCTGCTGGCCAAGGCCGAGCCAACCAGAAATGGTAGTAATGCTTTTGTGATAACATATTAAGAAGGAAAAATGTTATTGTACAGCAGCAAATTGCAGCCAGGGAAGAGCAGAGCGAGAACATACAAACAACTCTGCACACATCAAAGTCCGTGCAGAAGGAGGGGCAGGAGGTGCTCTGGGCACCAGAGCTGCACCCTGCAGCCCATGGTGCAGACCATGGTGAAGCAGCTGTGCCTCTGCCATCATGGAGGACCACAGGGGTGCAGAGATCCACCTGCAGCCCTGGGATGAGCCCACACCAGAGTGGGTGGATGCCCAAAAGAGGCTGTGGCCCTGTGGGAGGCCCATAATGGAGCAGGGTCCATGGCAGGGACCTGCTGACCCATGGAGAGAGGAGCACCCACTGGAGCAGGTTTTCCTGGCAGGACTTGTGGCCCTGGGGAGGACCCACACTGGAGCAGCCTGACTGACCCTATGAAGAAGTGACGCACATGACAGCAGTTTGTGAAGAACTGTTGCCTGTGGGGTGGACTCACACTGGAGAGCTTTGTGCAGGACCATCTCCCACAGGAGGGACCCCATGGGAACCAAGGGAAGGACTCGTCTTCTTGACAGCAGCAGAAACATAAACTGACCATGACCCCCATTCCCCATCTCCCTGCACCACTAGTAGGGCGGAAGCAGAACTTGGAAGGAAGGAGGGTTGGGGGTGAAGGTGTTTTTAAGATTATTTTATTTTTCATTCTTTATTGTGATCCTGTTAGTAATAGATTTGATTAATATCCCCACTTGGAGTCTGTTTTGCCTGTGATGGTGATCAGTAAGTAACCTCTCCCAGCTCTTATCTCAGCTCATAAATCCTTGGTGTTTTCAATCCTCTGTCTAGTTGCAGAGGTGAGCAAGAGAGCAGCTTTAGTGTGTACCTGCTGTCCAGCCATGGTCAACCCTCTACCCTTACATATGTAGATATCCAATTTTACATGTCTATCATAAGTAATTGGAGAAATTGCAGGTCTGTATGGTTCTACAGTTTTATTCAGTGGATCTGTCTACAGATCCTATGCTTTGGAAATGAAATGCATTAGGATGTCTATGCTTAGGCAACTAAGCCTTGAGTTGACCCTAAGGGTTTGACCCTAGTCTAATAATGGACTTGAACCCAAAACAGAGGCACTAGTTCTCTCCAAGTTCTACATTATCAGTAGGAGGAAGATGATGCCTTTTGAAAAAAAAAATAAAAATTACTTGTGCCTGTGTTTTCCCTGACTAAAAAGTGCCCTTTTCATTCATGAAGAAACATTTTCCATGATACATCAGTGGATATAATTTATCACACTATTCAAATTTATCCTATGTGGGAGATAAGACCATATGGAAAACAGCTAAAGCACATTTTAAAAGCCAAGGAAAGGGAACTATAAATCTTGAGGTATGCTGTGCTGGATGTTATACCAAATAGTCTGACATAAATTGTTTTATCCTCAGCAGAACAGTAGAGAGCTTTTTAGAGGGGAGGAAAAAAAAAAAAAGGCATGGGAATAGTTTTGGTTGCTTTCCAGTGCTTTCATCTAAGAAAAGTTTTGTGCTCATTCTTTCCTAACAGACCCCATATCACACAGTACAGGGGAACAAATACTTGAAATGAGATTGTGCATCTGTTTGTATGATCTATAGTAATGACTGCATCAGCAGAAATACTGAAGGAATAACCTTGGGTGACAGTTCTGTGGGTTGAAGTACTTGGCCTTCTGTTACCAAGCTGATGCTCATGTTGTCATCATCTCCAGTCTGTAGTCAGTTCACCTGTCAGGCAAACAAATAATCAAAATAAACATACAGACCCTTCCCAACGACAGCTACTAACTTGAGTTTGGTTTTGGATACTAAATCTTTCTTCTAGACATTTGAGTGATGATACAGTGCTGTTATTGTCAGAGAAGAGGATGAATATCTCCACGTCATGATTTGAAATAGAGGATACAGAGGCATCACAGGTTTTGGATGAGGTATCAGATCTATCAGCTACTGATATTTAGTGTGCTCTGTAGGACTAGGCTGTTACTGTGGATTGTCAGTGAATTGTCATATGGTCAGACAGAATGTTCATTTACAAGTGAGGAGATTATAGTTTGGCATGCCCAAACATCTGGAAGGAGGATTGCTTTTGGATAACTTGGTGCAATCTTTTGAAAACCTGACTATCAAATGCATTTATAAAAGTGGTGTGAGGTAAACAAATGTGTGTTCTAGTGACAGATTTTAGGTATTCAGGCTCTGCCTACACTAGCAAATTAAACAGTTCAAGGAGCACTCCTGCTCCTGGAAGTTGACTGTCCATACTGTTGAGGCATTAGGGTGGAATGAACAGCTTTAACCTGGGACAAGGACCATTTTTTCAAAACACTTCCCACCCAGACAGCTAGTGTGGATAGGGAATTATTCCTAGCAGGAAAGTTGAGCACAATGACACTGTTTCGCATGGCAAAAGTGGTTTATGCGGGTGTATAGAGGCAGCTCCATGTCAGCTGGACAGTTGCAGGCACCTTCTGTAGTACTGACATTACCTTGGGTTACGAACTCGCACCATCATTTTACTCTGTTCTGTATATTCAGCAGACATTTAACATCTGCCCAGATCGTGCATGTAACAACTCCCCATTAAACATCAGCTATTTAACTAAGAAAACTTTCGTGGCTACTAGGAAAAGGAATCTGAATTTGTCTTCCTTCTTATTGTATGTTTTCAATATGGAAACTTAGTCACCCTTTCAAGTAAGAGACACTGTGATACTGAGGCAAAGAGGGGCAGCAACTCACATGTTGCAAGGTTGCATGCAGCAGCAAAAGAATACTTCATGTCAACCACAGTATCAAAACCCCTTGAACTGAATTATTTAGAAGATGATAAGCTCACATTTAAAAACAGTGCTGAAGTGCATTGCTGTTTTGTGCCCACTCTGGGGTGCCTTAAATAAAGATCTCTGATTTTTTCTGAAGGCAAAAGGAACAGGTTGATCAACGATTCTGAAAATTGGTCTTTTTAGAGGTATCTCAGGTTAGAAAAAGAATAAAGCAACCAAGTTAGTTTAAAAAAAGAAAAAAAAAAGGCACCATGAAATCCTATTAGGTGTTTAGAAAGAATTAGTACATAGGTGTAACAGAGCCTTCATAATAGCTGGTGTTTCTGGTGGTTTTCTGATTATAACAGGAATTAAAGAATCTGTGTGTTCTAAGCACAAAACAGTAAAGGAAAAATACGTAGTGAAACCCAGAGGACAGGGTACAATCAGGCTATAAAAGCAGCATCAATATAATAGACTGATGTCTTAAAACATTCTTTAACACAGGCTTTATTTAAAAGAAGCTTCAAATACTTTTTTTTTTTTTTTAATAAACAGAGTTTCCAAATTTCTTTCTGTATCATCTTGCTTCATTTTTGGATGCTGTTCAGAGGTAGAAACAAGTAGAGCACACATCAGCTTTATCTTAATCCCTAACCTTACACATGACAGTGAAGTGCAAGCCTCTCTGATGTTCTGCATCATATATTTAATTTCTAAGAACTTTAAATCTCCTGGAAATGACAAAAGTAACCGACACATCTATAAAATAGGACATCAATCAGATTCTCCCTGCTTTTGAATCACAGTTATAAAGGGAATATTTTCAAATAGGGAACTGTCTCTTTTATTTATAGATATTCAGCTGGAAATAAGGGAACAGTAAAATGTTTCCTCCATTTCTTTTTCACTGTATGAAAACAGGGTTACAGATCAATTGATTTACCATCACAATCGATTAGATGACTCTCCTGCTATCTCTATTGTGACAGTAGACAGGCACTCATATAGATCTTTCATTAGAGGAGTCACTGAAAAGCAAAGGTTCATTGCATGCCTAAATGTCTAAATGGCTTGTAGCTGACTCATTAGGCCATTAACTAACCATTAATATTGTTTAACCTCAAACCTTACTGATAAAATAAATTATAGTCACGTAACCCAAACAAAATAACCTTAACCTCCTTAACAAGTATGTACTTATGTGAATTTATTACTATCTGATCCCACTGAACTGAGGGGTTCATTTTCAGAGTTATGAAGGGGGAGATGAGAATACATCACCTTCAACATAAGTACTACTGGGAGGCAGGTGCCTCAGTCACTGATATGCTCTGTAAGGCATGAACTCACAGGGTCTGGACTTGTCTGGTTAATGACCATATAAAATTATATTACACACAAAACGCTTCCCCCTTATGCAGTACAAAATCTCTTCTTATTTGTTTTTAAATGTCTTTGCATTTCACAAATTTGTTGCATGTATAAAACAGCCTTTTCTATCTCACTATGGTACCAAGGCTTCACATAGACAAGCACAATACAACAACAATTAGTAGTAATTGAATGAGAAGGCATTGGAAATTTTCCCTTATCATAATCTTTACAAACTTGCAAATTCTGTATGTGTGATGCAATGATCTCCTGAAATTGTATTGAAGAAAGAGTATTAAAAAACCCATAGCATATGTTCTGAGATATAAAATAAACTTATGTCAGTGTGCTTCCCTTGGAAGGATGCCAGATGAATCCTGGTTATTATCAATAATATAAACAAAATATGTTTCCAGCTTCATACAGAGCTTAAAATAAGCAAAAAACCTGTTTTCCCACATTGCTGATATCCCAGCAGGTCAGCTGTAATGAATGCACCAGTTCTCACACATAATTTTTTATAAGATAACTTGCCTGAAAGTGAAGCAGTCAATAGACTCATTTGCAGGCACATTTCTCTCTAGGATAAACAACCATAATACAATTTCAATTGTTTCTTTTGGGTGTACAAAAAAGAGGATGCTGAGAGAGGAAAAAGAAACAATAGCGCATAAATTCAATGACAGATGTGCAAGGAGAAATGAGAATGGAGAAGTACAGGTAATTAGAGCTGAAAATACAGTTTACTGTTCTTACAGAAGAATGGTCAGAAAATTTAATATATTGTAACAGTGCAGATATTTTTGTAAATGAAAATTATTGTTATTAATCAAAACCTCAAGGGAAAAAAGTACCTCTTTCTGTACATGTTTACTGGGCCAAAATATTGTCATAGGATCTCCCCCCAATTCACTCCAAATATAAGCATAATTTTATACTTCTATATAAATAAAGCTTTAACATTTCATGGATTATACTAGTCCAGCTCAAGGGAAAATATTTGTCTCAAACTTAGATCAAGGAATTATTATGGTTGAATATTTATCATATAGGTAATTAATTTTGTAAAAAATATTGTAGTTTATTTAAAAAAATCTAGTTACCACACCTCAAAAATCCAGATAAAAGTATTACATGCTGGAGATTGGGAACACTTCTGCTTACTATCCTTCCAGTAGTCAGTGTGGTCTGTAAACCCAGAGATTTTGTGTTTTGCAGCAAGGTGCCTGTTATAAAAAAGGCACTAATGCCCAGGGCCAGACCTTTCAAATGCATTTTAATTATTTTCAGTGCACTGTCAGAACTTTGATACACGCTTGTGGAATCATGCAAATACCTCTTTTTAGAATATATGTCCGATACCCTAAGGCACTGAAGGGATTGAAATACACTTTGGTGAAGTTAGGTGTCATAATAAAGTGAGGCAATAAGAGCATGCCACCATAATTAGAAACCTAGTTCTAAATCTCCTGGTTAACATGGCTATGTTTTATATTTATGGAGGCGAAAATGTCCTGATTTTTCACAAACTAGTATTTTCAGGACAGTGAAAAATATGATGCATCTTAGAATTGCTGAACCAAATTAATTTGGTTTCATATTTACTCATTGACCTCAAGAACATTTCCATTCAGTGTTATAGGATGTCTGCAAAAGATTTATTCAGTTCCATGTCCATATATTGAGGTGAGAACACATTAACTCAGTGAACTAGATATAAAAAGAAATATTAATTACTTGGACTGAATCTGTGACTTCTAAACTCAGTAGTTTATTAGCTCTGATAAAACAACAGCACAAAAAAATCTTTAAGGTTTTGCATAAATTTGATAAAGTGAGTAAGTCCAGTAAACTCAGCAGTGGCAGATTTGGTTGTCTACCTAGCATGCATAGGATATAGTAACAAGAGATTACATGGAAGGATTTCCATGGAGTCTGCCAGAATTTCTAAAAGTGGATAAAACATGGGGTATTAGAGTGATACCTTTCCAGTTCAAAGACCCGTGGCTACTCTGAGCTAAGCATATAAGCTTCCATTACAATTGATGTGCATAAACATAGGCACCTGGGGCCAGTTGAAAAGGTGTCTAAGACATCCACACAGGCTGATTGATATCACACAGGTATTACAGGAGACTTGCACCAGAAACAGCCTGAGGGCAAATGGTTGCTCCATAGAACTGAAAGCATCACTGGGCATGAGGTTTTGGAATTATTGTGACTAATTTAAAGTTAGGTCATTTTTTTAAGGCCTGGATTTATGTTATGCAAGACTAAGGGTAGATTTCAGCTTCTGATTCAGACTCCCAAATTTAGATGTACTTGCCAACAGGGGAGCTTAATGCCCAACTCTCATCATAGTCAGCTGAGATCTAGTCAGTACTGTCCTGTTGAGTCTTTAGGGTTTTTCAGCTGACCTGTCACTATTGGTTGAGTTCAGTTGCTTAGAAATATGAGTTTAGTACTAGTGAGATAGCCTAAAATATCCCAGCAAAGACTGCTGCTGTTTTGTACATCTCAGAGCATCACAGTTGTTACTAGCGGCCCACGGTTAAGCATCTCCATCCTATCACAACACTCCATAGGCTACCATGGGAAGATGAAGATGTTTAAATGCTGGTGTCTGAATCTGGAGCTGAATCCCAGGCTGGCTGACTTAAAATGAGAAGACTGATATAAATTTTTAGGCGAGCTGAATTACCCTTATTATGTGCCTGCTTCTCTGTACTGGCAGGGTGAGGACCTTAGTTACTCAACATACACTGGACTCCAAGATATTAAGTACCTGTCATGAGATCAAATGAAGGAAGTTTGAAAACTTTGCATTTAAAGAAAATATAATTTAGAGTAATATATGTTCTTAGAATGGTGCTTAAGATATTACTTGAAATCATCTATGTACAATAAAATGGAATGTGAATGAGATGTAAGTTATTTACCAACTGATTTCCCTTAGATTAATTGTTTTCTTCGGAAAATGTCAGCAACACACATGAAGACCTTCTGGGATCTCCCGTTGTCTGCCACCTTACTGGGCAGAGGATGGGAGCAGTTTCCTTTCTTATAAAGGTGTCACATGCACCTCTTCAGCTGTTGCTAAGTCATCATAAATACAGGTACGGATTATTGCTGGGTAACTAAATTTTTAATAAATATGAAATATTTCACTTTTGAATTTAACCATCATGCAATTCCCAAAGAATTTCTAGGCTGAGAATACATTCAAACTTTTTTGTGTCTCTAATCCATTTTCCAAAGTGTGATATATGAATGCAGTGCTGTGCCCCAAAGGATCTTTGTACACAGCATCACTCATGGAGCTCTGAGCAACCTGGTCTAGTGGAAGCTGTCCCTGCCCATGCTGGGAGGTTGGAGCTAGGTGATCTTTAAGGTTCTTCCAAATCAAGCCACTCTACAACTATGATTTCTTAATACAGCATAAGAGTAAGTTGGAAAATATGATGACACCACTTCAAAACGTTGAATAGATGTATGTCTGTTAGGAAGTATATAAATGCATGTTCTAAAGTTCATATAACTGCTCAGATTGCAATTAAGTTAAGATTTCTTACAGAAAAATTTCCTTGAAAATGTGGAAATGTACTACCTTTCCTTTCTTCTTTTTCTTTTTCTTTTTTTTTTTTTGAGAAATATGTTTTCATATTTTTAAATAGTACTTTTTTTGCAGCTTTATTATTTTCCTTTTCTAAACAGCAATGCCTTCAGGCATATTATCTTACACTGGGCTGCACATTTAGTATGCCAAATAAGGCAAGGTTTAGTCCGAAGATGTTTAGTTAATGGATCTGCAAATCAAATACATATGTCAAAAACAGAATCCAAAGGAAACTAGAAATTAATATCCGCTTCATCTGATCTTCCATGAAAGGTGATATGCTCTGAGAAATCATAATTAAATAAGACTCATCTAGACTTTGACACACAACTTTTTGAATTTTAAAGTATATCATTGAAGTAAACAGATGATAGGTTTGCCCAACTGGTAATAGTTTTCAAAGAAACTGTCACACAAGACTTCACTTTTATTTTACATGATCAACTCCCAGTAATTTTGACTTATTTAGACAATCACTTAAACATGGAATGTCAAACACCATGTGCACATATCCCATAACTCCAGATCTCATCATGTTCTTTGAAAAACTTCCTCTGACTAGTTTTTCCTGAGGAAAGAAATGCAATGCTAATATTTAGATGCCAGCTTTTTTTCTAGATTCTGGCTTAAATAGCTGTATGTAATTGAACTCGTAGCTGAGTATTTAAGGATTGGTACAATGTAATTTCGATATTTTGTTTTCCTGAGCAAAGTGACAGCAGCTGGAAATGAAGTAACTTGACTGTGGTCTCCAAGCCTACTTGCCAAACTTTGTCTTGGCTTACAACATCATAGGTGGAAGCTTAAAATAAAAAAGAATCTATGTAGCCTTAATGATCAGTATTGGCTATGTATCTGTGGAGGATCATGAAAATAAATCATGTGTTCTAATATTTCCTATTTTGAAAATAAATATCCCAAACAGAAACGGGTTCTGTGTCACAATTTTTCACTGAAGTATTTGTTGTTACTTGGTCTGCTGAACTTTGAAGAAGTCCTTCTTCAGGCTAACAAAAATTTTAATGGCTATGATTAGGAATCAGTGCTGTAGCCATGCGAGTTTTCCACATATGTCAGTCTCACTTCAGTACCTGGTAAAGTTATGGAGGAGAAGATTATTCTGGGATGTATTGAAAAACAATGCTGTCATTGGTCACAGCCACCATGGCTTCATGAGAGGAAAGTCCTTTTTATCCAACCTGATTTCCTTTTATGAAAGAGTAACCCAACTAGTTGACCAAGTGAAGCCACTTGATGTAATCTTTTTGGACTTTCAATACTGTCTCTCCCAGGATCCTTCTGGAAAAAATGTCCAGCACAGCTGGATAAACACATCAGGTGGTGGGTGAGCAATTGGCTCATGGGTCAAGTACAGAGGGTAATAATGAAGGGGCTGGTGACCTGTGGGGTTTGTGTGACTAGTGGGGTTCCACAGGGCTCCATCTTAGGCCCCGTGTTCTTCAACATTTTGTAAATGATTTGGATGAAAGACTGGAAGGGAGGCTAAGCAAGTTTGTAGACACAAAACTGGGAGGAGCTGTTGACTCTGTCAAATGCAGGGAGGCCCTGCAGAGAGACCTTGACAAATTAGAGGACTGGGCAATCACCAGCCATAGGAAGTTCAATAAGGGGAAGTGCTGGATTCTGCACCTGGGATGGGGCAATCCCAGATGTACAGACAGACTGGGGAATGAGATGCTGGAAAGAAATGCCATAGAAAGGGACCATGCCAAGTTGAAGATGAGTCAGCAGTGCCCTGGGAGCCAGGAGGGCCAACCGTGTCCTGAGGGGCATCAGGCAAAGCATCACCAGCTAATCAAAGGACAGGACTGTCCTGCTCTGCTCTGCTCTGATGCAGCCTCATCTTGGATATTGTGTGCAGTTTTGGGCACCACAATACAAGAAAGATATTAAGCTGTTAGTGTCCAAAGGAGGGTGACGAGGATGGTGAAAGGCTTTGAGGGGAAGCCGTATGAGGAGTGGCTGAGGGCACTTGGTCTGTTCATCCTGGAGAAGAAGAGACTGAGGGAAAACCTCACTGCAGTTACAACTTCCTTGTGAGGGGGAGAGAAGGGGCAGGCACTGATTTCTTCTCTGTGGTGGACCAGTGAACCTAAGGAAATGGCCTGAAGTTGTGTCAAGGAAGGTTTAGGTTTGATATTAGAAAAAGGTTCTTCACCCAGAGGGTGGTTGGACACTGGAACAGGCTCCCCAGGGAAGTGGTCACAGCACCAAGCCTGACAGAGTTCAGGAAGCCTTTGGATGATACTCTCAGGCAAACATTGTGAATCTTGGAGTTGGTCCAGTGCAGGGCTAGGAGTTGGACTTGACAATCCTTGTGGGTCCCTTCCTGTTCAGGATATTCTGTGATTCTATGATTCTGTGATATGTAAGAAGAGGAGCAGAAATTATAAAAATGGAAAATGAAAGGAGGCAAATACAGAGGAATTTCTGTGATTGTTACTTTAAAAAATATTGAAATGTGATACTTCAATTAAACAAGAAATGGTACAGTTAAATACTTCAACTAAACAAGAAATGGTACAGTTAAACATAAATTTATATGTAAAATAAAGCCTAAATTTACTTATTTGTTTGTAGACTATAGGAAAGTATTTATTCTTTTTTTTTAGAATTCTTCATCAGAACAGAAGAATATCCTGTTTCTTCATACTGTCTCTTCTTTCATTCAATATCTTGCAAATTCCACTTCTGTATTAGCTGTCCCATCATTTTATTACATCCTGCTTACTATACTACTCCATAAACACTAATCTTAAGGTATATAATCATTCGCTTTATTTGCTACAATCTCCATCCTTCCTATGCATTGAAGTATGCCACCTCTTCACCAAGTGTCTTCCTGAAGTCCTGGGGTTTTTTTATCTCAAGGCAATATCATAGAAAAATAGGTATTGTGTATTATGAAGTACAGGAGTTGCAACAGAAGATGCAATATAAAGAGAATAATTTGTTGATGGAGCTCCTTCTATAAAAATGTCTATTATCTATGAAAATTAAGGAAAATTAAGCTGTGATATTTTACTCACCTGTTATATTTCCAGTTGCATGTTGCCTTAAACTTACTCCACCTTTTACTGATTTGATTCCCTGAAGACGTTTTGTTATGGTGCAAATTGTTTTTCATGTTGACTTATTTATATGTTCTTAAAACAAACTTTCAGTGTCTGTGTACTCACACTTTTTTATTGGCATTTAGATGTTTCTAAAGTGACACTGAAAAAATACATTCTTGTAATTTTTTTTTTTAATTATTAAAGCCCTGGAATACAGTACTACAATGAATTTTGTTTCAAAATGTAAGGGGAGAGCTTGTAGTGTCTTAAACATGGGATTTTCATCCGTTTCTGACAAGCAAATTGATTCTTGATGTAACATCAAAAAGCCAAAAGTCAATAATAAAAACCAGACATCATTCCAAAAAGCCCAGGAATTTGGGGCATCCATAAGAAAGTGTATTTAGACATGTACTTATAAGAAATTGCCACACTAGATGTCTATTCTCAGCAGTCTGTAGTGAGTGTTTCACATGCGGAGCAAAACCCTCCCTAGAAACAGAATTTGTTTTGTGCTGAGAACAGGGGTCTCTGGGGCAAGACAAAGGCAGTCCAGGATGTGGACCTTCTGGAGCAAGTTCAGAGGAGGGTCACGCAGAGGAGGATCAGAGGTCTGGTGCACCTCTTGTATGAAGACAGGCTGAGAGAGTTGGGGCTGTTCACCACGGAGAAGGGAAGGCTCCGGAGAAATCTTATAGAAGCCATTCAGTACCTGAAGGGAGTCTTCAAGAAAGCCAGAGTGACTTTTTAGAAGGTCATGTAGTGATAGCACAAGGAGTAATGTCTTTGAACTGAAAGATGGTAAGTTTTACATTAACTATTCAGAAGAAATGTTTTACTGTGATGGAGGTGAGACAGTAGAACAGGTTGCCCGCAGAAGTTGTGAATACCCCATCCATTGCATAGTAGAAGGCCAGGCTGGATTGGCTTTTGTGCAACCTGGTCTAGTGCAAGTTATCCCTGCCCACAGAGGAGGGATTGGAACTAGATGCTTAGGTACTTTCTAACCAAAACCATTCCACAATTCTGTGATTTTATGGTGTATGTTACTGTGCAACCTCCAACGAGAGTTTGTTAGAACAGACAGACTTTTCTGAATGGAATTAAGGTCTTTTTTATTAATATCTTAAATCCAGCCTGTGTGGAAAACCTGATATAATCTATTAGGTATGTTTGAGATGAATAATGTACAGTATAAGTTAAAAATAACATTGTGATTGGTATTGCTCTTTCACTATGGCCTACAGCAGGTGTGGCACTCTTCAAGTTGTTCCTTTCGCTTTAATCTGCACTTGGTATGGGAACTTTCCTTCCAGACATACCATTTCAATTTCAACTATGCAGGCGTGACATTGCCTTGTCAGAAAAAAACAGCATGAGCTTTTGGACATCTTCTAGGTGGTCCTTTCTTTTTTTATTGCAATGATACAAAATACATAAAAGGAGATGAACATTTCATATGTTTGTGTAAATATATACTTGACTGTTTTTAAAAAACAAAGAAATATGCCCTTAAAAAGCACAAAATTCTCTGAAGAAATTCACCTACATCTGGGTATTTTGGATAAAGAATTAAATGTTCCAGTTATTTTGCTGTAAAAATAAAACAGTGTGACACCATATTTAGTCAATCAAAATTATGAATTTCTAACCAATTGGTCCTCAAATTAGAGATATGCATTAATGGAGTATATTATCTTATTGACTGATATTATTTCAGTTTTAGAGAAATAATCGCTCAGGTACATATTCATGTATTTTTATTGCTAACTTTTTACTTTTGATCATGACTATGTGTCTTCATAAACTTCATAAACTTTCTTCCATAAAGGAAATGCTGACTATTTTAGGTTTTCAACTCTATGTAATGATTTATGAACTTAAATTCACCACCATGCATTATTGCCATGTGTGATATATCATATAATTTTCATCTATAACTCCTTCTCCTTGATTCATTATGCATAGGCAATGTTTACATAAGAGTTCAGTTAGTTTATAGGAAGACAGCTGGTAGACATACCTGTTTCTATTTACGGAGACCTGACACAGAGATTATAGGTGATGACTGTGTAAGTAGTTGAATCCAATGTCAATGACAAGTAAAAAGAGCATTCAAAGTTTCTTATGGTAAAAATGTGAACTTCTAGGCCTTGGTTCAGTCAGCCATGCCACACAAATAGGTGCCCAGTGTCATTTCATATACTGTAGGATACAATATTGAATATAAAGGTAAAACAATCAAGTTGAAAGACTGAATTCCCTAGAGCTATATGGATTAATTTCACCTCAGAGGCCAGTGCTTTTAGGTCTCCAGTCCAATTAGCAAGACATATGGCTTACTGATTAAGGAAAAGGTAGAATGAACAAATATTAGCACATTTCGTAGTCACTGGACATATGAATCAAAATGCTGAAGTTAAGTAGCACACTCTGCAAAAATACAATTCAGGGGCTTGATTCAGTTGCCTCAATGTTCACATGTAGTGACATTCCTCTTCTTTGTTTCACTCTTTTTTTTTCTTTTTTTTTTTTTTTTTTGTTGTTGTTTTTTGGTTGTTTGTTTGTTTTCTTTTTTTTCAGGCTGTTATAGAAAAGGTTCAGGAAGTAGATTCTTCTCACTTTGTTCTAGGGAGACTGTATTTCATGATCCTTTTGAATCCTACATGGAAGCATGCAACAACTTGCTCCTTCAGTTTCTGATGAGACCCTGTGTCCTAGTGCTGCTTGTTAATTTTTTTTCCGGGCAAAACTATTGTGTTTCAGATGAATAATTCAATATTAGTTGTTGCAAATCCTGCAATTCTGAAAGAGTAAAGGTCTTCATTCTAGTACCACAGAATGAATTTGACCTCTGCTATTAGAACACTTCTTTATACATGCAGCTACATGCATCAGTGTAAATATATACTGAGAAAGCACAAGACAAAAGAGAGTTTCATGTTTTCAGTACTTATAATGGATGTGGGACTAAGTCTAAAGAAGTCTTCTCAGTTGCACTGAGGGCAAAAGTGATTTGAACGAAATTTTCCATGCAAATTCTCTTTGTGCAGTTTGGAAGAGTCCCTTGATGGAAGTAGTGTCAAACCTGGCCCACTGCAGTTTTAACTTCAAATAACCCCAGTAAGCTTTGACAGGAAAAAAAATAGTTTAACAATGACCCATTGAAAGGTCTCATTATCTTTCCTGTGCAGTGCACATAGGAATAAGCTGTTCACATTCTTTTTAACCTTGCTGGAAATGATTCACTTATAATCAGAAAGGCTACACATTCATAAAGAGGAGAAAGATGTTCCATTAGTATGCAGGAAGGATCCTTCCAGGTTAGTCCATATTTGGTTTGAATTAATTGCCTCTGTATTAAATACAGAGCAAAATCCAAACCTTTTGAATTTTATTTAATGTTCTTACACACGGGAACTTTTTCATACTTATGAAACACTGCTTGGTGTCATAACAATCATTACCAGGTATTGTCATGATTCATCTTGTCAAAGATCCACTTATGAACTCCATACTATGTGCTGACATTGTACATTTGAATAACTGCAAAAGAAGATTTGATATGATGTAGCGCTTCAAATCAAAGGTTCAATATTATGCTTTGACATAGTACATCATAGCAGCTGTGGAGGAAAAGCCATTAAGATGGATCAAGTTAATGTGTAGCATGGAGCCATTAACACTAAGATTTTTGACATGATTTATCTTAATAGCTCGATATCTGTACCAAAATAACATATTTTATCATGTTAGGGATCCATATGTTAACAGCTCAAGGACACCGTATATACTGCATTGCTTTGAATATGTAAGGAGGAGCACATTGCACACATGTGAGCTTGGTTTACTTGATGAGAAAGGAGGACAGAGACCTTGCACCTCTCCTTGCTGCATTTTCCTTCACAGTATCATATACTCCTTCCTCAGGGAGGGTTCTGGGCAGAGCGCTTCAAGAGTAATTCACTCTCCCAAGAAGAATTGTAATTAGAGCTCCCACAATAGTTAAGCAGCTGGTGTTCTCTGACTGCTGCTTCATCAACTGTTCATAATTACTTCATTGTTCCCTTGTGCTCCCTTCCAGCTGATGGCTTCTTCCACCTGTTGTCTCTCATTTTACACTTTGAATGCGAGCTCTTTTGCACACGTTATATTTATCCAAGGCAGTCTGTGATATCTTACAAGCAGTCTCATAATACAAACTCCCTTTATAAATGATGACAATGATGATGATAATAATAATAACACTGCAAGATGAAACTTGTTGAAGTAAACTGCTTTTTTTTCAAGTATCTTGCTAAAAGAGGCAGTGGAGGTCACGTCGAAGTCCAAAGGCAAAAGCACAACTTGAAGAAAGCTTACTCTACTCTTGGCTGTGAATCTGGGAGACAATTGTGAATAGGGAGGCTATAAAGTGTTGACTGAAAGAGAATTAGAGTGGCAAGCAAAGAAACAGTCCCTGCTTGATTTCTTTTGTGCTCTGCAAAACAGGGCTTTTTATATGCTTAGAGAAATGCACAGGAGAAAACCGATTCCATCATCTGTTTATCTTCCCTTCTGGAACACTGATATCATACGGAATTTTGGTTGGTCAAAAGGGGGACAACACAAAAGATGCTTTTCCAAATAAAGTGGGCAGGTATTATTCCCACAGATCCAAATGGGTTAGTTGTGTAACCAGCTATTGTAAACAGCTGATCTCTAAGTGCCAGAATATGGGCTAAAATGGACAGCTTCAAGATCAACAGAAATAATAAAAGTTTATCCATTTCTGTGACAATAAAGAAAGAACTGTTGTTTCATCCATTATGAAGCAATGCTATAAAACCTAAAAAACAGGAGCTTTTTGAAATGTTTTGTTTGTCTCTTTTTTCTGATGCTAGTTGTTTGGTAAATGTAGTTTAATAGCCCTGCTACGGAATTCAACAGAATACTATGGAAGAGATCTTGCAGATTTTCAAAGTGATTTTTTTTGTATGAGATTCTGCTTCATTTCTTCTAATCCTTGATAATTGATGTAGAGTCTTTCTTTAAAAAAATTATGCTTACAAATTATTTTTTCTCAGTAGTATCTAAAATCAACATACTGTCAAAAGATACTTACAAGCCAACTATACAGTGGGATCCCACCTATACTTGTTCCTTGAAATTACTCTAGCGTCATTTTACTGCAGAGACCTGATAGTTTTAACTAAGGATGCTTATTAGTAGCAGCTGCTACTGGTGTTCAAAAGCCATGTTAAAAATAAATTTTAAAAACCCTTTCTTTTGTGGTCTGTGACAAAAAGATGTACCTAAAATCAGACTAGCTGAAAGTTCAATATTTAATGTTACACATCAATAATAACTGAAGTGAATTTCACCTGTAATGTTTTGTTCATTCAAAAGAAGTTGAATGATGAAACAAACCGCTCGCAGGGTTTTCCAATGATATCATCAGATCCTAAAAAGCCAGCAGTGATACATGACCTCAGAATAGAACAGGTGAGTATCTTTAGTGATGCACAACAGATTTTAATTTAAGAGTACAACTATTTTGTTTGAGATACTTTCATAATATACTTTGCCAACAGGGGAAATATCTCAAGGTTTAGTGTTAGACTTATTCATCTTTCTTTACCTAAGGAGCAAGGCTGATGCTTTATGCCAATGGCCAAAAGATTTTCTTATAATTTGGAAAGCTCTGCTCTAGAAAAGGTAAAATGAAATTTTGAAGCTGTTTCTGTACCTTTTCTGCAATTCTCCAAATAGCAATGCTATCTGATTTGTAGACAGCATACTTCTCACCCAATTCTTTTTTTGTTTTGCTTTTTTTTCTGCAGAACACTCTAAAAGTCTATTTTTCATTTCACAAGAAGCAAAAGGTGAAGCACTGCAAATTCTTCTTTTACAGCCAGTCCTGTTTAGCAGCCTATTGAGCCCATTTGCTGTTCAATTCCAGTGTTGTTCATAGAGGCATCTGAGAATTAACATGGTGATTTTCTCTAGGTGAAGCTCTTAATTATCCTTTCTAAGCTCATGCTATGCTTTCCCACCCACAGGGAAAAAAATCTTACTGCAAAAGATGTTTCTTTGGCCTGATATTAATAAATTCTTTGTAGCTTTACTTCTGTTTAACTCGCAGAAGTCAATATAACACTATGTGTTAAAAGATCATTGTGCTTCCAAAATCTATGGTGTGCACATCTTAAAGTCACACTTAGTTTGATCTTTTTTAACTGTGGGAGCTATCTGTCAAAAAGTAGATTTCAGTTGCACCCCACTGCTATCTTAATGTGTTTGAACTTTATGAGGTATTTTATTGGTGACTAAATAGGAGTATTTTAAACTCAAGCAACATGTAAATTATATCCTACTAAGGTGCTACATTCTTATTTTTTAAAATAACACAAATAATAATATATAAGTACCTCAGCAAAGAAAATCAGACTGATTGCACTATGTCTATGCAGTTGAACCCAGGAATGCACCAAATACCACATGTGCATGCCAAGAAGTCTCCCAGTTTCCGGATCAAACCTCAGAGACACAGTGACCATTTCCATGGTCAGAAAAGCCAGTAGATCTTCTGGTTAGGGGCCAGAGTGTCTTCGAGCCATGTCCTAAGAGACAGGAGATACTAAATCTTAGGTTACTTGGAATGTAGTACTAGGATAGGTCCAAGAAGTGAATCTGAAGGCTAAATCTCTTATCGTTCACAAGTATTCCTTGCTAGCTTCCTGCCTTTAGGATTATTTCAAAGACAAACCTGCTTGAAAGGGGACTGTCCCTAAGCAGAAGAGATGCTAATTAGTTTCTGTCATTTGGCCTTGCATGCCATTACACACTTTTTTCCTTTAACAGAGCTGACATAGCTGAAGAGATTTGATAGTAATATCTAAACTCGTTTTCTTCTTCCATGATTTCCACATAAATTTTTCACTACAGTCACATTTTTCTGTGATTTTGCAATATTTTGTTCAAACTCGCTGCAATCTTCATGTTTTTCGGGAGGAAAAAAGTAGCTTCAACAAACATTTTTCCCCATCTGCCCACATCTAATTCCAATTGTGTGTGTTTTTATGTTAGCACGGCTGCTCAAATAGTACATTGCAGCTATAAAAATTAATCATTAGAAGTTCAAACCACAGAGACAAAAGTAAAAAAATTGATGATTTTAAATGGGTTACAATAACAAAATGTTGGTGTATCCTTCATGTGGCAGTGTTTACCAATACCAGTTCTGCTGTTTATCAACACAAACTCTGAAAGAAAATCATTTGAAATTGAAAATTCTGATTTATTATCCAATAAGGACTTAAAGAATTATCTTTTGAGGAATGTAATCACCAGCCAATACCTTGAATAAAGATTAATTCAGGGAGCTGTGAGGAGTTATCAAATTCATAGTGAAATTCCAAACCCAGAATTCAGCATATAGAAATAAAAAGACTGAACTATTTCTCCATCAGTGTTTCACTTAATTCTTTCCTTCTTCATGTTGTCTTGCAGGTACTGATCATAATGAGGTCAGAAGCCTGGAAGTAATAAAATGATCTAAAAATTCAGAACTAACAAAAAAAGTATTTATTAAAAAAAATCACATTCAGCTTGAGAGTGTTTACTGTTCTTGTAGGTAGTTAGTCCTGGCAGTTTCTTAGAGGTTTATTTGTATCCTTGAATGCTTAGGGATGATGGAATATATGGATATGGAATAGTCAAGAACCAAAGAACATATGGGCCAGCCTAAATAATAAGGTGTCACTTTCCAGAAGTTGTAAGTAAAGGACTTCCACACTTTCCTTCTGCATCTTTTTGCTCAGCTTGATAAGTTGAAAACAAATTTTTATTGTCAGAACTAACCCTGCACTGGCAGAAAATGGTGCTTCTTTTGTCCCTTAAGGGGATAAAGAGATATTTTTCTCATTAAGGCAGAGAATCTGTGGGAAAAAATCATACCACCTGAATTAAGGGAAGATGAGTGAGGGGTTGGAGTTGGGAACTTCCATCTGCAGACTGGGTCCAACTCAAGATGTGAACTGCCAATTAGATTGGCCTGTTTGTCCACAGTGACCCTCATGGAACCTAGGCTGATAAAATCCATTACCTCTCTCAGTTCCCAAAGTTCATTTGAAGAAGTGAGAACCTGGCACATGATACAGGAGCACAGACTGTGATGCACAGAACATGTTTTTCCTCTTTGAAACACACAAGGCTTTAGACTTAAGAACAAGGGCTCTCTGTGGTGGGAAGGTGACAGGACTGCCTCTGCTATTACAGGGGGAACAGAAGTGAGACAAGGAAGAAAAGAGATATGCATTCCTTCTGAGGACTGCAACAAAAAGGGAATGCACATTTGATTGGTGCTTTGAGGAGGTATAAAATAATCACAGTATGACTTCCTGACTAGAATGAGATGAACTATTTCCAGCAAATAATTTATTTGATGAGTCAAGTCCCATTTAATAATCAATAATCCCACACAGCTTGGTTGCTATTTGATGATGTTTGACTATGCAAACATATTTCATCATGTGGATTGGACAAATAACCCTGTTTTAACTGTGCTCATAACTCATCACTATTTGCCTTTCATGGTGTGTGTTTTGAGCATCAAATTTTCACAATATTGTTTTTTTGTTTTTATGAGATGTCAAAAATTTTTTTTCAGGAGGTGAAAGAGAATTGCTGATAATCTGGTGAACGCTTCCAATAAAACCTTTATGTGGACATGCTCTCAGGAGAATGTCATCCGGCTCTCACCTACTTTCAATTTTTTAGTAAAGCTTAATATTGCTTAAATATCCTCATAGGAACCACAATGAAAAAGCTGCAGATACTATTAGAGAGTATTTGTAGGCTGAATCTGGCTTTTACAACATTTGTCTAGGTTGTCTTCATGCTATTATGCAGTTTTCATTCTGCTACTGATTGTCTGATTTTGTATTTCCTCTGAATGTAGCATCCTGCTTCATATGCTGTGACCCATGCCAAAATGTTGCACTTAGATATTCTGTGGTTCTCTGCAAACTGTCTGCCTTTGTCTTGAAACAAAAATGTTAGACCTGTAAAAACAGTTGCATCCTGTGCTCCCAGGTTCATCTAAGTACAAAAATTCCATTAAAAAAATCGTTTATGTTTGGTTTTACAGCTGTTTTCACAGGTAAAGACAGAAGAATTATTTCTTTTGTTAGTAGCAGTTTCTTTCTGAGTCGTCCATCTTTTATTGTCTTAATTAATAGCCTTGAAATACACTCCACTGTGACACAACGTGCAGTCAGCACGCAGATTATACATTTTTAAATCCAAGGCATAAACTCTCTATTTTCCTTTTAAGAGCTCTGATATTTGAGCCAAGGTGAATTACCAGCTTTTATCTACATCTCTTGACTGCTGCTTAAGAGGATTAGTGGCACTGGTTCGCTTTGTGAGGACAGCTAAGAGTAGCCAGATCAATTGCAACTCATAGTCAGAAATCAATGAAATGTGTCTCAGTAAATCTGACTGATCCATGGGTCACTACAGAGTGCATTATCCTGGCTGTACTCTGTTACAAGATTAGACCCAGAAATAATCATCAGATTTTCTCTGCTCTTTTAAAACACTCTTTACACTCCTATTGCTGTTCTGTGGTAAAGAAACTTCAGACAGGCACAATGAGGGCAATACCACCATGCAAATAAAAAAGGCTTCACCCTTTAGGTCATCCACTGAGGAAGAAAGACAAAGTACCATTTTAGCCCTGGTGGCAAAAAAGAGGTCAAACAAAATTTCAAAATTCAGAGACGGTGTTTTCTCAACTAGAAACAGAAACGATATAAGGTCAAACCTCTGGACAGCGCAAGTCAGTGAAACCTTCACTAAATTTAACACAGTTCTTTCAACTTACTGCCAGGTGGGATCTCCCCAGAATGTTGCTGATGGGCTGCTTGTAGAAGCCAGCATACCTTATGAGACACTAGCTTTGTTGTGAATAACCACAGGCCCTGAATACCATTCAGAAAGCAAGGTGGAGGAAGAAAATTACTTTTCTTAATCTAATTTGCTGTATGTTTTTTATGGCAGGGCTTCACACAGTTGAGCACTTCCTTCAGTTGGAGAGTTGCAGAGCAAGGCTCGTGCGTGCTGCTCAGTGAGGGCTAACCTGCGCCATGAGGACAGTGCCTCCAGTGAAAGATGCACATCCTATGAGTTCTGATTTGGCACACTGTGGAGGTGCAAGCCACTGCTTTACCCTGACCATATAGTAATAGTGCAGCAACTGCAGCAATGCAGCCTGAGTGAGTGGGCTGACAACCCCATCAACTCATACACAAAAATATGGTGGGCAGAGGTGAGGAAAACTCAGACAGGAGATTAAAAGGAAATACGGGGAGGTAAAATGATCTGTGTAATAACCTTGATGAAAGCTGTACTGGAAGGCATGTAAAATTACTGGGTTGTGCAGTTAGAGACAAATGCCAAAAAGATTTCATGAGATGGTAGTTCAAAGCACTGAAACCTCTGTGCTCTTCTAACAAGAAAAGCTACTTCTGCAGAATAGTCACACCTGTCTGAAAGGAAAATTCTATCTTTATTTTTGGATGATAGAACATCCACAAACATCATTGTAATCAATGAGAACAGGTGAGACAGCAGGAATGTGGTTATATTACACACTGTTCTACTTACTAACTTAATATCTATACACAGGGCTGACTGTTCACAGACTGTCCATGTTCATAAATAAAAGTAAAGAACATTTTTTAAAGCTCCCCTCCCCCAATGTTGCCAGCTCTGCTTAACAAACACGTTAGTCTAATGAATGTAAATTACTCTTAGAATGATATAGTCCTTACTTAAAATAAAAATGTTGAAATATTATGTTGTCTGATATACAGAGATCCATAAAAGTAGCTATTAAATTTGGAATAAGAGTACAATGTGGAGTTTATTAAATGAAGAAATACAACAAGATTACTTTTATGTACCATGAATTCATTTCCATGGTTAAGGATTAGCTATAAGAAGCTCTCAATACGGAATCAGAGACTGCCAGCATGGGTGCAATAAACTTTTCATAATGGTTCATAAGATTATACTAATTAGGGATAATCTAATTTGAACAATTTTTATCTTCTCAAAAAGTAATATGATGTCACTCTATGGGAAGAGTCACTACCCAGGCTCCAGGGATGTACTGAAAAAACACACATGTTATCTGTAATATTAAAAATTATGGTTGATCCATGAGACAGTCTTAGATCTACCCTTCTCCTCTCAAAAGATCCACCATATAGACTGTTAAGCCCCCATAATTATCTCCCCTACTTGTGACAAGCATGGACTAATCAGTCTCTGAGGGAGTTTTCCTGCAGATCATTGGGAAGCATGCGTATGTTTCACATTGCTTATCAAGCTATTTTGTAAGCAGTATCACATAAGAGCTGACAAAAGTTCATTATCCTCATCTGGACTAGAATGACTCCAAATTAGGAAAAAGAGATAAGCCTTTTTTTTTTCTTTTTTTTTTTTTCTTTTTATTTTTATAGAGAAACAAAAATCTCTCTAACTTGCATTGCAACAAAGAAGATCTCAGCTAAGAAAAAAACAGGCTAGGTTCTAGCTGACTTTAATCCCATATTAAAAGATTAGAAAAAACATCTGAAGAAATCAGTGATAGTCTAATTGAGGTGCTCGCCTTTAATCCTGTGAGTAGACTCCCCCTTGGATACCAGGATCTGTCAGTGCATAGTCTTGGGAATTCTCTAAGGAAAAATAAACCACTACAAATGGACATACAACATGCTCTCTCACATTTAAAAAGAGAAAGAAAGAAAACAAAAATCTAAGAGATGCCAATATCAAAACATATTCTCTACTAAGAAAAAGAAATAAAATGAGGTACAATATCAAATGAAAACAAAGTACATTAGATGAACTACAGTTATTTTGGGAGTTCTTTGATAACACCTACAAATGTAACCTGAAAGAAAACCAGCTGGCTTGGTTCTGCTCTCCTCATTCAGATCAAAATGCCACCTTTGCTTTTTATTTTTCTAGTAATTGTATTTCCATCCAACAACCTGCAATATAAGTGTATTAAAACCAAATCTTTGGATTAGTCCTTTAGAAAGATGTTTAAAATGATCTATAGTGTAACCAGTGCACAGAGGAAAAACAGACAGAGGATTAGTATTCATTTACATTTGTCTGACAAATAAGGCTAAAAGATATACAAAAAGAGAGAGTCATATAAATTCACTATAATGCCAAGTCAAACTTTTTCATATTAGAAAATATTAAAGGAAGAGACACTTCATATGGATGAAAAACAAAACCAGTAAAATTAAGCTGGGATTCTGCCAGTCAGTAAAACAGCACCAGTTTGAAAACAAATGACCAATATGGTAATATATCTATTTGATTGTAAAGATGCAGACTAGGATTTGATTTCAAACACTTTCACGTCATGTACATGCATTCCATTGTTTTAAGAACTATTCTTCCTTGCTTTATACTTTTTCCCAATATTTAGTGAGTCATTTCCCTAGCAGCAGGGTTAAACATAATTTTCTAGTGGCTATTAAGCAGCGAACATGTGGATATGCATTGTGTTGATAAATATCTATTTAAAATTTTAGTAAAGAGAAAATTAAGAAACTTTTTCTAATAAGTCAGATTTAATGTCAGTGTGTTAACTTGACCAAAGCTGAAACTATCACATTTTAGAGTTGTGCTTTTGGGGTGTACATTTGCATAAAACCAGAGAAGACAACTAGAGTAAAAGATGAAAAACAAAATCATAAAAAAACCCCATCAGATGGTATTTCAGCATGAAAAATCAAGGTAACATTGCAAGCAGACACAATAAAAATAAGAGAGGTTTTATTGCCTGGAAAATTACTGTGATTCATGGTTCTAAATTATGTAAAGATATATAGATAATGGAAATATGAACTGTATAAACATAAATGTGTTTGCTTTCCATTCAACATATTCTATATTAATATAAAGCAGGGTTAAATCACTACATGTTTGGAAAATTTTATTTCCTCTATAAATAAATTCAAGACATGAGAATGTCATTTTGAAAATTTTAATATACAATTTAATATTTTATTAACAATGTTTAAGAAAAAGATTCATATGTTTCAGTTATTTTGTTGTAAGGCAGTACAAAATGTGATAGGAATCAGTGTAAGGCAGCAAGTTCCTATGGCTTGGCATAAAGACTGTGAGCAAATTAAAACAGTCGAATGCTCTTAGTATTTCAAAATTCATGACGACAATGGGGGGAGAAGACTCTAAAAGTGTCTGATCCAGCATGGATCCAGCATTGGCAGACTTTGCTTTTTTAAAGGAGAGCTTTGTGTATGTGAGGTGTGTAAGAAGTGACAATGCAGAGTAGGAGAACAACAGTACCCAAAACACAGGTCTCTGAGAACCTTGTGGATAGGCTGAGTACCTTAAATTGACATTGAATTAGACAAGAGTGGAAGGTACTGAACATGCATTGAATTCAACAGCAGTTGAGTTTCTAAGCACTTTGACAGATCAAGACCCCAATTTTTATTTTGTCTTTCATAACAAACAATGCCTCAAGGCAAGTACATACAGTAGGAATTTTGCATAAAGTTAATTGTTCAGTATACATAAAAATGACTTCTTAATTTTAATGAGGCTCAAACAGACACTGACCTAGTCGTGTGATCTTCTGGTGTGTGGACTTCTTGTAGTTATCAACAGTACAAACTGATTGGGAATAAGATTTTTTTTCATCTCAGATTAGTGATAGGTTTGATAGAAACTCAGCCCATGCAGGGCTGCATTAGTTCTGCAAGCGGAGTGGGATAGAACACTGTGCCTTGAAGGTTGTAGCAGATAATATACATTTTACTGTAATTTCTTTTTGCAAGTTGTGCAAAAGGCATCCAGGTCTTTCCTGTTTTCCTGCACAAATCAAATAAAGACTAAACATGGTGAACATTTTATGTGAAGCAGTGAGGGATTTCATTTGTTAGCATTTGATCAAAGAGTTGTGTAAGAGTTTTGCATGATATACAGTGTTAAAAGAACAGGCATATTTAATCTTAATACAATTCGTTTATTCAGAAATATTCTTGCATTGACACTAGTAAATCTTTGGAGAAGTTTCTTAAAGGAGTGTACAGAAAGCAAGCACATTCATAATGTCCCCATATTTCCTTTGGAAAATTTGATAGCCTTTTTGAACTGCTTGCTTCAATATGGTCTATTATCTGAAATCCTCCCTGCAATGATACTTAGGACCAGTGACTTCAAATTAATATAAGGTAGTTAGGATGAAAACCCTCTGTGCACAGTATAATTCTAGTAAATGACAAAATAATTAAATAACACATGCTACAGACTCCAAAGGTAGATGTTTATGATAATGTAACAGATAATAATGTTGGATGGTATGTTAAGAGGAGAAAAGAGCAGCTTCTGCTCTAAGATGCCTGCACTTATTGCTTCTATTGAAATGTCATCTATTAAGGTACAGAATTTAATCTATATGTGGTAGAAGAATGACTCCTAAGAAAGTGGCTCTAGCGCTGCAACCATTCATTGCTGATGGGGAAAAAAAGATCTTCCATTCTGTTAAAATGAATACTCCAGTTTTGCCTTTGTCTAGTCTCTGGTCCATTGATTATGAGGCATTACAGGTTTTTAATGAAGAACCATTACTACAGGATTGCCTTTGACTTTTCAGATCATGGGAATGTTTGTTTAATCAGAGCATGACTTTTGAGAATGGGATATTCTAGATTTAAGTACCACATCAATGATGCATCAACTCAAGAGATTTAAAAAACTTATTCCATAGCATGTGAAATTTTGCTTGACAACCTTTAAGGCTAATGCAGGTAAATAAGTAGGCACAGTGACTTGAATGCATATCTGAGCTACTGGTTTATAGTGGGATTTTTTTGGCATAGATTACATTTTCTTATGTTTCTCTGAGTCACAAACATTTAATGTGAAGTACATAAGAACTTGTGAAGAAAATGGATAACTGATCTTCCAGCAACCTATATGTGAGTTAATACAATTTATATTTGCACATAAATACATGTGCACAGTTTATGCTTGTAAGTATATATTTTATATTTCTTTTTACTATAGTCTTAATGTATCAGGGTAATTCTTAATACAGTAAATCCTCCCATATGAATATTTTAATAAGTTCAAATTACTGATTTCTAAAGCTTTCTCTTGAAAAGATCCATTCTTTCCTTTCAAGTGAACATTTTGTTAGGGAAGACTGATAGATTAATCTGTTTTACTCCCTTTGCAATCTTCCTTTCACCCTTAATTACACAGACTCCCAGGCCTCTACTCATTTCACATATGTATATAGTCAGTTTTTAAAACATTTGTGCATATTAGAAGAGAAAACTCAGCTTGGCCCATTCATCTTTTCTCCATCAAGACTACCTAAAATTATCTCTACTTGATTTCACAGGTAAGAGTTAAGGGTAACGAAAAAAAAAAAAGGACATGAGAATGCTTAAAAACTGTACCATTTATCTGGTGAGAAGTTAACAATACTCATTTCTTATCTCACAAGTCTGAAAGTCAGAAAAGGGTTTTGCTCTCTAGTGATGTGATTTCTGGAGATCTGATATGCTCTTCCCATTTGGCTCATATCCTCCTTGTTTTTTATGTCAAGTAGTAGATGGAAGCTTATGGCGTGAAAAGAAAAATAAAGAAAACCTCAGCAGATACCTTTGTTAAATATTTTATAAAGATGTCAGTGTTATGCATCTACCTGTTTTCTTTCGTCTCCAAATTAATAAAATTAAGTGTAGATCTCTTAAAGAGATACTTTCAGAAGTAGGAAAAATCTAAAAGGGATTTACCTAAATGATTTTATTATCTTTAAAATACTTTTAGTGATGCAATTTCTGAAGCTTTTAGCCTTCAGGATAACCTTACGTTCTCTGGAACTATTTAGTTGTGTTTCACTGATCAAGAATTGAACCCTTGGTTTTGAATTTAGGTTATCAAAATATTACTAAAGTGATTAATATTGCAAATACATTATACCTCACCGCCTATTTGGTTTCAATTGATAGGGGACAGACATATTAAACTCGGATTTAATATTTATAAATGCTACAATTTTTTAGTTTCTGCTCCTGAAGGAGGTCCCTCCTCCAGGCTGTGGCCTCACTGACCTTCCACAGCAACCACGTGTGATCTGACTCTTCTCACTATAACCAACACTAATTTTTAAGGGCAGCCTGAATAACCAGCTTGTGCTCCTAAGACTGTTTTCTAGTGATGTTTCTTCATCGAAACTCCAGTTAATTCTAAATGGAATAGTACATTTGGGGCAAAACACCAATGTGAGGGGTAAGTTGAGCCACAGAGCCACAAAGGCAGGACACGTATCTGTGTAATCCGTTGGCCAAAATGAGGAAGCAATGCAGTAACACTGTTTCCCTGTGCTTAGGTCTGGAGTCATCTCACTTGCAGCTGGATAGGGGTCTTTTTATTGCAGTTCATAGGCACAGCTAATTAAAATATGTGTGTGTGTATGTGTGTGGACAAAGAGAGCCAGTAAGATCATCTTCTCTGATGTTTTTCAAGACTAGGTACTAAGATTAATTAATAACAAGGGAAGTTCTCTATAGGAGAATGGGCTATTAGCAAGGGTACAAAAAACAGGCCCCTGAACATTGTGCGAATTCACTGTTCCTAATAGCTTGACATGATAAAGCTGACAGCCTAGATTTTGCAGGCACAGGCATAGCCCCAGATAGGGAGAGCTCAGCAGATAGGGATCAGTAGCAACACAGCTACACTTTTCTTCTCTGAAGAAAAATCAATATTATGTGCTTTTTTTCCCTTCTTTGGCTTTAGCACCTTAGTTCAGAGTTAGGAGCACTAATTCCCACACTTCAAAATGTTCTAAAGTTTCCTTCACATACTTTCCCAAAGATGAACTTTTACCTAGTGCTGCGTGAAATCATTCCTTATTCTACTGAAATGTGAAAGTGCAGCCAGAAAAGGCTTAGAGAAAAAGTAAGTGAAAATGTAAGACTTGTTTAAAGAGAAGGAGCGGGTTGAGTTTTGCCCACACTTGACTTGACTTTCTTACAACTTGTGTAGCCTTTCTATACTTGTATGGCATTGAAACACATAAACTATGAGACAGGCATATGCATTGTCCATTATAGCATGAGTCCAATACATCGGTCAATACATTGTCCAAGATACATCTTTGCCGTAGCTTGGAATTCTGGTATTGCTTTTATGGAAATTAAAAAAAAAAGAAAGTAACTAACTGTAATTGCCATGTTAGTCGTGTTGATGGAATAGCTTCCTAGCTTTAAAGAGTAAAAGATCTAATTTTTATTGTTTTCTGCTTTTGACTTCTCTAAACTTGCACAAAAACTAACCTTCCTTTGGCATTCTGACCAGACTACTGAATTTGCAATTTATTTAATTATGAGTAATGATATCTATTCTGTTGCCATTTTGTCCATTGCATATTTATTGAAGGATTTTATGCCTTTACTATTCCAATGCTTAATCATTTAAATTTTATTGCTCTCATTTTAATAGAATTTTGTTCTGTCAGAATGAGACAAATATACACTTTAACAAGTTTATCAATTTAATTGTTCAGATGATAGGTGTTAGGAAATTATAAACATTAATAAAATTTTATGAAATAAAATGTGCCATTAAAATAAGAAGTTTGGTTTTTTTCATTCTTTACACTACTGGCATTTAGCATCTTGTAAATATTCAATTTGCTTGCACATTTGTAAATTATTTTTCATCTATGTAATTGACTTTATTACTGTGGCCATCGAGGTGGCAAAATATTCCACCATCTAAATACTAACACAACTAAAAGAAAAGTTGTGCTTCTTAGAAAATTACATACCTAATGATTTTTTTTGGCTATAAGCAGATGTCCTCATCACAGGAGTGGTGAATCTAAAATGGTTCAGTTTGCAGTGTTGAGATAGTGTTACAGTTTTAGGAAGCCACACCAGAGCTGTGTAAAGCTGAAGCTTACACTCACTGTTCAAACACATGGAAGAGCAGGAGAAGTAAAAGACCCACAAGCAACTGTGATGGCCTCTGCAATTTTCTGCACCCATAAGTTTTTTTGCAGCAGTTTGGTGACTGATGTGCTAAGTACTCTGAAAATTATGCAGCTGTTTTCAGAAATTTTGGGAAACAGAAAGAGAGTATAACAAGTTTTGTTTTGTTGTTTTTTTGTTTTGCTGTTTTTTTCTTTTAAGGTACCTTTCACTTTTCTCTGTTCTCTTTACAGGCAAGGAATTTCTCTTTCTGTGTCAGAAACAAGGGTTATTCTTCTTTTTATAGTTCCACGTTCCTTTTCATTAGTCCTTTCTCCATTTCTCTTCCTGAAAGGAGAAGTTACTGCCACAAAAAATCCCCTACTGTGCTTGCTTAGATAAGAATATCTCAGTGTTCACGGACTTGGTTAAGCTGTTTAGTTACCTAGAGGCACGAGACTGTTATGCATGCCAAACGGCCTGAAAATTTTTAAAAAGAAAAGTGAACAGTTAAGTCAAAAGAGAAAGGAAGTAAAAAAATATTCAAACTACTTTTGCTCATGCTACTAGTGAAGATATCTCTCTTTCTTCTCCTAAAACTGATTGTAGTTAAGGGAATATTTGACTCTCAAGCCACAGTATTTTCAGAAAGGATGCACATGTATGTTATACCATAATACCCCCTGTTTTACATTCTTCCCTCCTATGTTTGCGAGTTCCTCCTCCATGGAGTTTCTACATTTCTGACACTCAAATGCAGCAATCTACAATCCTTGTTTGCTTGTGCCCTAGTGAGCTTTTGCTCTTCTAGTTCTTTCAGTAGATCATCTTTAGCTTTCCCATCAATTTGAAGGCTTTTGGTTTCATCTTGATGGCTCTGAACTCCTTAGATCCGACTGCCTATCTCATGTCACTTCTTGCTAATATGGTACCTACTCCTCACTTTGATGCAGTAACTTTTCACCTTCCTTCCAACTTTCCATGAGTTTGGAATCCTTTTCTTGTGTATTTATTTTCTTGACTACTGGCTCCTTTTCCTTGCAACCCTTACTATCTTTCTTCTTTTAGAGCCATTCTCAAAACATTTTTCACCTCAGTATGAAGCTGAAAATGTATGGACAGTACCACAGATTTAAAACTGCACAGAGGTATCTATCTGAGCTATATCATTCCCTTCCTGGCACTGTGACTTGAGGTAGGAACATCTCACCAGAAGGAGGTGTGTGAAATAAATCAGATGCCAATTTCTTTGCAATGGTGTAAAAGGGAGCCCAGGGTCACTGTGTCACTGCAGATCTATATAATACAGAGACCAAATTCACTCTAGAATAATCTCAGCATATGTATCAACATTTTAACTGTCTTATACTTAAATAACTGTGAATACATGCATAATACTGTTTTCTAAGTTTCACATCTAAAATATGAGGGAATATTGACACTTTTTAGTTAAAAATGCAAATATAAACCAATAAAAATACCAAAAGGAGAAAGTTTAGCTTTTCTTTCTCATCCATCTGTGGTATGTTAGAGGGACCTGATATTTTACTCGGTTCAAAGCCAGAGGTGGAGAAAAGTAGACCTGAGGAAGCCTGATAAAAATAAGAGGTGGATTGTGTCCATATCCTTAATTTGATCTTGAAACTAATCTTCTGAGTGCTATAATCTGACAAACAATTATTTTCAATAATCTTAATTGTCTTCTGTGTTACTCTTATTACTATTTCTACTGGTTTCATGCCTAGAGATATATCATATACCAGCATTATAGTGTGTGCTCTGCATCTTACTGAAGAACTAGGGAAAAAAAGTTTGACTCTGTAGAAAAATTCTACAATTTTATGTAATGTAAATGGCCATTGGAAAGGACATCCAACTACTCACAAAATACAATTAAAATATAGCGTTGCTGAGGGAAGGCATAATTTTACAAATCAGTAAAGCAGTTTTTTTCTCAGTCAAAAGTTTGTGTATGAACTTCAAAAATGCTTGATTCATGAAGCAATTATATTGTTCAGAAATCAGTTTAATTGTGTTTTTAAGTAAAATATATTCTTATGGATGTTATTAAACTGATCAATAAAGCCATAACTAATTAATTTCTTTAAAATTCAGGTTTAGCAATTTGCACCACTAAAGTTAGAGACCCAATATAAAGTAAAATTATAGACTAAAATGAATTATTAATTTAGGGCTGAGAGATTATAGAAATCTAAACTGAAGGTATTTCTAAAATTAGTGTTTACTTAACTGGATATAGTGAAATTAACTGTGTATTAAGTCAAAAAACTTAGAAACAGTTTTTTAACAATACAATGTTCAACTAGGGAGTTGAAATTTGCATTAGAGGATCTGTTTCAGTGGCTAACATTTGATCAGCCTTAATGTGCTTAAATCCCAGCTCAGTCCTTAACTACTGCTTGAATGCCAGGCTTGCTGCGTTCAACAGAGATACAAGCCTTTAAGTCTTAAAATTATATAAAAATGGGATATAGCACTTCATAACTGAGTGCTGTATTGCCTAATCTCCAGTTGTCTAGCCCTTAGACACAATTCAAATACCTAAATCAGGCAAAATTTCCCTAAATAATGCACGTGGGCATTGGGCCCTTGCAATGGGCTTTGAGACTATTAGTAGACTGTGAGAACTTGAATCTAACACTGTGTCTAACAGAAGAGCTAAGTTTGAACATGGAAGTGACTTTTAAGTAAGAGTATTGGGACTGCAAACTTGATCTAATCACACATCTCTCTGAAACAGCTGTTAATATAAAGGGCATTGAAGGAATACTTTTCCATGCACATTTTGGGATTAGGGTGCCCTAATCATCAAATCTGGATGAGTCTAACAGGAGACAGAGATTTGACTTACTTTCTTGGAACACAGGTATGGTGAAGCCAGGGAGGCATTCACAGGGAGCAAAGCTGTATCTCCCAGCACTTAGGACATCCAGACAGTGAATCTGTGATGATTGTCACTACCTTTCATTGGTACTTTTAGTTTTGGATATAAAGAGCCTATTACACGTATAATATGTATGTGCAGTTCCTACTGAATTACAGTCTGCCTTGGATATTTCTTGTTTTAATATAGCAAATTCCTCTGTTCAGTCACTGTCCTTAAGTCACTCTTCTTGTTTTACTAATCGTTTATAAACGCCAAAGGATTGGTGTAGAAAACTTTCTCTTTAATGTTTATCCCTGAAGTGTGAGTCTAAGCTCAGAGCAACTGTTTTTGACTAGATGAACTTAATCAGTAAGTTGGAGCTGCTTAAATGTGAGCAAAGAGTCTATATTTTGTGTATAACATTATTGGAAAAATTTTCATTGACCTGCAAGATTGCAAATTGTGATGTCTGGCCGGTGTGTGGAATAGACATAATCCTCAACTAAAAGCCCAACATTTCTGTATTCTAGACAAGCAAAGTTAATGATGTAAGAAAAGTCATGCTAAACCTCCACATCTTGAATTATCTTATAAAAAGTGCTAAGGAACAGGGTCTCTCTGGCAACTTGCCCATTTCCAGAGTTCACAAACTGTATCAGGACACCAAAGAAAATATTTCTTGTCTCTCTGCCAGGTCTTAGACACGGTTCCTGCTTACTCAGGAGGATTAAGAAGATTCCCTAATTTCATGGTGCAGAGGTGGTATGCTTCATATCCATGGCTAATTCTTCAGGCTATAAAAGAGAAATTTGCTTTCCATCCACACCTCCTGTTTTATAAGAGGTATTGGATCCTACTGAACTTGGACTGCAGTATAAGGTACAGAGTTCACAAAGCCAGGAGGAGTAAAAGCAGGGAGCCAGTCACTGTCACCTAGTGAGCCTGAATTTTACAAGTGAGACAGTGTTTCCCTGAAACTTGCTGTTCCTGAGAGGCTATAGATAGCTTCTCTTCCTCTTTCTCTCATGTTTGAAAGAAAAGTAACTGTGACTACCTCTTCTGTAGGAAGTCCAGCCCTATCAGTATGTTTCCTGTGTGACGGATCCTGTTTTTAGGTCTTGAATCAGGTGCATCATAAGCCTTACCATAAAGACTTCTGAAGACACAAAATCAATTTGGTTGAAAAAGAGCCCAGAGTTCATCCAATCTACAACCAAACACCACCATGTCAGCTAGACTATGGCACCAGTCTGTCCTTAAACACCTGCAGGGATGATGACTCCACCATCTCCCTAGGAAGCCCACTCCAATATCTAATCACCCTTTCTGTGAAAAAAATTCTTCCTAATGTCCAACCTAAATGTCCCCTGGCACAGTTTAAGACAAAGTCCTCTCATCCTGCTGCTACTTGTCTGGGAGAAGAGGCTGTCTCCCACCTGGCTACAAACTCCTTTCAGGTAGTTGTAGAGAGTGATAAGGTCATCTCTGAGCCTCCTTTTCTCCAGGTTAAACAATTCCAGCTCCTTCAGCCACTCCTCATAAGACTTGTGTTCAAGCCCCTTCACCATCTTTGTTGCCCCTCTTTGACCATGCGAAGATGTCCTTCCTGAATTATGGGGCCCAGAACTGGACATAGTACTCAAGGTGCAGCCTCAGTCCCAAGTACAGGGGCACAATCTCTTCCCTAGTCCTGCTGGTTCCACTATTCTTGATACAGGCTTATATACCATTGGCCTTATTGACTAACTGGGCCGCACTGTTTCCTCCTGTTCAGCTGTCTGTTGACCTGTATCCCTCAGGTCCCAGAAGTTCAGAGATCCACTGGGATTGTCTTTTTTTTCCTGTAGTTTTGAATTCAACTAATTCACTAATCTAATAGTTATTGTCCTTGAAAATAAGTGAAATTGGTGAAGAACAGTTGTAAATTATCTCTGAAGACAAGTATCTTGAGAAGTTGGAATGTTAAACTTGCAGTTACAAAAAGTTTATTTAATTCTCTGCTTTCTTGGCACTAGTGTTGTTCTCTCATGAGTGACTTTTAGCTGTTCTACCCACTCAGTATGCCAGCAATGAGGGGGACAATGGGAACTGACTTACCTTTTGTCTTTGATACTTTCTGAATTTTACCTGTAAGTAACAGGGCTTTTAAACTGTGACCTCACCAGGGCCCAGGCAGTCTATGTGAATGGTGAGGGAAGGCTGGTAGGAATTTGTAGTCTTGTGATCCCATCAGCACAGGTGTACAATGAGGTGTTGGAATGAGAAGATAGCGTTTGTTATTTGGGCCATTATTATCTTTTGTTTTGGAAATATTTCTGAGAGTAGGCATATAAAACAACTGAAGTGACACCTTTCCTGTAAGATGTTTTCAAGATACATACTTCCAGAACTGTTGTTGGGCTCTGCCACCTGGATTCCCAAAAATTCAGAGGTTCTTTTGCCGGTATTAATTGCAAATATCAGCTTCTGTGACATTTGATTGTTAAAGCATTAAACCAGAGTTAATAGTCTTTCATCAAACAAACAAGGTACGTAAGGAATCTGAAACACAAAACTAAACTGGTTCCAAATGAATGTGTGTGATGTAGTGGAAATGTAAGAAGTTAAAATAAAAAGATATTTCAACCACTGTAAAATTAGGATTGTCTGGTCTTCCTTAATTTCCTTATAATCCTTTGAGCACCAGCTTTGTGCACTGACACTGGACTTATTTGTATTGGTGTTAATTAACATGGCCTCCTAGATAATCAGTCTGTCTTTGTTAAAATGAGAAAGTTGTGCACAAAAAGAGATGTTGTGTACAGGTGAGGACTAAGCAGAAAACGTTGTAGCAATTTGCTGAACACGGAGGCTTATTGAGGATGCAGTCCTGAATAATACACACTAGCTTTGCTCTTCCCCCTTTAGTGTGTGTAGAGAAGCCATGAATCATTCATGGTCTCCCAGCTGAGCGGGGCTTCAAAGGGGCTGGTTGTGATTGGGTGTCCTGGGTGAATTGCCGCGCTGCAGAAACGCCTGCACCCCCAGCACTGGAGGGGTGAGGAAGCACTTTCATCTGGGCCTCCAAAGTGTTTCGGGTCACAGTTCACCAGGAGATAACGATGTAGATGTACATTCAGAATTAGCTGCAGAGATACCTGTGTAGTGTGGTGTGGAAAAGTGAGCCAGTTAGATCCCCAGCGGATGCTGTGAATCAATTACTGTGTTCTGAATACAAGGTTGGCTGCAGGGGATAAACAGATGTCAGAGAATTTTTCCTAATAAGACCATAGTAATAGAAGAGCACTGTCAGCTTCGTTTTACATTCAAAATCTCATTTCCTCTTTATATGACCAATTTTATTAGGCCTCTAAACAAAGATATTTTATGTAACTGATAGCTGTATAATGAGAATAGTATCATTAAATTTCTTTTTTTCTTTTTTTAACAAAGACTGAAAGAGAAAGCAGAAATGAATTTTGATGAAGTTAGAAAGAAGGTGTGTTATTTAGAATGCTGGGTGATCATTTCTTTTTCTTTCCAATGAAAGAGAGTATTGAATGGTTTGCATCTGCCTTTTATGCTGAATCACAATCACCTACATTCCAGAGTTAAATAATCTTAGAACTGAAGCTGGTGATTAGCTTGTCCTGTTCTCTGTACTTCCTGCATATTTTGTTAATGACTGGTATAATGCAGTCAGAAACAAGAAATAGCTTTGGTTTTAGTTAATAAAGCTTACAACAGGTCATACACTTGCAGTTAGCCCCATATTCTCGGTTTTTCTCATTACTGAATAAAAACCAAAATATCAAGACATAGGAGCACACGGTGTCTTTCTGCAAATTTCGAGAGTAAAGGCAATTAATTATTAGAGATACTTATTATCTATTATCGTACTCTTTGAAATAAAACACAAGTACAATATTTATTGCATACAATTCACAAATACTGAAACACTAGACTAAGGGGATACCTTTGGATACATCACATTCATGAGTTGTTCACAGGAAGATTATCCTATTTTTTATTTTTTTTTTGAAAAAAAGATCAGATGCTTCTATTTTTTAATTCACAGTGTTGCCATGAAGACAGTGTAGCTTCATGTAACAGAAATCAGAGCAAAATTTGGCTTTAAATATTGATTTACATTAAATGCTTTTTAGTCTAATGCTTAAACTCACAGCATTTCTCAAAATCTTAATTCTGAACACTTAAAAAGAAGGGAAACAAAAGAGAATTGCAGACAACATTCAGAACGTTTCTGACGAGCAGGTCGACCCTCTGAGAACCTCTATGAAGTTATGCTCATACACAACTCATACTCACTAAATTCAATTCAACAGTGTTTGGGTAAATAAGGCATAAGTATAACTCAAGGTTTTGTTCACTGAAATTGGTGAATAAGCAACACAGTCAAAGACATGACCTAAACCCCTATTGCTGAGTTATCTAAATCTGGCTTTTGTTCTCTCCCCAGCTCTGCCATATACATGGCAAATAAAATTCAGAACTGTGTCTCTTGAGATAATCACATATTGATAATATGTCCCTGCGCAAGTGATAACACAGTGCTTGAGTCCACAACCTCTCCATGTCAAGACCTGAGCAGTTCTCTAGTTTTGACTTTCCTGAGGTTTATCTGCATTGGAAACAATATCAGCAACAATGGCATTAAAACTTCTCCTCAAAACTTGGCATTCCCTAGGGTTTTCTTTCCAGGACCAACTCTGCCCTAAATCCTAATCATTGTGCTGCCACTCCCCTGAGTATGAGCACTGCAGCCTGCCTGATCCACTGCTGGCTAAGCTCACCATCTTTCCTCTGATCACACATCACATTCAGCGGTCACAGGGAGCAGGGGGAAGGTGGCAGTCAGAAACTTATTTCAGAATCATTCTCTCTGTCTCCAATTCCATTAAGATGAGGATATACAATTGTAACAACCTTAATGCATCATCTGTAGTGATGCATTATCTAACACTGCTCTTAATCTGTAAACTACTCTTTGTGTGTTGCAAAGTGCTGGGAAGGAAGTTAGCCCCTGGCTTACCTTCTGAAATCCTTCTATTAATTTCATCTTTAATTTAAAGCTCTACTGTTTCTCTCCAGCTGGGGCAGACAGGGAAGCTCTATGTTCACATTCATGATTTGCCTTCAAAATTAGCCCACAGTGGTAGTTGCTGAGGTGGCATAAACTTGGTCATTCATGATCTTCAGGATGATCATAAAATCAAGTATGGAATTGTAATGGCTGAGATCTTTTCTAAAGAATTCTGTGACACAGCCACGGCAAAAACAAGGGCAACGGAATATGCTAAGTAGGTGTATAATTTTTTTAGAAGAAAAGGTTAATGGCTGCATAGTCACCAGTCTCTCCTGAATTTGAACTCCTGGATTTTCATGTATGCCGACTTCTAAAATCCTTGCTGGACTTTTATCGTCAGAATTGCATAACAGCTATGGAAATACAAGCTTAATGCATGAGGAGAGGACTGTAGAATTTACAACTGCTTATAGAGTGGTAAAAAAGCAGTAAGGCCTTGGTCACTTTTGTTTAACTATGTTTTAAACTTGTTGAAATTCAACCTGTTTTCATTTAAAAATAAAAGATCCTACATATTTTGCACATCCGTGAAAATCAGCATAACATCTTTTGCTCCAGTGGTATTGTGCTGAATTATAACACCCAAGGAAGGGAATACAAAGTCCAGAATTTCTGGTATTCAGTACTAGAGACATAAACCTTCAGGAGAATTTTCTCTCACTAGTGACAACTTGGCCAATAATATCATCAGTCCACAGGTGTCCAACATCAAATAGTGTTTGGAACAGTTAAAAGACTCACAAAAGGAAGCAAATAATGACAATAACATGAATACTTCGGGGGCACTCATATTCAAGGGAGAATACCAGGAAGAAAGGCCTACATATTTCTGAATAGTGGTCTCTGCAATATGAGGCTAACTTGCCTTTAGTTCTTCAAGACTGATTTGCACCAGGGAGATGCTGGTTACTTTGGGACCTGTGCCATAAGAAGGCACAGATACTCAAAACTGGTTAATTTTTTTATAACAGCAACAGAAAGGGTGATCACAATTTTACATCCTTTCTGATGCTGGGAACCCCAGGTGTTGCAGCAACAGATGAGCCCCTCTGAGCAGAACAGAACAAGCGGTGGAAATCAGCTCTCTGGTGATATTCAGCATCACCTTTGTTCTCATTTTCCTAGGATTTTCTCAAGCAAGCAAAGCTAATCTTCTACCCACACAATACTGAGATTTCTAGATGGTACATTAAGGTTCACTGACAGTGTTACCACTCTGACACATCTCCATAGCAATGAGCTCTTGCAAACAGCATGTATTGGTGGCGTTGTCAAAGGTAGCACATATGAATGTCACAGCGCGTTCTCAGGTTATACAGCAGTTACTCATGTTAAAACATAGAGATCTCCACAACCAAGGTGTATGGTTAAACTCTGCTGAGATTCTGCATGAAGACACAGCCCCCTCATTACAGTGTCTTCTGCACTGGCCTATTTTAAATATCTTTCTCAAAGTTTCTCATGGACTTTTTTTCACATTCTATTGAATAATGAGATAAAGGAAAAGGCAAAAGAGGGCAGCTGAAAGAATATGTCAGATTCTATTTACATGGTCAAAAAATGGCAAGGTAAGGGGCCAGACTCAATGGGTGTGATGCACAAGTCTGCACAGCATATCAGAAAACAGAACCACATGGCACAGGCAGGGGAAAGAAAAATTAATAAAAACATTTCCCTTTAGTTCAGTTACCCAGTGAAGCTCTTTAATGTACTGTATTGAACCTGGAATGTTGTTTACTGGCCCATATACACAGCTTTTTTACATACTACCATTGTAGTTTTCCTGTGAAGATCTAATGGTTCAAGGGAAAAAAAAAAAGATATATAGAAAGAAGGTTTATCTTTCACTTAATACAGACAGCAAAATCAGAAGAATATATGTTTATGGGTTCATATGTCCTTTCAGAAGTCTCTGCCAAGGTGACATGTTCAATTGTGTACTTATTTCAAATATTTTTTGTGCTTGTCCAGAATGCTCCTTCCCTGGGCATTCATCTCCTTGTAGAAATATGTTCAGGTCCAAAGACTACAGTTTAAACAGCCAGTCTGTTCTGTCATGATAGGTTAATATGGCATTACCTGGAGAAAACTGAAATTATAATTGTATTTGAACACGAAAGACAAATACCAGAAATTCCTTGGTGTTTTGGAAGGACTGTTCATTTGAACAGTTCCTGTGTCTTCAACATGTCTATTAAATGGGCAAATAGGGTTTACAGTCTGTTTTTATACTGTCTTCAAGAAGACTCTTGAGCCTGCATATTTTAAAGTTTAGGACAGTGTATGAAATCATAACAGTAGTGAAGTATTTTCTCTGGTATAATGTATTTGACTAGATACCTGAATTTGCTGGTCAGTTTTATCCTTCCACCCCACTCTTTTTCTAAAAAACTTAAATCTCTGGTTGCTCCAGTAAGATAGCAAAACGAACAAAAAACAAAACAAAACAAAACAAAAAAAACCAAAACAAAACAAAAAGAAACCAAACAAAAAAAAAATTGCGGGTCCGACAAAACTGATATTTGATTACTCTTTCCATCTTTGCTAACAGGTTTGAACTACAGGTCAAATACTCACTTGACATCAATCAGAAAAAACTGCTTTAGACTTAAAGATAGGAATGCATATTTACCCCAGATGAAAAATCTAAAACTGCGCCCAATACAAAATTAATCAGAAGGGAAACCAAACCATAATTTTACTGAGATCAAGGGAAAGCTTCAGATTCATTTTTAGAGACAGAGTTTGCAATGCATGCTGTAGGGAATAAAATACGTGGGTTTAATTATCAACAACAGGCCTAAGGACACAATCAGATTAAATTTAAACATGTGTGTAAGAAACAAAATAAATATAGATATAAGGAGATAGGAACAGATACAAATCAATCTCGAGGGAAGTGAGAAGGAAAGGGATTAATTATTAAAATGTGTATGCTACTTGTTTATTCTTAGAGTTGTACCTGTGAGCATGACAAGTATGTATTCCTTAGACTTTATGATGCTGTGTCAATTTCATAAGGAATTGAAAAAGAACTTAATAAATGAGAAGATCAGCCTCAACAGTAGTAAACTATCAACTACTTGTGTTTACCACAAAACTTAAATGCATAAACTTACAATCTTCATCTTAAATTATCTGTACAAATATGCATTAAGTGCCTTGAAAAAAAATTCCTCCCCATTTTAAATTGCTTTGTTTTGTCAAAATTATTGCTGTCTTTCCTAGCTTATTGCAGAGCTTCTAGACATGTCTACACAGACAAATATAAGTCAGAGGAGTCAAGCACTAAAAATCCTGAATGCCCACATGACTAATTTTCAACTTATTTCCTAGTTCTTTTGAGGACTGCTTCAGCTAATTTTCTCCAACACATCTTCTCCAGAGAGGGGCAACCCTAAGCATTTCGGATGTGATCCAGTCTGTGCCACTTGGCCTTGGGGCCAAGGATCAGTCCTTTACTCTCTTCTTCCTCAATAATATTGCTAGAAATAGGATTAAATATTTATCTTTGGAATGATACAGATACAAAAGCACCATGAATTTTTCATTTTTGTTTCATATTAATTCATAATAATTATCAAATTTTAAAGGTAGTGTATAATGTTTGTAAGAATGCACCTTTGGAGAGGCCTTCAGTCTGTGGGGGTTATAATAGATGTTTTGTTTTCTTTGAAGATCTTTGATTTTATTTTTTTTTTTTTTGGTTGGGGGAGAGTCAGATTTATATTTATATTTGGCTCTTTTTTTAAAAACCTGTATTTACACAGACCGTGCTTTTGGATTTTTTTGAGGGTCTAAGAGTGCACCAAGGTATGTGTGGCACACCACTCTGTGGCACAACCTTGCATATTATTTTTACTTAGCTTTTTCTCCTTTAGAATGCTGTGGATTTTCCTTCTCATTCCTCCAATCTTTCTTATTATCTTAATTTTACTGCTTGTCTCAGCTATTGCCCTCATGCTAACGCAATATTGCTCTGTCTCAATGAAAAGTGCATCTGCTCTAAGAAATCCTTAATGCCTGATTTTGTTTCACTTTCCTTCCCCCTTCTATTAGCATTATTTTCCTCTGGATGTTTTTCATCGTAATGTTGACTGCTTCCTGCCTGACCTGTCTTACACTGGTGTCCTATCATGAAATAGAATATCAGATTTAGGGTGCCATGGCCCTGATGATTTTAATCTAAGAGCTGTCAGGTCTTTCGATGTCTCCCTTTCCTACATATTATGAAGTTGCCAGCTGCAAGGATGAAGCTTTCCCACAACTGCAACAAAAGAAAAGATGATGCACACTCAGCAGAGCTTGCTAAAGGAAAACAAAGAATAAAGAGGATGATCTTAAGGGGTGTCTTCTGAAAAGAGGGAGGAATACATTTTTAAAAATGGGACTTCATGCACTAACTTGATTGGTTCTGAGATGCTGTGCTAATAAACTTGATGTAAAATATAGTGTGAAGGAGCAAAACCATTAACCATATTGAAGTCTGGTAAGGATATATAATAACTCTTCTGGTATTTAAAGATCTTAGTTTTGTAGACCTTTGATTTTTGGTAATGTGGAAGACACAAAACCCAATGCAGATTACCTACCTGTGGATAGGACATAAAAGCTATGTAAACAAAAGCAGAACCTCTCAGAGAGCTCCTCTAAATAAGTTTGTGATTTCTCACTCCTTAGAGAATCCCAAAGAACTGACTGCTTTATCACTCATAGAAAAAAATATCAAAATTAAATGAACACATTTTCAGTTTTATCTTGGGACATCTGTATTGGATTAAAAAAAACCACAACACAACAACAAAAAAACACTCTGCTGTAGTTACTTCTCAACACATGAGTTGCTCCGTTGGTTTAATTTAGAGTGTACCCTGGCCCTGCTTATACTTTCTTATTTACTTTAGTGAAACATTGCAAAAATGTCTACAAAGTTGTACTGCAATTATTGTTGGTGATTCCTTTTTCTTTTAAGATTCAGATTCTAGTCTCTGATGCATAAACCAGTACTTAATTAGTTTCAGTTTTACCACACATATACATATAGTCCTGGCTTTTGAGTTGTATAATTTCAAAACTATGTAAAACTGAGAAACAATATATGTATATCTGCTAAATCCATATATCTGAACAATGCAAATAACTCATAAAACTGACCTAAAACTCCCCTCTTTTGACAACTATGATGTTGCATTAAAACCTTTCATTTTATTTTATTTTTACAAATCCTAACACTTGAAATATCTCCCCTGAGGTTTTGGTTTTTTCCCCTTCTGAATATATACATTTTCATATTTGTTTGGTTACTAAGACTGAGGCTTCAGACCAAGGAATTGGAAGTTGCAGTCTTTCGACAGCCATTGCTTTATTCTTCTATCATGAAAAGGATCCTAAGTAAAGAACACCAGCAGTGACTTGCATCGCTCCTGGGCATTTTTTTGTTCTTGTGATCTAAAGTCCACTTATTGTGTTTTCTGTTATTTGGAGGTCACCAAACTTTGATCACTAGGGGGTAGTGTGGGGCTTTTCCTTGATCTAAGGTACCACACTCTTCAGCCTGATGTTTTTTGAATGTTTATATGAAAATCTTACACTAAATATCCCATATCTATGCATATATCTATGCTTAATGTTCAGAAATTCCTGGATTCCAAAACCATATCATGCTACCAATGGAGACTAAATGTATGGTGCTCTGTTCACTTATCACAAACTTCCCTGAATTCCCCAGAAGTCAGATAATGCAAATGTCTGTTAATCCTCTTCATTTCCTCTCTTCTCTCACAACACATAAATACACACATGCACAAAAAAGACATTCACGCACATACATTTTTAACCCACTGACAATACACTAACAGATTTAGAAAATTGCAAAAAGTGTGACCCCATACCCCGTATTAATATTTAATCAAGTGCTCACCATACATTGCAAGTTAGTCTGAGAAAATTAATTAGCCCAAAAGATGCTTGTTCTTTAAAGGCACTGTAATCCCTTTTGAAAATGTAAATGAGATAATCCTTTGGTGAGTGCAAGCAACTGTTCATTTTATTCCGTGTGAGGTTTTCAGGATGTCAGCAGGAACCCATACTACGTCATTTGAGTTTATTGGTTATAAATTTAGCATCTAAAGAATTTTGTGAAAAAGAAGTGAATTTACTATTCCTTCTTTCAGATCACTTCTTCCCTTGCATAAATCTGAATGTGACCTAAGAAGGGAATGAAAAAACCCATTGGGGACCACTCCTTTTCTATTTTTCTTAATTGATTCCCTTGTTATTAGGAGACTAAAAGACATTCTTGAGATCAAGGAAGGTCTAACACTTTTTGAACATACTGTGAAGAAGACAATGAAAAAATGGTTTTCAGAATGACTGCATTTGTTACTCCCCTACTCTCTTCCTGTCTCATAAATTAAGACTACCTTAATTTCAGGTTGCTATAGACCAGATATCCAAGTTTGTCTCTGATAGAACTTTAAAGCTAGAAATTTTCCCTCTCTTGGTTACCGTGGAGGGGGTTTTGACCACTATAAATAATATTTTTGCTTAGAAATTGCCTTACTCCTGGTTTCAAAATTCTGAGATTTTCTGGCTAATCTAACTTCTACTTCACCATTCTCTTCAAGCCTAAGTGTCAGATGTACATTTTTGTGCCTGAGCAACTATGGAGTAAATAGTCTGTCTTATTTGTTTGTTCATTTTTTATTTTTTTTTTTAACTTCTGAAAATTATTTTACACCTTAGTTGAAAGATATAGACTGCAATTAGTCCCATGCATATTTAGTCTCCCTATGGAGGACTCTACTTCTTCCTGAGTTTTGCCCTGTCTTTTTTCTTTTTTTTCTTTTTTTTTTTTTTAGATAAATGGACAGATTCAAAAACATTTTATGAACTCATTTCAATAAACCTATCTGAACATCAAATATTCTTACTCATACAAGTATCTCCACCAAAGTCAGAAATGATAATAAGACGATAGACTTAAGTGTAAGAGCTCCTATGCTACTGTGTGCAGTTTTAGGCATCACAACATAAAAACGATACAAAGTTTTTAGAGAGTGTGCAAAGGAAACCTACAAAGATGGTGAAGGGACTAGAGAGGAAGCCATACGAGGAGTGACTGAGGTCACTTGGCTTGTTCAGCCTGGAGAAGAGACCTCACAATGGACTACAATTTCCTCAAAAGGGGAAGCAGAGAGGTAGGCACTGATCTTTTCTCTCTGATAACCACTGATGGGACCCTAGAGAATGGCATGAAGCTTTTCACCCAGGGTCTTCTTATTGAGCACTGGCACAGACTCCTCAGGGGAGTGGTTACAGCACCAAGCCTGCCAGAGTTTGAGAAATGTTTGGCCAGCACTCTCAGGCACATGGTATGATTCTTGGGGTTGTCCCATGCAGAGCCAGGAACTGGACTTTGTTGATCCTGGTGTGTGCCTTCCAAGTCAGGGTATTCTAGGATTTCACATGAAAATTCATAACAAAAGCATTCGGATTTGAACTGTGCTGGAAAACTACTGCAGTGCATTTTAAATCCTTAGGTCTCACTGAACTTTTATTTGTTCTGCTTGTTAATATGAACAGATCACTGGCAATAGCACAAGGCTTATATGTAAGACGTAAGCTTGGTAGCTTAGATTCTTTACTCTGTGGTGTTGTGTGGGGCATGGTCAATATTTGAATGTGCTCCAGTTTTCAGAAGCAAAACAATACTGTATATAAGTGAGTCCGCATCTATAACGGAATGTCTTTATAGTAATTCTGCCTCTGATTCTGTGTTTTCCCTTCATGAGGATGAATAAATGTCATCATGTTTTATTTTTCAATGCAAAGGATCTATTTCTCTCTGGGCTACTCTATTTTACTTCACTGTGTAAACAAAAAAATTGCGAATTTCTGTAGCAGTAGAGTCCTTCCAATTTAACAAGTGTATGAAAAATTTCTCAGTGATGATCCTATTACATTCTCTAAACACATTTACTGTTTCTTGTCTTATGAACAGACCTTCCTTAAAAACTGCAAAACAATATCTGTTTCTCCCTTTGATTTTCTTTGGTGCCTAAGAAGCTTGACAAAAGAGATTAATTTAGGGCAAAACTAGTAGCTGGTGACCAAAGAAGAATTTTCAACTTTCCGTCCCTCTTTTGCCTCTGACCCGTCACATTCTCAGACCCTTCCCTACTGTTCTGAGTAATTTATTCTGTGTCAGCATCTGTTTTAGTCCCCTGTAATTCACTGACTGCCAAGTATACAAGGTTATGTACAGTGGTTTTTGTGTGGTGGATGTCTGTCCACCAGGGACTCAATGAGCTGCAAATGTCATCTTGGACTTAAACCAATGGCCTAAAGCTACAAGGTAAGTGCAGTTTCTTCTGATCCATGGAGTACTTAGAAGTGTTGTTTTCAAAAGACAGGAGTGTTAGCTTTTGCAGCACTAAAACGCATGTTTGGCATCAGAGAACCCCATACCCCCAGTACAAGGAGGCACAGTGAAAAATTTAGGTTTTGCTACTTTTAGTGGTTTATCTTGCCTACACTCCCCAACTCACTTTCTGAAATTGGAGAGGAACTTGATAAAAGGCAGCAAATCTGACACTGTCATATCCCTGTTCTCCCCAAAGAGTTTATGCACTGGTATAAAATCACTGTGAAGCAATCACCAAGCAACCAGGTTACAGCTTTGTACAATCAGTGCCTAAATCCATAGAGCAATTTGAGTTACTTACACCCTTTCTCCCCCCATCTTTTTGACCTGCTTCCCCTTATTCTGTGAGGAGAAGTGTATTTTCTGCTATTAGACTTTTCTGAGCTGCACTGCATGGGAAGTGATGTGAGGTCACAGGATGAGAGGTTTGCCTTCAAATAGCACCATGCAACCTGATGTGACATATACATTTAAAAGTATTTCCAGGAATATTTTCAGCAAGAAGGAATACACTCTTTGTGGCACGAAACCAAGCCAGTTAATGTCAAATATCTAAATCATCTTTTAGTATAAAAGAATGCAATTATTCCTAACACAGAACACAGTGAAAACAAATATTTTCTTTTTTTTTTCTTTTCTGTTTTCTGGCTTTAGCCTGCCTTAAAGCTGTTGCTCCTTCGTTAGGATCATATGCAATTCTTTTCCCTTACTGTGTTCTGCTTAAATTTCTCTGCTATCACCCACATTGTTCACTAGATGCATAATATGGCAGTGTCCAAAAACATGAAAAAAAAGAGTGACAAAAAACCAGAATAATAAGGCAAGAACAAGCTGAGGTGATATGAATCCTTGGGACAAGTTTTCAGGCAAATTTTCACAGTTTCAATGACTCCAGTGAAGCACTTTCTTAGACCTCTCCCAGGAACAGACTTGCCATAACTTTCATCAAGCATGGGTTAACTTTCCACAGGGCTATCACTTTATCTCAGAGCTGAAGATCTGGCTTGGGCCACATCTACAGAATACTCTGCCTCTGTGTGTAATGAAGTCAACCTGCCCTGTAACCCTGGCAGAACTTTCCAGACTCCCTGCTAGTATGTGTCTCCTCATTTCCCTTATACCAACATAATTGTCCTTAAGGTTGCTATAGAAACCACATTAGTAAATAATCCAACTTAATTTGGCCTTCCAGAAAGGTGCTGGAAGTAATGGGGACTATGCAATACTCTGTCATCAATGCTTTGCAAACTTTCAATCTTCTAGTCCCATATTGATATCTGTTTGCTATTTGGTACTATGTTTTATGTTACGCAACATGCCATGCAGAAAACCAATGCTTTGCAACCTGTTTATTTTAATTCCAAATTTCCTAGCTTTCAAAAAAAAAAAATTAAAAAAAAATAAAATAAAAGCTTCTATCAAATCAGCTTCTATCAGGATCTGAAGATTTTTAACAATGGATGCCTCCAGCTGCTATTTCTCTCATAGAAAGATAAATATTTTTTTGTAACTTACACAAGCAAATGTTACATGCTCTCAGCTGAGATATCAGTTATAGTTCTGATATTGAAACTTGTGACTGCAGAATGAACAAATATATTTTATGTATCTTAACAGGTACTTTATGTTTCACAGCCTTACAATGTGTTCCTTTGAAAATGATCTTCCTATGAGCAATTAAGCTCCATTATTTTCAATCCATTTTGCAGTCAAACTCTCCAACTCCATTTTCGAATGGCTCAACACAGATTCTGTAAAACTTAAAGTACTTCTAAGAAACATCTGATGATTTTCCACACTTCTCAAGGCAACCTTATCTCTTCAAAGCTGATCACTTTGTTGCTATTACTGCCATAGTGTGGAATTGTATTTGTGGTACAAGCCTAAATGGCAATGATGATCTGAATATGCTCATTAGCTCTTGAACAGCACATACATGGGACAGACAACAAGAGATATTGCTGTTCATTTCAGTTTGTATGGGGAAATGCAGTAATTTGAATTGAATGAAATATCCAGCCAGCTCCAACTGTTGAAGTTCTCTGGCAGTGCCTGGTGGAAGTCTTCACAGCTCACTGGATACTTGCAGTGAGGAGAGAGCTTTTGCAGTGTATTTGTGGTACAGTGAGACACTGAGTTATGAGGTGAGATTTTGTTTAGCTGGATTACTGGCAGCCCTCTTTGGTGTAGTCAGTTTCATATATATGCAGCTGAAAGGGTATGCGTTTGTGCACTAGTCTGCTCTTTCAATCATATACATGCAAGGGCCTATTCAGAGTCATTTTACAAATTTTCATATATAATTTAGGCCTGTTATGAGCATATATGGCATGAGGAATACATGAAGAAGCCTGTATAATTCATGCCTAATCTATTTATACACTTTTCCCTATAGATAACATACAATGTGAGACAAGAAAACAAGATTACTGTCTTTGGCACATACTTTCTCAAAGTCCCTGAGCTTAGCTTCAGTTCTTCCAATGCAATTCTCATGTAAAAATTAATATTCAGTGTCAGAAAAGTCATGAGTTTGATGATAGTACAGATATAACTCAGCTTAGAATATAAACTCTTTAACTAACAAAACAATTGACAATAAGGTTATCATTACTGCACTGGGTGCAGATGCTTATGTCCCGGCAGTGGGGGCTGTAGCAGGAATGGCTGAGCCCTGCAGCCAAGCAGGTGGCACCTCGGGGAAAAAAGAGGTTTAAGAAAGGACAAAAAAAGTGACCAAGAGAAGAGTGGGGAAAAAAAGTGTGAGAAACACTGTCATCAAAGTGAGGAGGAGGAGGTGCTCTAGGTAGCAAAGAAAAGAATCCCAAAGGAGTCAACCAGCCCCCAGAGGAGACCATTGTGGAGCATGCACTGCACTGCAGCATGTGGAGGACCCCACAATGGAGCAGCTGGATGTTCCTGAAGGAAGTTGCAGCTGTGGAGAGGCCATGTAGTAGCAGTGGATAAGTGTGAGGAGAAAGGTGTAGCAGAGAAGAACTATTGTGGACTAACCACAGCACCCATTCCCTATTCCCTTGTGCCATTAGGGATGGGTGGAAGGTGGTTTAGATTTTGTCTTTGTTTCTCATCATCCCAACTCTATTTTAAATTATAAGTAATTTAAATTAATTTTTCCCCCAGACTGTTATACCTATGATGGTAATTGAAGAGTGTCTTTATCTCAGCCAATGAGCTTTTCCTTCCTATTTTCCCACCTTGTCCTATAGAGGAGAGGAGCATGTGAGCAGCCTGGTGGGAATCTGACCAGTCACCTCTAGCAGTGATAATCTAACAGTGTCCACAGAATACCACAATATAATGATTGTGATAATAACTATCAAACTATTATCACAATAATTCTAATTCTAATAATTCTAATTCTGGGATATTCTACAAACACCATTAGGTTATCACATCCACAGGTGACTGTGGTAGGCTGACCTTAATCCCTTCTACTAGTGTGAAAACAAGTTTTATTCTTATAGGTCCTTCTGTGTTGCTGATTTTCTTAAAAATTTTCTTTGAAATGTTGTAGTAAGTGACAGAAGACTGCTATCTGAAATAATTTCTCCATTTGGAACCAATGCTCATAACAGAATTGTTCCCTCATGTCTGCGCAGCAGATGTAGTGCTTGAAAACATACTGTTTATGAGGTCCAGTTTATCTGGTTCTGCAGGCATTTTGCTCAAAGCAAGATATTCTGCATGATGCTGAAAGAAAGGATAAAGGATAAAGGATATTAAGGACACTGGAAGACAAGCACTATATCATGAGGCTGTTCAGATGGCACAAGATGACTTTGGTTTGACAGCCAAATTCTGACCCATCTCATCTGGAACACCTAGTGCTTCCATTCAGATTGTTGTATCATTGCCGTGTGATTGGTGCATAAATATATACTTGAAGGCTCACTAAGAACTCAGGGAAACTCCATGGTTTAATTTTCCAAAATTAATTTTCTGATGCAGAAGCAGAACAAGAAAATAAAAGATAATAAAAGAAACCAGTATCCTATGCCTTTTGAAGAGAATGGACAACATCTGGTACATTTGGAAGGAATGCACTAGTATCATCAAAGTTGGAACTCCTGCCATAGGACAACCCCAAGAGTCACACCATGTGCCTGAGAGTATTGTCCAAATGCTTCTTGAACTCTGTTAGCTTTGGTGCTGTAACCACTTCTCTGGGGAGCCTGTTCCAGTGCCCAACCACCCTCTGGGTGAAAAGTCTTTTCCTAATATACAGCTAAACCTCCCCTGATACAGCTTCTTGTTATTCTCTCGGATGCTGTCACGGGTCACCAGAGAGAAGGGATCAGTGCCTGCCCCTTCTCTTCCCCTCACAAGGAAGTTGTACCTGCAGTGAGGTCTCCCCTCAATCTTCTCTTCTTCAGGCTGAACAGATCGAGTGCCCTCAGCCAATCCTCATGCGGCTTCCCCTCAAGGCCCTTCATCATCTTCATTGCCCTCCTTTGGACACTCTCCAATAGCTTAATATCTTTCTTATATTGAGGTGCCTAAAACTGCACCCAATATTCAAGGTGAGGCTGCCCCAGTGCAGAGCAGAGCAGGACAATCGCCTCCCTTGCCCGGCTGGCGATGCTTTGCCTGATGCCCCCTAGAACAGGGTTGGCCCTCCTGGCTGCCAGGGCACTGCTGACTCATATTCAACTTGCCATCGACCAGGACCCCCAGGTCCCTTTCTGTGATGCTGCTTTTCAACTTCTTGTTCCCCGATCTGTATGAACATTCAGGGTTGCCCCATCCTAAGTGCAGAACATGGAACTTGTCCTTGTTAATCTTGATATGGTTGGTGATTGTCCAAACCTCAAATTTCATATGGAAGGACCTGAACCTTGCCATTGAATTTATGGCACACTGGCCTGTTATTTATTTCTTTGACAACAGACTAACTTTTATTTTGAGCTTGGATTTACTCCTTGCTGTTTTTCAATTCCTTGGTACCATGAGTCACTGATAAAAATTTGTTTGCATGGAGAATGTCTATAGTTAGAAACTTCTTGTGTATAATGAAACCTATCATGAGCAGTGACACAGACGAGCAGAAAAAAAATCAATTGCTTGAGGAGAAAAGGTTCTAAATAATACTGGCAAATAACCATGCTGCCAATGTGTTTCCAGATACTTAGGAACAGTTGTAGAGATCTGATGTCTAGTAGTATGAAGTCACTAGACACATTTTAACGCCTTCTCTCTAGCCTTACTACAATCCAGTATACTTTAGTAATAGTTGAGATGACCCTGGAACGAGCTACATTCAGTTCTCTTGCATTCATACATGTCTGAAAAGAGTATCAGGACCAAACAGAGGACACCTGTGATAATAATGATCAGGTACCAGTACAAACCTTAGCGAAACTACCTTGTTTGTTGATATCTGGATTCATATCTCATTGTCTACTTTTTCACACCTATGGTCTCTCAGACTATGAGCTAAAACAATGGGTATATCTTAACAAAGTAAACCACGGTGGAGTCCCCAAATCACATTTAATGTTTAACAGCTGTGAGGGGAACCCAGCTCCTCTAATTCCCCAGCCTCTTGGGGTCTGGAGGGGATTGTGAAATCCCCACGTGGTCAGGAGTAAAGAGATGTAGCACCCCAACGTACGGAGATCATAGAAAAAGCCTTTAATTACTTGACTCAAGGGTACTTAAGCCCTTCAGGCGGGGTTTGGGAGGTCAGATGTGATTGGGTAAGGGTTCAGGGGGAGTGGTGTGGTTTGGGGGGCACAGAGGCCAATAAGGGAGCAGAAGGACCAAAAGCCAGTGGGAACCCAGGAATAGGGAATGACAGGTGATACATCCAATAAGGTCGGGAGGGGGACAGGGCTGGATACCCAGGGTGAAAGGAACTGTCTATTTTCACATGTGTTCTGGGGGTTCTAGGGGTTGTAATCTAAACAGGGGAAAACCCATACATTAAAAATGCAGGTATTGTTGAATTATAAAGCCTCTGGTCCTTTGGAAGTTGTCACAGTGGTGGTCTTGTCTCCAGGGGTTTCCCATTTCCACGATGTACAGTCTGGATGATCCTCTGTCTCTGTTTCACATCTGCTGTAGCAGAAGTCTTTCCCAACAAATGCAATATATTTCAATATATATAATTTTATATATTAATGAATTGGCTCAGTTATGTAAAGAAATTTGAAGCCGCATACTCTGTCTCTATTGGCCTTTTATTTCAATTCAAGAGGCTGCTTTTGAAATGAATTTTCAGGTCAGCTCAACTTACCACTTTCAGGTTCTCATCACCCAATGTTCTCAGCACTCAAACTGGATTCAGCTTTGATGAAGCTAAACTAAAAAGTAGTTTGAGAAATGCAGAGCTAATGTTCGTGGACAGTCATTGGTGCAGCATGGCTGTCGGGTGCTGGTAGCTGCAGGACCCCCTTAGGGAGGTGGCAGGGCAGAGTCTCACAACCAGGTGAGCAGGACATGCCAGGGAGCAGTACCTTACACAGTGCAGGGATTTGGACTGGAACTAATGTCGTGTAAACCCCACAAAACTTGTGTAGTGTTGCAAGGGCTTCACTTTACAGATCTTCACAGCTTGCACCACAGTGCTTGCTTGTGTGTGATTGTACCACACCATTTGCTTTAGAGCTTATCCTCTCTCTGCAGGACAAAGGGAGATAGATGTCTAGAAAAGCTACATCTAAACATGTCAGTGTGTTTCCACTGTGGGCAATGAAGAGAAAGAACCCTTCCCTGGTATAGTTTAGATTAGTTATGTGAAACTGCCTTAAAAAACTGCCTTTTCTCTGACTGGTGGTGCAAAGTAGAATTAGGTCAGCTGTAGTAAACACATGCATTCAAAGTTAGGTAATGCAGCTCTCATATATGGTGAAAAACTAGGCACAATTTAGGCATATGTAGCACAAAACAGTATGACAGAGAAAAGGGATTCTACACAGATTACCAGGGATGTGAATTCCCCCAAACTAGCCTCAAGGTGGCTTCAGCCATTTATTTCCTGAAACAAAACAACTGATTTAATGACTAGGAATGCTGGCTTCAAATGCCGTTGGCATAAAAACCATGTACTCCTCTAACTCCTAAAGATTTATTGCAAGTAAACAGAGCCAAACTCTATCATTCTCAGACCATTAGTTGTCCTTAGGGGAATCATAAAGCTCACTACCTTTATACCTGGAGCTGAGAAGTGAAATAGAAGCTGAAGTACAGTTAGAAAATAGAGCTGAGACCACTTGATTGCTCTTTCACACACCTTCCTTCACTAGTCATGGCCAGGTATTTTCCCCTGTGTCGGTTCTGACATTTTTCTGAACACCTTGTTGAACTAATTCGTCTGTCGAAGTAAGAAGATAGTCTCTTTCCCTAGTCTTTCCTGCACTTGCATCCCCTAAAAAATAAGAAGGAAAGAAAAAAAAATAAATTTATTCTAGATGACCTCAATGAGCACTGGAACACTCACAGCCAAACTTCCCAAATGGAAGCAAGGGAGGAAAGAAAAGGCAGCTAAAAAGCAGGGGTAAAAAAAGCTACCTGTTCAGTAGCTCAGCCGCACTTTTGACTTTTACCCCAGGATGGCAACAGCATTTGCTGCCCTTTGGCAATCTCCAAGTCTGGAAATGCCACTGGAGAAAATATCCTGTGGAACTACTTTTCAACTACATGGACTGCTGGTGATGATTTTAAAAGGCTGCTTCTTTCAGATAATGACTCAGGAAGGTTCCTTATCACTTCCTGAGAATGGATACTTTGCAAAGAGATATGACTTTATATTGAATAATTAAAACTTTCCTCACCATCTTGGTCTTGACCAGTAAAGTGCTTCCTTGACAATGGATATCCACACTGGTTTGAGCAGTACTTTTCTTGCTCTTTGTAGTCTTACAAATAAGTTAGCTTTTAACTGAATGGGTGCTTTGACTGGAGTAGGTATTGTGCTGAACACTTGATCTGGTCTATCACATGGCTGCACAAAGAGTTATGAGAGATAATAAGATCCAGGAAAGAACTGGTTCCAAGAGGAACATCTCTTCAACCTAACTAAAGCTCTGGGCAATTCCTGTCTTCAAAAGCAAGAGCTGCTGGCCCAGGTCGGCTGCACAAAAACAGGAAGTCAGTGAAACATAGAAAGCAGTAAAATGAGTAAGGAAGTGTCTCATTCTAGGTCTGAGGGCAGAATCCTCCACCCATTTAGCATTCATAGTTAGACCTGGAGGCCAAAACCATTTCAGTCCTTTGAAATGAAAAACTCAGGAAGAAAATGACCACAAAATTATATCCAATCAGATAATGAGCTCATTTCTGTGAAGCTGGGATGCACACTCAATGTGGTTATTATTTGGTCTATCATATATCAAGTGTAATTTACATATTGAATTTAGGGAAAGGTGTGTGGCTGAGTCCTATAGGCAAAGCTCCACACAGCTCAGTGCTGTCAAGACTTAGGGTTGCTTTGCATAGCTGATGAATGTTTCTTCAGTGCTCACACAATCAAGAACAAATCTGAGGACCGCAGTGGCCAAAGTGTCAGATACTAGATATAGACTTCTACATGATGAAGATATATCTCCGTATATCTACATTCAAAGTAGCAGATTCCTAGAATTCCTCATTTCTCTTCACTGACCATGTAATTATGTCAGTGTAGACATTTACATCATGTCAGATGTAGACATCTGCAGTATAGACGTCTGAAGTCAGGGACTACGAGTTCTTCCTCTAATTTTCTGTGACTCATTTTAATATAAAACCTCATTTTGATACAAAAACATCCATCATATTTCTACTTCTTTCCTTGTTACATATTTTCTTAATTTTCCTTCTTTCTTGTAAAGTGGTGACTTAGAGGCTCTGGCCTCAATAGTAAATGGACCAGGATCAGAAATATCAGATGTTGGCATCATATGAAACAGCAAATGATGATGATGTTTCTAGATATGTGCTTATCAGTTTTGTGCTTATCCATTGGACTCTTGTGTCATAAAACAGTACTTATTTTCTTAGGGTTCTTGTTGACCTCAGCTGGCTACCAATCCCTCATCCAGCTACTCTCTTTCTCTTCCAAAAAAGGTGGAAGAAGCTCATGGGTCAGGAAAGACAGGGAATTCACTTATGAACTGGCCAGTGTAGAGCTCATTTTCTTCACAATGACTAGTATGGGGCTGTGTTTTGCATTTATGCTGAATATAGGGATGATAATATAGAGATATTTTTGTTATTGCTGACCAGGGCTTACACAGAGCCAAGGCCTTTTCTGCTTCTCATACTGCCACGCTGGCAAGGAATTTGGAGGTGCATCAGAAGTTGAGAGGAGACGCAGCCAGGGCAGGTGAGCCCAACTGGCAAAAGGATATTCAGACCATATGACATCATGCTCAGTATGTAAAGCTGTGAGAAGAAGGAGAAAGAGGGGGAATGTGGAGTGATGGTGCTTGTCTTGCCAAGTAACCACTACACATGATGGGGCCCTGCTTTCCTGAAGATGGCTGAACATTTGCCTGCTCATGGGAAGCAGTGAATTAATTCCGTGTTTTGCTTTGCCTGTGTGCACAGCTTTTGCTTTATCTCAACCAATGAGTTTTTTTCTGCTTTTACCCTTCTGATTCTCTCCCCAGTCCCACTGGTGGAGAAGTGAGTGAGCAGCACAGGGGGACTGGGGAATGGGGATTGTTGTAAGTGCACAACAGTTTTTTTCTGCCACTTCCTCCTCTGCACACTTTACTCCATCCTAAATGTGGATGCTTTACACAGGCTGCTGTCCTTCAGGAACTGCTGCAGCTTGGGCTCATCTCCACTGGCCACAGATCCTTCAAGACCTGTTCCTATGTGGGGTCCTCCACAGACTGCAGTGTGTATATCTGCTCTGGCATGGTCCTCCGTGATCTACAGAGAGATAACCTGCTTCACCATGATCTTCTTCATGGGCTGCAGGGAAATCTCTGCTCTGGCTATTAGAACATCTCCTCACCCTCTCCTTTCTCTGACCCCAGTGCTTTCATGGTTGTTTCTCACACTTTTTCCCCTTCACTCCTGTCTCTCACCACTGCTGTGCACTTTTTGCCTCTTACATACATTTTCTCAGAGGCACCCCTAGTTTGGCTGACAGGCTGAGCTGTGTCCTGTTGTGGATCTGTTTTGGAGTTGTCTAGAATAGAGTGAGCTCTTCCCAGAACCAAGCCTATGGAAGATACAAAGCTGAAGACACTCAGATCATGTCAGCAAGTATGGAATACAGAGGATCAAGTATGAAATCCAGAACTTTTCATTGCGCTTTCATGGACATTAACTTTCCTTGTGTGCATTCATTCATTAAATTATATTGGAAGAAATCTAGCACATTTTACCCCTGACTTGTCAGTTTAAATCTTCATCTCTTGTTAATATTGTAAAAAGAGATAATGTGACTAGAACAGATTTACTTACTGAGTTCTAATGCAGTTCTAAGGGTTAAGAAAAACATACATTTTTGACATCTGCTACTTTGGAACTCTCTTGCTTACTTTAGCTGCTTTCAACTCTACTGTCAGACATAGATTACTTGTAGCAAGTCTGCCCAGCAACAATTTGCCCAGTTAACAGTAATTTTTGTTTTATTATAACTTCTTTTATTTACTATAGTACAACTTTGACTTTCAGCTTATAACAAATATGCTCCTTTGTTGAATTTTTTATCTTCTAGTTTCCATGTAACTTTTTATATGCAAATATAAATGTTTTGAGACTGCTATCAACCTCACATAACCAAAGGTGTAATTTATTCTACTTCAGAATATTCAGAATTTCAACCGTGAATGTCTCTGATACCCTGTTATTTGTATCTTCCTGACAACTTGTTGGGTGGTGATAATGAACCTTCCTGCTCTAGCAGTGAGGATGTTGGCATCTATCTTCTTTGTTGTGACCTTTCACACTTCTGAATCTGAATAGTATGTACTAGACATATGACTTTTTAGTTGAGCTCAATTAATAAGAATGCTTTAATTTTACAGAGGAGATGTATTTCAGGCTCATGTAAAAAAGGCAATAGTTTTTTGGGACCAGTTACTTCCTTTGTAGAAAAATATTCTGTTAATTATTGTTAACCTGGCTGCAAAACATTTCATACTTCTGTGAAAGGTCATGACTCCATATTGCAACTGAAGTTTTATTTTATTAAATATATCTAAAATATTAAACAATAAACATTAAGAAGTAGTAGATTTATTAAAAAAAAGGCAATTATTCTGGAATTATACTTTGAAGTACATTAAGGAAAGAAGCTCTCATGTACAGTCAGTAGACTTTGAGATTGAAATTAATGTCTGTAAAGTTTAGCCAACTACTTATATAAGCTCTAACTGGTATAAAACAGAAAGACAGGCAGCTCCAGAATCTAATTAATAGAGAGAAAAAACATTTAGCAGATTACTCACTTTCTAGAGTTATCTATCTTCAGCGACTGTAGAGAAAACTCCGGCATTTGATGTTTAGATGTTTGAAATCAAGTGAGATGAATCTTACCCCTAGTGCCAAGACTGGGCTATGGTAAAAATTGTCAGATATCCAATGTGTCCCAGTGAAGCTGCAGCTGAAAGACATTCAGTAAAACTGAGATTATCCAGGTACATAGCTCAGAAGAAAAAAAAAAAAAAGAAGTAATCTTATGGAATAGAATAGAATTAAATAGAGTGGACAGGGTTCTTGGTTCTTGTGGGATTTCTTTTGTTTATTTGCTTTCGTATACCTGTTATCTTACAGCAATCTGGCTACAACAGTAGATAACCCACAGCTAGTTCATCCATTGGGAGAATATCAAAGATTTGACAACACACTCCAACACTATTAGGTTATTTATTCAAAGCTAGATTTCTCTATCACTGAATTCTAAATTTGAATATAGTTTTTTCTTCTAACATGAAAACATTAGACATTATTCTCAACAGCTTTGGTGAAAAGAACAACGTTTTACAGTTTCAAATAGAATGTAGCAATTACAGCAAGGTGCCGTCCTTTGAGACAGACATTTGTAGCTGGTAGATTACCATGAAAGTAAGGGTATTTCAGCAAAGCCCCTTCCCCTCCACACTCCGTCACTTTCCATTACTGACAATCCATTGGCATGGCATGCATGGACAAAATTCCCTGCACATCAAGAGCTTGGGGATCTCATATCTGTTTGTTAAAGTAACAGTTGCATTTAATAAAAAGAAAAATCCATCCTCCGTTAATAAATAATGTATACATCTAACATTGTAGTCAAGCAAGAAAATACAAACGGTTCCGGTTTTTGAGTATCAGTATTTGAGTGCAATGTTTGCCCTTTATAAAACTTACACTGCTGACCTGTAAGGACATCACATCTGTGATGTTATGTTTAAGGCTGTAGGGAGTGGAGTCTAGGGCTTCCACTATGGATCCATATACAATTCAGAGATAAAAAATGTCTCTTCAGCTTTAACTTGGGATACAGGGCTTCATCCAGGCAGGGGTGAGTTTAACAACTGCACAATGTTAAGCACTAAACACAGCTTCATAAGAATGAATGGATGGGTGAGAAACAGAGGAAGGCTTTCCTGAAGGGTGTCTATTTCTTAAGAATTCAGATCATCTAATAATTCATCTAATGCACACTAAACTTTTTTCCCTCTATCCTAGTTAAAAAAAAAAAAAAAAAGATGGAAAATTACAACATTTAGAAAATTTTTAATCAGATTCTAACCTAAGCTGTTGACATTTTATCATACAATACGTTTACTTTGTGATTTGACTGAGAATGAGTTTGATCTATTGATTTTTTTTTCCTAGATTAGTACTTTTTAATAGATTTTCAGCATTTTTTTAGATTGCTAAAGATGCAGATAAGGGCTACTAAAATTTTCAACCTCACTAGTAACTTCCATTGATATTAGTGGAAATTGGGTATTCATTTGAAAATCCTTTCTACATTTTTCAGCACTAAATACACGCTTTTAAATGATGAGCCTTCTTTCATGAAATTAATTTGAAGTATCTTTACTTTAATGCTTAGATGCTTAAGCATTTTAAAATTAATGAAAATGGTGCAGGCAGTGTAACTGGAGCCAGACTTTTTCTCTGAGTGGAAAAATAAGATAAATTCAGCTTCTTCATTTGCTTACTGGAAGACAACTATTGCTTTATGAGGTTCCCTAGACTGCCCAAACTTTGTCAGACATGACAATGGAAACCCACTGACACCTTGGAGTCTAATCATGTTGTCCTAGTGCATCTCCAAAGGAATACAGGGCAACCAAATGAACCTCTCAGTATGTAATTGGCTTATCTTAAAACTCAC
>JAWWEW010000001.1:68454854-68497356 GCA_035583185.1 Anabacerthia variegaticeps
ATGAAAACCTGGATGGGTAAATGCAGCAGATGTGGTTCCAGAAGCTGTAGTATAAGTCACCAAAGCCCTTTGATCTGGTGTGATATCTGCAGAGGCTGTTTGAGTATTTGGCAAAGGCCACCAGAAGTTACTGACTCTGTAATCAAAATTTCCTGTTTGGTATGTTCCATCACAACAGCCTTGTGGTTAATTTCTGTCCCCTTTTATTGGAAATTATATTTTTCTGTTATTTAGTGAGAGGCTTCTACAATTATTACTCATCTGTAATTCGTTAAAAATGGCAGAAATTAAATTCTTCCATAGATAAGACCAAGGGCCAGATTCTGCAATGAACTGTATAACCTGTGAAAGTTTATTGGGGAATTTCAGAGTTGTTTGGACTGTAGATTGATGAATCTTGTGCCACAGAAAATGTACAAAGAAACAGGAAAGGAGACATAGGTGGGTTTACCCACATGTCTGTCAAATATAATGAAATGTCAAACTCATTTGCCACATAACGTTTGAGCATTCTGGACTTTGAATCTACTGAGTCACATCTAGGTTACTGTGGATCCAGGCCTAATACCAGGCAAGATCTTTTGGGTTGCAAAATCCAAGTAGGGACAGGTGATTTCCAAATACCTACAAGACATCCCTGTTTGCGGCATTTCTCCTCTTAGCTGACTTGGTGCCACTCCTTCCTAGCACAGAGACTCACATAACATCAGTTCAGAGCAGCTGTAATTCTGGATCTCATCAGAAGAGTGTAAGATCATAAGACATACATAATTATCCCTGTGTGCCACCCGGTACCCACCTGGGTATCTCACATAGTAATCCAGGCTGCACTTTGAGGCCAGTCTTTGAGAAATAAAGTGTTGCAACATCTAGCCATGTGGCACCAATCTCTCAGACAGAAAACAATAGTGCTTAATATCCGTTCTAGTGTAATCAGGCAGCCCATTCAGTTCCTGTCTTCTCTTGAAATGCATTTTTTTAATATAATGGAGCTTTTCATTCATCAGAGTAACCAGGGAATGATCCAATATATAAATTCTTGTGGGACCCAAACTGTTGCAATTGACAAACATTGAAGGCTAATAGAAAATAACCTTGGGCATCTCTAATTAAGAAAACAATCTTTTGTATGTTGAGAGGATTCAGAGTTTATTTATGCACTGACACCCTGACTGAGGGAGAGGACCTTACAACAAAGAAGGTTTGGCAGGGGCAGCTGGCCCATGAAGAAAACATAGCTGTTCCTTAACAAGATTGCAACTTATTAGCTATTTATTTTTCTATTTTTCTTTATGATGCCATTGGAGTAGTTCTCCCCAAAACATATTTTTCATGTCATCCATTTGGCATGTAATACGGTTTCTGAGGGTGGCTAATATGCAGTTGATTAATTAAAGAGTTGTCACTGAAAAGAACCTTCTGTTCTGTATGATCTGATGACTGACTGTTCAGAGGAAAGGAATGTGTGGCTTGTATATAAAAATTACTAACTGGAAAGTTTTATGCAATTGACTTGACAGAATTATATAAAGCTAATCCCTCAAGCAAGTGTTGCTTTTCTTGCTGTTCCCCAATCCTCTTTCTTTCTCTTTCTAAAAGCTCCTTTTCGTATTCTTTATTCTTTTTTGCTGTTGCACCCAGAGGCTGCACCAAGATTGAGGGCTGTTGCACTGAGAAGGGGAAAAACAAATTCTAGAATGCCAAAATCAGACAGGCGACTTTGATGAACAGTTGTATTGAATTTTCAGGTTAATATTTCTCATTCAAAATAAAATAGAGAAGGGCAGAAAAAATATTTTTATTTATTTATTTTCATTATGTTCTTTTTCCTCTACTTTTATTTTGTCTCTCTATTCTTCTCTCTAGTTCCCTTAAACTTACTCCCTTCCAGTTATTAATTAGAACAGCTGCGGTTGTTTAGCCAGGAGAAAAAGAAGCTCTCTGCAGCTAGCTCAAAGGAGATTGTAGCAAGATGGGATCAGCTTCTTCTCCCAGGCAACCAGCAATAGGACAAGAGGACACAGACCCAGGCTGTACCAGGGGAGGTCCAGGTTGCACATTGGGAAGAATTTTTTCTCTGGAAAAGTGGTTAAGTGTTGGAATGGACTGTCCAAGGAGGTAGTGGAGTCACCATCCCTGGAGGTGTTGAAGAAATGACTGAAAGTGGCACTTAGTGAATATGATTCTGTGATACTATAAAACCAGTTCCACCAATGTATTTAAATTTATTTTTTTACATTCAGAAAATTTCAATGAAAAAGATCAAATAAAATTTTGTAACCTGCTTCTTTAAGTCTTGTCCTATAGTGTTTACAATACTAGCTTCCTTTCTTTCCTCCTCATGTGTTTTGAAAAGGAATGTAACTACATTTCAGAACTGACCTCAGGTCCATCTTTTTAAACATACTGTATAGGAGACTATTATTGCAATGTCTTAGAATATCATAATATTTAATCAATTCAAGCTCATAACTTCACACTGATCTAGAGTGGTAATTGTTCATTGTGCTATTTCCCATAATAAGTCATCTTCTGTTAAGAGCTTCCAATTAAAATTTGCTTGAGAGAATGGATAAACAAAATTCTCATTCTTTCTGATTATTAATAATAAAAAGGAATACTGTTCTGGGGAGATGCTAATATAGGTGACAGCTCCATATACGGAGAGGTAAGGTCTCCAGATCTCACACTGAAGTTTTTAATTTTATGTGGTTACTTCTTTTCATTCACTAGATAGTTTCATTTATGATAGGAAAAAACTTACAATAGTAAGCATGGGAACACTGGCTCTCAGATTTTTTTAGCCTGAGGGTTACATACATTTGAGGGCAGGGAATGAAAAAAATTTGGTAATGCCTGTGAATTTTAAGAATGAACAGCAAGTCATGTGGCTAGATAGAGGTGGGGTGAAACCATGGTGATGTCACAGGAATCATGATGTCATAGAGAAATTCCAAATAAATGGGAAAATGTAACTGAATGAATGAGAGGGGTTCAATAGGAACTTCATCAATTGGTATAGGTGAGTGCTGACAAATTTTGGCTTTAATGCCATAAAATCGTGAAAAAAAATAAAAATCAAGTATGATAGGATAAGAGACAGATTAAGGAGAATGAGAAATGCTGTTTATAGTGTTGTTTCTCACTATTCATTTGCTATAAAAAGTTTCAACTCTTCCTCTGAAAAAGGAATATAGTGGAAGAGTGCAATCCTGTTTCTATATGTTTTGCTTGCAAACTAGTTTTATTTAATTGAGCACCATAGGTTCTCAACAAAATAAGAATAACTAAATTTCAGCAATGTTGAGCTATTTGAACCATTTCGCATGAAATAAGAATTTCACAAACATTGATTCAACCTCTGATCTGAGCTTAATTAAACACTTGCTTGATCCTCTTAGTAAATTCACTCTGGTCAACCTGACTGACATCTCAATTAAACACCTTCCCCCCCTAAAGTGCTTTTGCAGTGTTCCCTGGTAATCTTCCTCCAGTCCTGACCTCTCTTTCTATGATGACTCCATTCGCATCCTTCAGATGATGCCATTTCTGGCACCTTTGGATAAACTATGTTGTTCACAGCAAACTGGCTGGCAGGTGCGGACTTTCTTTTTATTTTTACTCTTGACTCAGAGTACAAAGCACTTCAGAAGAAAAGCCTCACAATAGTATAGCTTGTATATATGTGATATTGATCCTCTTCCAGCTAGACAAAGTAAAGGATATGTGTGGTATTGTTTGTGAGGTACCTAGACCTGTACAGTCTTTGAGGAAAAAATATACTTTTCCTCAGTGTACTTTAGGAAGTCAGCAGCAGGGAGATGATTGATTTTTTTCTCTCTCTCTTTATTTCAGGTGGACTTGAGTAGCATTAAGGATAACCTGAAACAAATCTGAAGCCCATTCTCATGGGTCAGCTTCATCCTCACGATGGTAGAACTGTTGGGGAAAGTATAAATGTTGAACATTCAGAGGCTTCCCTTATAGTTGTGCATAAATAATGGTGAAGATGAGGGGGAAATGAGCTTTTGTACCTCTCCCAGCTTCTTTCTCATTCACACACAAAGGCACACAGAGCGATACCCTGCTGTCAACAGGAAATTCTATGAGGCTACAAATATATCACCCCAGTAATGGGCAATCATAGCAGAAATTGGAAGCTTTTCTTAGGTCTCTCAGGAGCAGTTTCCTTTTGAGATTTCTCCAACTGACCACTGGAGAATTTTTGACACAGACATTTAGATCATTCATGCTTTACAACAGAACAGTTGTGTAAGTGTTCACGTACAATTTGGCACCTGAGAAATACTTTAAAGACTGTTGACGACATTGGGATCCCTTCCATTTATTGCAGCAATCTATGGACACCTTTTTATTTTCTTTAATTTTCAAATATATTATATCCTTCTTTTTGAACATGTGACCAGCCTAGAGTCAGCAGCCAAATAATAAATTTCATCCAGTGTTAGTGCAGTACCTTCTCACTTTTCAAAACAAGTTCCATGCACCCCATTTTTTTATTTTCATTTCCCTCAAAAATGAACGTAAAAGAAAATGATGACTCTCAGAAAGGAGAGACACATCAAGGGGAATATTTTTGGAGGCAAGGGAATACCTTCATTTAAAAGCTTTCCACTTGTATGGTTTATTTTCTGTTTTGACAAGGGTTTTAAAATCTACTGAATTATAAAAAAATTAAAAACAAACCTCTGCTTTTTTTGAGTTATGTATGTCTTTAAGGCACTTGAGCCATCTGTGGTGGGGAACTGAGCTACTACTGCATGGCATTTTAAGGGTTTACCTTAAGTATAAAGGCTTTCTCCCCTCCCTTTCAAATGGGACTGAGTACACAAAGAAATTGGTGGCACACAGGTATCCATGCTTATGAGGATAGGAAGAAAAAAAATAAAGTTCATGATCTAACGTTACTAGGAACACCTCTCTGCCCTAGAATTCATGACTATCACAGAGCAGCCGATCAGAAGTACTAGTTACACTTCTAGAGATGCAAGCAGGACAGAAAGTAGCAATTTGAACTCTTGGAAAGCTTAGGAAATCACTCCATTTATTTTGATCTCATCATTTTTAATAGCCAACCTGAGGACTTTGAGGACAGCTGACAATGAATGTGATTGATTGACTGTGAATCCAAAAATACTGTGTTTTAAGTCTGGAATATGAATACATCAAAAAAAGTTTCTGTTTTTAAAAGGGAAGAGAAAAAAAAAAAAAAGAGGAGAGAAGCGACTGTGCAGCATGAAAAACCTCATCATTTCCTCTGTAGGAGAGTGCTCTGCAGCTAGCTACAAACCTCATATTCACAAGGCAAACAAAGCATCATTTTTTAATGACTCTTCTGAATACATTTTTGCAGCAGCTTGCCTAGACCTGCTTGTCATAATGGTTTCTTCAAACGCTTTTTAAAGCCTGTGATGTTCAAGGCCCTAGCCTTCCCCCTCTCTTGCTTGTTTTTTATGTGTCACAGTTGTCAACTAAAATAGAGCACCTAGCCTTTGTTTCAAGATGGTACCTGATCAATATCATCAATCCGTCTCACTCCCTCTCCCTCTCCCTCTCTCGCACTCTCTCTCTCTACAGCTGTATCCATTTCCTCCTGGCAAAAAGGGACTTTATGAATAAATGATACTGAAATGCTGAGGGTTCAGATACTAAATAATGAATTTCACCACCAAAAACACAACAACTTCTCCAATCATAAAATACCGCTCCTTCCATATTGATTGTGCTTTGGCAACTAGATGCAGTGCTAGGCTTCACTCTGCAAGGTGTTTAAAAAGAAAAACAGGTTTACCCAGGATTTATCATGTATGGAAAAATGTAATATCTAAGTAGGCTGTCTGCTAATGTCTGGCATAATGTTTCTTCATAATGGTTAACCCTTTTGCAGGGAGTGGAATAAGAGTGCCTCTCTCTCTAGATGGGAACTTTGCTTCATGGGACATTACAGTAAGTGTGTCATCTATTCTGTGCTGTTCTACGGTTACTAGCTTAAAAATGATAATGCAAAGCTCCTTTATTTTTTGAATAGCAGCTGTGTGCAGGGAACAGAGCATTCGTTAGCAGGACCGGGTCCTAGGTCAGGAAAGCTGCAGCTGCTGTTCATTCTAATGTTGCTGGGTGCTGGGTTTGCGGCTCACTCACTGTTGCATGGAGTGGGTCAAGGTTTCGGAGCATTTGTTGTCTGCTCAAATGTGACTTGCTTTCCTATTTCCCTCATGAATGGTCTCTGCTGGCGCATTTCTGATGTGCAAAGAATGCCAGTATCCGCTATCTGAGAGAAGGCTGGGGTCAGGGGGGGTAGATTCATGGCATGTGATTGGCAAAACCTGCCTTCTATCAAGTTGTAGGCTAACTTTTTTGACTGAAATGTTCTGTGTCTGCCTATAAATTTGCTTTACTGCCTATTAATGTCAGAGAGGTTTCATTTTTAATTAGGTGAAATGAGTAGACTTTGTTTTATGAGGAATGTTATACGTCCCACCTACAAGCTTCTTTGAGAGAGAGAGAGAGGGGGGGAGATGGATATAGAGATATATATACATAGTTCAGGTTCAAGGCATGATGTCACTCAAGTGCAAAGTCAAAGTAGGGAGGGTGTTTTTTAAAACATTTCAGTGCTTTGATATATTTGGCACATCTATTGGTAATTTTGCTATTGGAAAAATATTTTAAAATAAATTAGTCAGATTGCTGGGAAATTGCATTTTGTTCTGCATTCCAACAAATTTGTATTCAGCAATAAAAACTGTGCCTCACGTTCTTATTTCAGAGGTAATATCAAGTGCTGTGATGCTTAACTGTTTATTCAAATGATGCATATACATTTTTACATCTTCATTTATTTATTTATTTTAACTTATTTTAGTGGGGGAAATGCAGACATTAATTTAGAGCTACTGATGCAATGAAAAGGAGGAATATATTTGAGCTATTAGCTGCTTCAATCTCCTGCCCACAAATAATTGATGAGTTTCTATTAAAGATTGACAAGCCGGCAGACTGCGAAGCATTTTTTACTAGAAAATGCACCATGGTTAGCAAATATGCATTATACCTTGTATTCTGTTGCAATATATTAACAGTTTTGGAGATGAATTTTGTTTCTTGTAGACTTATTGGTTGGTTTTTGATTAGGAAGAATTTGCATGAAGTAGAAAGAAAAAAGAGAGAGAGGAAGAGAGGGAGAGCAAGAGAGAGCAAGAGAGAACGAGAGAGAGAGCAACGCACACACATCAGAATTCTTTTTTCTTTGCCATTTTTCATGTGTTATTACTGACTGTTTCATGTAAATTTTTTAGAATTCTCTTCAACTCATCTTCTCTGTTTCTGGGTTGGACTACTGGGATGCATCAAAAAATGTAAATTTCAGTAATGTTAGCTCAGCCTATGAAGAACAGCAAGTTCCTCATCAGCATTGCTCATATGTAAGCAGAGTGATAAAATGCCTCAGTAATTTCATTTATTCTCAGCTCTGCTTTCTATGAAAACTTATGCATTTATAAAATAAGACAAGGCAAAAATAAGTAGAAAATATTTTAAGTATAATTTCTAATCCATAAAGAAAAAAAAATTAATCAGTGCAAAATTATGAGAATTCCAAGTTTCATTCATAATATTTTTCCTTGTGATATGTATAATCAGAAAGATTTCTTGCCGTTAGAAGCAAATATTTTAAGACTTACAAGTTGTCTGTAAGCTCACTTTGTTTTGCTTTCTTATGATGGTTTGTTGAATAAATACGCTTGCATTTCATTCTCTATAATATCATTCTTATGGAAGAAACATGGTCTTTAGTAGCGTATTAGGAGACAAGATGAAACATCTGTCGTGAAATAAGACTTGATAAGAGAGGGGAGACAACAAGGGGGAAAAAAAAGATCCTGATATTTTAAAATTTGAAATATTGAAATTTGCTTAAACAAATAAAGAGTAACTACATCAGCATTTTTCTTATTTGCAACATTTCTCTTTTTGATTTCACCTTTAAATTTCTGATAGTAGAAAACAAGATAAGCAATCATAAAAATGAGAATTTAAGTGCAACTTGAATTAGCTTTATTAATTTTTAGCACATCATTCTGCTTTGTGGTCATAAAATGTAATTCTTATTCCAGAATTCCTCTACAGTAGTGAAGAAACAAAACTTATTATTTTTAAGTTGTATGATACCTCCATAGTGAAATGAATATTCAGGGCAATTTTTTTTCTTCAATATTTATTCTCTGAGATAATCCCAACTAGCAAGCAGTTAATGGGTTGATATGTGCAGGAACATTTTTGATGACACAGATATTTTAAAACAGATTGTCTACATGCAAATAAACCTACATATGCCACAAATCAAAAGTTTCTTCTTCAGAAAACTCCAGCTGCTAGATAGACCTGCCTACATTTTTGGCTCACAGTGCATGTTCCATAATAGGCTGTGCAGTTGGATTTCATTTCACTATATGGATTCAATATTTGTTATTGACCACTCCGAGGAGACAAAAATTAAAATGATTTGGTGACTTATAAGATATGTAAGGAATAAAAACAGAAGTTAAAGCATCTTAGAAATGCAGAATGTATATTATTAAAAAATAATAGAATACAAATACTAGGGAATATCTTTGTTATGTACAATGTTACTGACTACATATCTTAGCTTCATTTTGTATTTATGAATATATTTTCAGTAGAAGGATAAATAGGTGAAAATAGTTCACTACCATATGATTTGTTTTATCCTTAGGCATTGCCTGGGGTTACTGGTACAGCCCTAGCTCTCAGTACTGAAAAGTGAAATGTGCAACAATGAAAATTTTATTAAAACGTATGTTAACCCATTACAGTATGTTCACTTCCAATTCTTTGCAAGAATGCATGATGTATCATTTTGTGTGTGTCATTTTTTTAAAAAGATATGAGTCAAGTAGAGGAGCAAATTTAATGGGAGAATTTTATGGGAAACATTATACAAATGGCAGAGTGTGCGATTCCTATTATTAAAATAATTTGTCATTGTAAGAAAAAAATGGTATAAATTTCAAGAAAGAGTCTTCTTTAGTTATCTGCCCTTTTTTAATGACAGCAGCTTTTGTGCAGTAAAGGCAGACACGTTTTCAAGCAAAGCCCATTTCAGACCAGAATTTCTGAGAGCCCTATTAATGTTTCATGCTAATCAAGGAGAGTGGGAAATAGAGCTGACAGGTGCTTTCTACTCTGCTTATTCCTGTCTTCCTGCATTAGACATTACTAGCTAAAAAAGAGCCAATATAGTTCCTTTCCAGTGCATGTGGTGACAAGGGCAGGAATAAAATGTTTCTTTTTATAAGTTTATAGTTGTTTTTCTTATTGCCTTTACTGGTGCCATCCAAAAATGTATAGATGTGACAATTGTTAATAAAAAATTATTTTGCTTCACACTATGACCAGAATTGGACTTTGAAAATTCCTGCCAGCACACTTTGGAAACTCCAGTGCCCTAGCAGCGCATCTGAGATAAATGGAGGTCCACTTGGGATCCTTGTTTTAGCAGCACACACCACAGCATTTCCATCTGAGTCAGAAAGAAACACGTACCTTTACTCTAGGACAAGTCTTTTTGATTAAGGAATGTCAAGGTGAGGAACGAAAGTAAACTCTTCAAGAGGCAGCTTGAAGATAAAGCATGAAAACTGCAGTGGGCATTGCTGGGAGCTGCCCTTTGCCACTCTCCCCTACCCCAGGTACCTGACTTGCACCTCAGAGTTAGTCAGGCAGAGCAGCAGCACTCTGAAGTGAGTCCTCAAATCCCAGATATAGCTCAAGGAGAGAGTGACGTGCCTTTGAAAGCCTACTGAGGAGCCCCATCTGGCTGAGTTTAGGTACACAAGTAGGAAGGGAGGCTTTTCCTCTGGAGATGCTCGAAGGCACATGTCTCCAGTGCCCGTGTGAAAAGTTTCGGTGCTTCCTTTGGGAAGCCTGCTTCAATACGCTGTTAAACGCAGATGCAAGGTAGGTGCCCAGGTGAGGAAGACCAGACTGTAGACTATGGCAACAAAATGGTTGAAGTCTGCAAGCTGGGACTTTACTCAACTGCATTTGTACCACACACACACACACACACACAGGGAATTTCACAACATCTTGCAATCCTTACCTTAACTTTGCTGGAATACTCTGGGAAAGAAGAAACTGAGCCCACTGTTTCAATATATTGTTTTTTCTATGCAAAGCAGACTTCTTTAGACCATCCCAAATGTGCATGGCAGTCTATGTAGCTGTTTTTTCGTATGTTATAACATATACAACAACTCAGAAAATAATGATTTACTCAGGTATCTCTATAGACCATTCAAACTTTTGAAAAAAAAAAAAAAAAAAGCTGCATTTGCTTAATTGAAATTACTTTATATCACAAAATTTAGTTGAGTCACATCCCTAATCTGGCCCATGTTACACTGATTTAATTCTTGCCTACTTTGATTTTGGTTGCTAGTAATCTACTGCTTTAAGTAGAACTAATAGATATGTTCATATATATTTGAATATGTATGCATCCAGCTTAAACAAGTTTATGTTAAGAATCAGAATAAGTTTAGTTAAATTCTTTTAAACCAGTGTAGCCTTTCCTCATGAAATGGGCATGAATTTATTAAAAAAATTGTAGATTATAAAAGGAAGGTAATTACCACCTTTGTCTGTCAAAACAGAAGCCAATAATGCTTATTTGTTTTTTTAAGGCCATTGCCAGCACTTTTCTATCACATTTATTTTACTGCTAAGAATGATTTCTACAGTGAATCATGTCTATGTCAGACTCATATCAAGAAACACTATCAGAACAGTCAAGTTCAATTTCTTACAGAAGTCTTTTCTCAACATCATTAGAATCCCCTTGAACAATGATGGTGACGCACATGAGCATGTAGCTTATGGTACCAAAGGGCATGTGTTTATATTTTCTTGTTTACTATGTCAAATATTGTATACATACTTTTTTTATTTTGTTTTTTAAAAAAGCTTTAATAAAGCTTCTGCTTCACTCAAACCCATGTATCTCTTAACATAAATTTAATGTTAACTGAACCATTTCTCTCTACATATGTTCTGTAAAGTTGCCACTGTCTACACGCCGCACATAGGGATGAGGATGGTCCCAACAGAATAGGACAAAACATTATGATTTTGTAAAGAAGAGGTTGTTGCAGGAATAATTCATTGGAATTACAAAGAATGGAATTCTTATCAACAAGAATCTCATATTTTTTGATCTTAACTGTGCATCAGAATTGTTTGTAAACTAATTTCATCAAACACCTATCTTTAGTTTTTGTTTGAAGGATTAATGGAAGTAAATTCAAGGGGATTTCCTTACTGATTATGAGACTTCCCACTGTCATTGGGTTCATGGGAAGCTTTAGCCATTTTGTCATTTGAGCTTAACTCTCTAAAACCTGTGGAGAGCATCACATAAGTGAAAGCCTCCACTTTATCCCTTGGATAACAAAATTTCCCTTGCCAAAAGCCCTGTGAGCCCTGTCTGCCCTTAGCAGATGTCTAAACCTGGTTTAAATCTGGCCTCTAAGCTTAGGGAAGGGTATGTAAGCAATATTCACTATGTTTATTGTCTTTTCTGCTTGGGACATGTTCACCACAACACGAATGTTTGTAGTTATCTATTGAGTCTACAAGACTACAGTAGCTGTTTGTATCATAGATTGATCCAGTGTAATATGACTTCTAAAGGTTGCTTCCATAACCTGTCCTTTTTCCAGTCACTTTTCTATCCTTCAGTGGAAAAGGGACTAGTGGAAAGACATTTTTCTTAGGACTGATCAAGGTTTCAGAACTCATGGATGATTTTCTTTTATTCAGCCTGCAGTCCTGATTAAAGCACTGAAACATTCTGTTGTAAATTATTATGAAGAAAGATCTCCTTAATGCTAACACATTTAAAATTAAATATTTTCTTTCTATTCTTCTATCTGGAACAATCACTTAAAGACTGAGATTGAATACGTGCAAGTACGCATTAATGTGTTAATTTCTTTGCTATCTTAGTGAAGAAATGAAGATTTTAATGTGTTCTTCTGAAAGCTCTATTGGGAGCCCTTCCAAAACATAGGAATAAATTGAGAATATCAGCTTTTCAACAGAAACCTTGAGCTGGTCCTATACAGTACCTCCTAGCAAGTGCTAAATGCTATTTAATTTTTACCTACTAAAAACAGGTATTCCTGTCACCAAAGCAGAAGGACAGATGCTTTCATCAAGGTCTGAGACCGTGGTGGACGTATATGCATGTGCATATATTTGCATATATGCAAACAGTATACTACATATGCCACTTCCCCATTCCAAAGCACATTGTTGTTAAATCTCAGTTTCTTATTTTCCTCTACATTTGCATTTATGCAACCAAGACTTTGCATCTGTTCACATAGGCTGTGCTTGGGAGAGTCCCACTGGGATTGAAGAGAAACACATAGAAGGCTTCACATTGACATTTCAAAGGTTTCTGCATCTCTGCTCTGTACCTACGAATAGATATCCCCCACTCAAAAATTAGTTACTCCTTCCCCCTCCTCATCCTGCCTTCTCTGCAACAATCCATAGTATTTCTGTTTATGTACTAAGACCTTTTGCAAACAATATTATTACTCTTGTTCCCTCAAGAAAGCCTAACCAAGGCCCATTTGGCCCATTATGGCAGCTATCTTATTTATAAAAAATTCTAAGAAAAAATTCCCTTTTTGAGGAACTTATATAGTCCAGAGAGAAAAACCATATCCAGGATAAGAAAAACATAGCTAGAGTTTCTATTTGGTTTTCATTAGCTGTCCTTTGACCTCTGAGTCTGATAGCCACTTTTCAAATTAACACCCTGAGAGCCCGATTCTCTAGGCTGCTTTTAGATGTTAATATTGGGGGGAAAAAAAGGTGAATTGGTCCCTAGAAGAAATCACTTGTTTCTTTAAAGAACATCTAGGCAAATATCTTGTCCACACACTGTCCTGGAATTCCAAGGTAGTGACAGGGCTGGAAATTAAGCAAGCCTTACTTGCTGCCTCTGATCTCAGGCTACAGAAGGACAATGCTCAGCTGTAGCAAAAGAGCGTAAAAGAAAGGCAGTTTGCCCCTACTGGGTTAAAGTCAGCAAGGCATACAGATTTCCATCTATGGTGATATGCTCTGACAAACACTTTACGTTTAATTAACAGGACCAAATTCTCCTTTAATTTATGCAAGTGAAGCTCTATTGGTTTCAACAGAGTTAGCTCTGCTGTAATTGAGAGAAGAATTTGGCCCAGAATCTGTAATAAATCATTAATGAGCATGTAGTAAGATAAGTTTTAATGATTAATTAACAATGTATTTTTTGGAGAAAAGTATTCTTAACATGCCCTTAATGTATCAAGTGATAATTACAATATTAAAAGCCTACTGATTAAAGCAATTAATTATATGCTTAATTTATTTACTAATTAAGCTTTAATATATGTATAGTTAAGTAGTTGCTAATGAGTATTTCACATTTGCTAAACAGGTCTGGCAGTAATTACATGGGAAGCACTATAAAATGATTCTTCTAGTGATTATATGAAAAAATACAACATTGTTTGGAGGTTTTTTTCCTTTCTTTTTGTTGGTTTGGGTTTTTTTCCCCTAAATGAATTACTTGGTTTGTGTTTTCCTCCTTGGTGAATGAAATGTTTACTAGAATGAAAGCTTTCTAGGTCTTAAAGGTCAGTGTTTCTGGATGTATATGATGAAATATGCTCCTGAAGCACAACTCAGTCATGTCTACATGAAAACAATGAACTTGCCCCTTGTGCACATGGAGTTAAAGCCTGCAGTTTTCTTAGCTTGTATTCAGATCTTACTCAGGCAAAATTCTGGCTGAGGTTAATGGGAATTTACTGTGTTAGAACCACAGCTCTTTGTTCTTTGGTTATGGCAAGCACCTGTTTTTGGCTCCTGAGCTGGATTCTTACATCCTTAATTCTTATACCATGTGGGAGAGAGATATGCATTTTTCAGCCAGATGTGTGTTGCTTAAATCATAGGATGTTCTGCGTCTGTTGTTGCAGTCCATACTGTAAGTCTTGCGCTTTGTGCAGACAAAACTCCAATTAAAGCTGTTAAAACTTTTATCTAAGCACACAAAGCAATAAGATGACCTTTAGACATACCTGACTACACATAGTGGACTCCTGAGGTCCTTATTCGTTTTAATTCCTGTTGCATCTTAACTGAAATCTGAAACCTGAATTTCTGGTCTTTGCTCAAGTTGTATCAAAAACTACAGAAGAAGAGATAGTCCCTCTTTACCCATCTCTGTTTCCACGCGTTTCCTTCAGGGAGATATTATCTTCGTGTAGATTCTGAAATGTTGGATAAAAATACAAACAGTAGTGGCATAATGCATATAGCATGGTTTGAAAAGATACTGCACACCATGGAGAACTGTTCAAGAAAGGGGTAGTGCTATGGCTATAATTATTTCTTACTCCACTAAGAGATAAGTGAAGAAGATATCTATAACATTGACTTGTCAGGGTAAAGCCTGGTAAGGGGACAATTCCCAGCCTAGTTAGCCATTCTTAGCTTTTTGGAGCATAGACATCTGGAGGTATTTAAGCAGTTTTCCTCCCTTTCCCAATCTCATACTTGCTTCCCTCACTTCAAGCTTGCATGTATTTCTGAAAACCCCAGCTGCTTCCTCTGCCTTTTCCTAAGTTTGGAGCCTGGGGTCACCAATCCCTCAGTCTTCTCTCTGGATACATCTTCTTAGTGCTCTAATTTGTAGCTAGCAGGTGAAAGTGCATGTTGACCCAGAGCACATTCCTAGGAGAGCAAAATTAAGTAGTTTCAGTAGGTCCGGAATGCACATAAACAGGTCTTAATGTAGTGTGTATTCTCATCCTATGCATTAATGAAGTGGGAGATGGACTGAATCTCACCAAAGCATGGGGTTTTCATAAATTCCTTGTGCTGTCACCAGGTCAGAAATGGACAGGCGTGACATTTGTACTCAAGGGACTAAACCACAAACACAGGGCTTATCTTCAGCTTGTACAGAGCATTCATTTTTGCCAAGACTCCACACTTCTACCTAACTGAGAGTGTGTGACAAATCCACCGCAACCTGTGGTAAAATTCCACAATCATTCACAAGGAGAGATTAGATTACATTTATATGGCATACACTTCTACTCAGTTATATGAAAATCCATTCTTCTGGTAAAATTGGCATTTGTATTTATTTTTTCTTTATTTATTTAAAAGACAGCAAACAAGGAATAAAGACATGAACTGAAGATGGAGAGCTACTGGGCAAAGATTTAAGAGCTGAAAAAGCACATATCTATTTTTGTTTTTTTAAAGTGGCATTAGAAAGGAATTTTGGCCAAATGTCCTCCCAGAGGAATTAAGCCTGTAGCTGAGTGACCTCAACACCCAGTGACACCAGGCGGAGCTTTGAGCATCAAGTATCTCAAGTGACAAATGTTACCTCGAATAATCTATGTAGACACGTTCTTGAGAATCAAGAAGAGATGTTGTCTACCACATGTGAATAACTGCTGTCAAGCTATGACCTGATGTGATCTGCAATTCAGAATTCTGACACTGAACTTCATAGCTTCCATAATAAATTTGGGGTAATTTGGAGGTTGATACAAGGAAGGTTATCAGCATTAACACTCTATTCAGATTGCAGTAATGTCAGTGCTTCACTGATTGTCAGTGGGCAGGAAGTATTTGTTTCTTCTTTGTTCCATATTTTGTCCTATAGATTGCCAGGGGGTTCACCTTCTTCTGGAGCACTGAAGACTGGCCATCAGAGCTATGGATTTTTATGCAGGTCTTAATGAATTTGACAAAACCTATAGAATCAAGTCCTACCTAAAATGACTGCTTTCATGGTAAAATCCCAATCAACAAAACAGAGAGGACAGAATTCCATAGGTGCTTCTCACTGCTTGCACAGCAGCATCCCTTCTCTGTCTACATTATGTGCTGGGTCTCCATCCCAGAAATAACCCTGTCTCCTATAGAAGATGAGCATGAATGGTTAGTCCCCACTTCATTTGCAGGCCACTGGAAGAAGCTGGATCGGTGCTGACAGGTTTAACATGGTAGCAACATAGCACTTGTTCATCTCCTATGGTCAGTGGATCTTTGCAGGTGAGGAGTTCACAGCTGGACTGTAGCATGCTTTGTTTCTAGTTGACTTTTGAAGTAAAGAGGTGATGGTCTGAATGGCAGGCTGAGAAATTGTGATACGTGGTTCAAGTCACTCCAAGAAGTTTAACTTTCATGTAAATTCTGTCAAGGCTGTACTGAGAGAGAAGAAAAGAAACAACCAGGAATACTGAAAGACGGCTGTCTATTGTATGTCATTTGCATGCAAGTGTCTTTAAAGTTTCATTTCTTATTGTTATTCTTTTCTAAGGAAGGTGCACAGAAGAAAGACATTGCTGATAGTAGGGCACCAAATCATAATGACCAGAAAGCTTGGTATTTTCCTTATGAAAGCCTTGCTTTTACCTCACCAGGGTTTTTTCCTCAGTAAGGACTTTTAAATGGTCATTAGGAACTAGAGGGCTTGGAGCACAGAAAATGGAAAGTTAAACCACCTGCACCACATGTCCTTCTTCATCAAATCAGCCTAAAGAGCTTTGTGACATTTTATAACATACTCACAGACTTGGTTTGTACTAGAAAATTAAACAGATATCTCTTTTGGACATTCTTTTCCTTTCTCTCCCATGACGTGTGTCAGGCATCTGTAAGTTTTACGGAAACTTTAGAGAGGGAAATTTCAGGAACAGGAAAATATGTGGGGCAAAGTTTTGAGACAGCTTTAGATTCCTCATAAAAGACTGCAAACAAACTAGGCTTCCCCAACTCAACATTTTTATTCTTTTAGCGTACCTCATGTTCATACTGTGCACACCTTTGTACTCCTAACCTATGTGTAACTCCCACAGCTGTGTGCAGTGCAATGGTCATTAGCAGAATGGATCAGAAATGGCTACAGAGGCTAAATAAATTTAGCACCTACGCTGTTAAATAAGACAGGTCAGGCTTTGTTCCTTCTGTCTAAGGCTAAGTGTCATGGCAAGACTTGAATCTACCTATTTAAACTTTCCAATAAACTAAGGAGCCTTCACACCTCCTTCACACCTTCACACCTCCTTTTGGGAAGGATCTGTAATGCTTTCTGTCTCTTGAGCAATTTTCAGAAATGAGATCCCTAGGCAAAACATATTTTACTTCATTGTTTGCTGGTTTTATGCTAGCTATGTCAAGAACACCTTTGTGAAAATCTCACTGATTTAAGCAGAATTTCAGCTGTAAGGGATAAAATGATTCTGAGTGGTCCAGCTGGGATTTCTTATGCAATACCCAACTGCATGTCTACTGGGTCCTCAAACGCATTCCCTAGAGATGACTGTCTCATCTGAAGAGTTCATCAGCACTTTCCAGAGACCAGCCTGGAAAACTACCCCAAACCTCAACACCTTTAGTAAATCAGTGGTGGTGATGGTGGTGCTTATCCACAGAGGAGAAACGAGTAAAGAGGATGAACAGAAAAAAATCTGCCAGAACAGTGATAATTGTCTGGCTTAAGACCCAAGACTTCTACTTGGTCAAAAATCAAACCAAAGTGACTTTTTCTTGCAGTTCACTGACATCAGTGTTTGGCATTGGGTCCTGAAACGGCCCTTGCAACTTTTGAATTTAAACCCAAACTGACTTCTGATTAAACTGGCTTGGCAAACCGATAATTTGCCTTCATTTAGGTTGCTGGACACGAGGCACAAATTCCCATCCCCATTCCCAATTTAGTATTACAGAAAGCTCTGTAAGACACTTTCCCCAAATGAGCATAGTGTGGATAACAGCCTAGAGCTTCAACACTCCAAGAGCAGCTTTGATGTGTAGCTTTATTGAAACAGATCTCTTTGGTTGGGCATGGTTGGGATGTTATTATAGCCCTTTCTGTGTCCTTCACAAGGCACTTTGGAAGCACAGGTCACTCATTCAGCATGTAATGCAAATAGCTACGAATTTCTTGAAAATGCCTTTTCTTTATTCAACCTTCTCTTTTGATCACTAGGTAGCATCACACATTTGGAATACGAGAGCCAGAAACCTTGGAAATAAAAAGCTATACTTTAGATGTTATTTCTAACTTTTTTTTTTTTTGCCTGAGTTTTTTATTTTTTCCTCTCCACTAGTTTTAACTGCAGCTCTCAGTAATTCATAAGGGAAGGCTTTAATGTTAACATTGTCAATAATTTCATAATTGTATTGTTTTTCCTTTCTAATGGATTAATTTAAAGGCTTTATGCTTACACCAAACTTTTTTATTGCTGCCTAAATTTTAACATGTTACCTCTGGTTTACTTCTTGTAGGAGAAGGAAACATTCAAAGTTGTCAAATATTTTACTTACAGTGGCTGGTTTACCACTTATTGTTGGCTTCAGAAAGGGTCACTGCCAGCACTGTTTTCCCAAAGGCAAGATAGTAGTTCTCTCATTGAGTAGAGCCAGCTTTTTTCCTCTCTCTCTCTTTTTCACTGCCAATTCCACTACTGATCTTGTGCAATAAAATGTGCTTGTCAACGAAAATGTCAACAAAGTTTAAAAAGAATAGTATGAGTAAAACTAAAAAGTAAATTATTTAAGTAGAGTTGTAGTTGAAACTTGAAAGAATTTTGTTTGGTGGTTTTCTTTACATCATTCTGCCAATGGAGGAGGAACTCTGAATTTCTAACTAGTGAAGCCCTGTCATAAATGGGGCTGACAGTTCACATTGAAAATTCTGTTTTCTTCTTTCCCAGGAAAGCAAGTCAAAGTTAAACCAACAAACTATTGTTGGCAAGTGCCTTACCTTTGTTCTGTGCTTCCTTATAAATTAACCACTTCTGTTTTCTAGGTTGCCGGTAAATGGAATTCCTGGAATTTAGGGTCTCACATTAGCTGTATTACTTTAAAATGCTACTGCATCCTCTTAGACAGTGACTGATTTAGAGCATGCAAGAATCTCTAATAGAGAATGTTCACAAATGGTAATGAATAGAAAGGAAATATACTGTAAATTTTGGCCAGAACACTATGAATTCAGATAGAAATTGGACCACCAGGTCCCAAACCTTGTAATGGTTAAACATCAGTGAAATTAAGACATTAAAACATATCAATGCTGTGTCTGATCCAACAGTATGATGACATGCTGAATTTAGTATTTGTTTGCATAAAAAATTTCACTGAAATACACAAGACTGGACATTTGCACATTAGAGATAGAATGTATCTAAATGTGAAAAAGAGCTGATTTTTCTGTAGAATTGCTGTGTACTTGAAACTCTCTATAACCATACTTTTATATATATATATATATATCTATATATCTATATATACATAACCTCTATTCTCTACTAATTGACTTATCAGTATATACTACAGTATATACATGGCCAGTTCATTAAGGTTAATTTGTTCAAAAATATTAGAAGCATTAATTTCTGGCTTATAGCTAATGGCTGCTCCCAGCCAGTGTCTTGTTTCATCATTAGTGTCAGCTAAATTATAACTCACACCCAACTGTTTTTACACTATCTAATAGAATCAATTGATGCAATGGTTGACAAGATGCTGTTTTGCATTTTGTCATCTCACTAATGCACATGGCTTAAAGGCATTGGCATCCATAATGTGGGGCAGTTTTGTAGGAGGCACAGAATAGGCTGAAGCTGCAAGGGCCATTTTCATAAAATATTAATGAAATTGAAAAATACACTGGGGTTGAAGGCTTGTCTGCTAAATGTAAGGTAAAATCTATTCTGTTCTGCTTTCTGATGACTGTAATTAGCAGCCCTAATTAAAAATTCAAACCTTGTGTATATTTGAAAGCATGAATCTTAGCTCTCATAGTGTTTATTTCCTTTACAAAGTATTTTATTTTACAACACTAATTGAACAGGATCCTTCCTAGCCTGACAGCCGCAGCTGGCTGGAGCCAGTTTATGTATCCAGTCTCTCTAGACTACTTCCTTTTGTAAGCAATAAAACATCTTTAAAAAACATGTATATGCTCTCTATGAGCCATTAACTCTGTGTCACCCAGTGTGGAACTGGCCATCCGCACATATGCATTGTTGTTTCCTTCACTTAAAAGTGACCTCTTTGAAAAGGCAGCTTTTTTCTGATCTTCAATATTTAATGTGGATTTACTTACATTAAATGACCACCTTTCTTAAGGAGACTTGGCCCAATTCTGACATTATTTATGAACAGCATATGCTGTGCAAAACAACGGAAGGGATCACCATTAGTTCCAGTAGAAAAATCTACTTTTTATAATCACTTTGTGTAGTTATTTTGAAATTCATGGTCAAGATATTAGGGCCCCACTAGGGAATATATGCCTGCAAACCAAGTCCAAATTGATTATATGCACATTACACTCTGAAATCCAATGCACAGCAAAGAAGAACATGTGTATGGGTTTTCACTGTTGCATTTCCTCTTTTCACTGTTTTCCACAGTAATGGCTCTGAACTGTATAATTTCCTTTTTTTTGCTTTACATACCTTGCTAAGAAGACAACACTGGAATGTTAACATGTCCATAATCATAAGGAACATTCTCCCTCAGAATCTTGTATTTTTGATTAGGTTATCTTTTTAACTCCACGTGTCAGACCAATGAGGCCATTAGAGAAAGGGACAAGGTGGATTGATGGAAAAGAGTATTGGAAAACATTCTGTGGCTTTGCTAACTGAGTTCTTCACTGATTTATGCGGGAAAATGAAATTTGATGATCCACCCTGTCTGTGACAAAGGGTCTGATCTTGCAATTCCTGCTCAGGGAAAACTGACTTCAATGAGAGTTTAGCCTCAGTAAGGAATGTTGGATCAGGTTCAAAGATTAGCAGGAAAATAATAATTATAATGATGACTATGATGATGACGACAATAATAATAATAATAATAGTAAAAAGCAGGAGAAACCCAAAATAACTCAATCCTGAAGAATGTGCCAATAATTTGGGTTGTAAAGTTCCAAATGTCATTGGATGATATTTAGCACTAATTTCTAGTGAAGAAATGAGTTTAACCTGAAGTATATGTCTGTTTCTAAATGTTAGAAAATAATTTAGAGGCTGTCAGTGTTTAAACTTCTGAAGACTGTTTCTACTCTGTACTCTAATACAACTGGATCTTTCTTAACAGTTTTCACAAATTGCTTTGATTTTTTTAAATTAAATTCTGCTTCAGAAAGTTAGGTTTGAATAGTTTCTTTTTATCTTTCTTGCCCACCAATTCACAATCTCTAGCCAAGGAGCGTATAATCAAGAAGCCTTCTAAAAAATTTCATTACCACAGATCAACTTCCACAAATGTTTCAATTCAGTCAAAATGGTACATGTCAATGAAATTTCATTTTGCTGAGAAATATTCAGACAAGTTCTGTTAAATTATTCTAAAAATCACAGTTGGGTACAGAAAGGGACGAGAAGGATGATACAGTCTATGTTTATTACTGTCTGTTCCTCCCTATGTGGGATGTCTGCCCCTTTCAAGAATTCATAGTTTTGGGCTGTGAGGCACAACCATTACTGGTCCTGGAAAGGCATCTAGGGGTTTGAACACATGATTCAGACATCTCAGCTCTTTATCAGTATCAGAATGGGATTTGCAGTCTCCTCCTCCTTCCATGCTCTATTTTTCATGGACAAAGCCAGGGAGAAGATGCAGCCTGCTTTACCTCTCTGACAGAGCATGATCTGGAGCACCCCATAGGTAAATCTGGAGACATCCATACAGCTCTTCAACACACTCATCCTTAGTACTCATCTTTATTGCTTTCTCTCCTTTCTTTCACTTACATGTCTTGAATTTAAAAACATATGCAGGAAATAACAAAGCAAACCACACTGTGAACCTTCACATGAATTTCACAGGGAAGTTCCCTCCATCCTTTCTAAGATTCTTTGGGAAAAGCCCATACATGGATATTTGGGTAAGAATCCCCTCTCCTCCTAAAAGTCAAAGCTAGATCCAAAGATCAATCACTTCACCTCGTAGAGCCAAACCTGAAGTTTCTAGTTCACTTTAGATATAATCATGGGCATCTAGTTTAAAGTAGTCAGCAAGTCCTCCTTTGACGTGAAAGGAGAGTGTCCTAGATAGCCTACCTTTACTGAGCACTTAACATCACTGAGCAGAACAATTCTTCCAAAAGAGTGCTCGTTCTTTCCACCAGCTAAAGAGGAATTAGTTTAAAGTAAATCACAAACTTCTAGATGATCACAGATAGCTGTGACATATCCGAGCCCCTTGTAATTTCTTTGATGATAGCAAGTTTCCTCCTCTCATGACAGCTGAATATTCCACTAATCCTTTAGATGCCTCTCCAGTTGTGGAGGGCCTTTTCCTATAAATATCCCCACACTTTCACATCTTCCAGGATCAAAAAATCATGAAAAACCAAACAGTCCAAATTCAAGTACAAATCACCAAGTAGATAAACTGGGTAAACTGTGAGAGTTTTACTTGTTTATTTAAATTTTAAAATTATAGATTGTTAAGAGGAGTTCAGCACAGAACTACCTTAAGTTTTTTGAAACCATTTCAGGCAGGAGAATGTCAACAGACTGTGTCTGGAACTCAGACTGTAGGTTGCCCCAGTGTAGAAAAAGAAGATATGTATATAAGCACACCAGAAATATGAATTCAATAGTTTAAAAAAATACAGAGATGCATAAGCTAAAGCACAATAGCAACATTCTGAGTTAGGTGATAATTATTTGTTTAAAAAGTTGGATTCAGAAGCCATTGGCTGGGTTTGACATACCAGTGTTAGGAGGCAGAGTAAAAAGATTATAGTCCGTGTCCTGTAGAGCTTGCTATCTGTGGATTTTACATGACTATTTATGGATTTTCAGAAGAGGTGACAGCCCCTGCAAAGTTCTGCTCCAATATTTTATATACATTTTTCTTGAAAATATTATAATGCACTTTATTTTAAAATTTTAGTAACTGAGCTTCCTATATTATAGTGATTTTTCAGGAATAATTCATGGAGTAAAAAACTCCCATACTGTTACCTTTCCTACACAGACTCTTTTGATCCACAGTAATAGCACAGAAATTAATGTTAAGAACTATAATAAATACAGAGAAAGGTACTTCTCACTTAAAATAAGGGTCATATTGAAAACCATTGGTGCAAGACACCGAAAGATAAACTACTTAAATACAATACTTTAAAGTAATGAAGCTTAACATTTGGTTTAACTTAAATACTGTTTGGTTTAATGACTCAGCATTGCTTATCTGTGCAACTGGCAATAGAGTGGTCTAATACTTTGGTGCGTCTCACATAAGTTTAGCTTTAAAAGAGTGACTTTTTTTTTTCCCTGTGAGGGGAAAATAGAGCATAAGACAGTAAAATTTAGTAGGTTTTAAATTATGATTCAGGCATTAAAGCAATTACTTTTAAAGAGTCATAAACTGATATGTTGCTGAATTTGTCTCTTTCGTCCCTTAAGCTGTCATACCCCAGGCAATTGCCTTCACATTACTCATATCGTTACTTATATCATTACTTTTCATCTCTTCGACCAATGACAGCATTTCCTAGGTAGGAGACAACTCAAAATAAAGAAAGACTTTCAGGGCATTTCCAGTCTATCCTCCTTTTTCAGTTCTTTCTCCTACCAGGACTGTGGATATTAATGCTGTTTCACAACCAGCAGATACATATCACACTTTTTAAGCATGCTTTGCACTCATGTAGATGAATAGCTCTAAGGATGAGCAAAGGGAGGAAGACTTGACCTGTTGGCCTAAGCAACTTAGCAAGGTCATCAATTCAGTGCTGACATCTGCCTCCAATCCACAGATGCTGTTGCTCTAAGAATTTTTTGAATACTATTAATTCAAGGGGAGGAGGGAGGCAAGATCTCATTACCCACTGGTAAAAAGGGAAATAATCACACATACTCGTTATGATTCATACTCTTATGTCAGAGAGGGGAATGGATTATTTTCTCCTCTACAATTCATAGAACTAGAACTGGTCAGACAGACAGAAAGACCTTATTGCTCCGTTCTGACTCACACACAGTGTGGGTTTTTTTATCTCATATTTTCTTTACAGATAGGTCTACTTACATACGCACATACAGAAACATATGTAGAGCATATGTAGAGCATTACAGAAACTACCAAAAGTAATTTTGGACAGACTAGTTTAATGACAACACACTGTGCTCCAGGCATACACAAGGACAGTGCTTATATTAGGAGAAATAGGTAGCTGAAAACACACAACTTAGGTGAGGAAAGTATCTACTCATAATCTGTACCTTTAATGTTTCGTAATGAGCCATTATTGCCATATCTTTTCCATTGCTTACATGCTTTCTGGTTGTAGATTATGTTTTCAGACTCTAACATTTATAGTTTTAGGGTGTGTTCAAACGGTCATCTTATTTAAAATATTAAAAATAAATCCTATTTACCAAATCTTTTTCTGTCCTCTTCTTCTGCTCCTCTCTTCTCCTCTCCTTCCACTCTCTTTCCTCCTCTTCTGTCTTCTCCTTCTTTGCCTTGCATTACCTTACTAAGAATTCAGGGGACCTCAACTTCTTCATAATTTCATACAGAACTATCTGTAACCATAGACATGAGAGGTAATGATCCTCAGAGATCTGATTACACATGTGAAGTTCAATTGAAAGATTCTTTTTGTGATAATTTTTAAAACAACAGCAAAATCATGTCCATTCACTCAGCTCATGAAGCAAAACTGAAGCAAACCAAAACCAACATAGTAAAAAATACAAAGAATTGCTGCTTTGGAGTGCATATAGTATGGGAAAGAATTTTAAGTGAAGCCTCATGCAAGGCTACCTGTATCAAGAGCGGCTCTGGGAGGTATATTAGCCTTTTCACATTTATTCCATATATCATATATTTCTACAGATCTTTCCTTCTCTCCCTCCAGGGTTTACTCTTTCTCCCACTACCCTTTTCTTTCTCTTCTCCACCTCCTTTTGCCATTTATGAATTTTTATTGATGAGAGTTAAATGACATGCAGTCATCTACTAAAGAACTAGCTGGGGCTGACAGTCCTTCTACGTAGATATATCTTCAAAATCTGTGATAAATCAGCATCCCAACCACATAACATAGGACGTGACTGGATAATGCTATGTGTTTGTTTTGAGCCAAAAGTTACTTTTGCTAGGATTGTATCTTTCCTTCTTCTGTCCTCAGCTGCCTCCTGCTTTTCAAGATGTCTGTGTGGCATTTACATAGGTGTATGTCAGTCAAGGTGGCTTTTCATGCTCCTAGCATTTTGGCCCTGGTTCTGCTGGCCACACTGGGATTGCAGCCCTCTAAGCAGCCAACACAGCCCTACCCCCATACTATAAGTTATGAATAACCCTCACAAGTCCATGGGAGTTATTTGCATTCCACCAGGAGGAAATGGGGCCAAACCTCTCTAAAATGACCAGAAAGAGAGATGTGTAAATTTCCTAACACTCCAGGTAGATAGGCACAGCAGGGAGAAACATTGTTGTGCATGTGCACCCAGACTGGTACAGACTGAGAACCTCTCTGCTGTTCCAGGGTCATAACCACCAGTGCACAGTTTGCACACACACAAAAAAAAAAAAAAAAAAAAAAGGAAAAAACTCCACCAAACCAGCAAAACCCCGCGAAAATTAAGTTTTGTTTTTTAAAAGGGTAGGGTTACTCTTATAGCATATTTGGACTTGTCAGCAAGATTTCTGGGATTTTTACTGGGCTTTGAGTGTAGCACAAACAATGCTTTTGAAGCTTAGAAGAAAATCAAGAATAATAATTGTGCTAATCATTGTTTTATTAATGAAACATGCTGATTTAATGTATTTTTAAACTGCTTTTGCTGTTTCTTATACAATAAGTAGTTCTTTATGAAGTAACAAAATGTATATTCTGTGCTATAAAGTGCTATCTGATGCTTTCTAATCCCCTCACAGATTGGTAAGAATTTGGGGAAAGGAATTAATGGACAGACTATTTCCTCCTGGATGTTTAGAAGACTCGTTTGGTTTCCCAGAGAAACACACACACTTTTCAGGACAAATAGCCCTATCTGTAAATTTTCAACTTAAAAATTTTCTGTAAGTTAAAATCTTTCTTGCAGGAATTTTAATTAAATCATCTGTCTTGAAAGAGTGCTAAGTAAGATCAGTTAGGTAGATAGCTGAGGCAGGAATTCTTTGGGAAAACCTCCCATGGTAAATATTTTGTGTCTAATCTCTCAAGCATTGTATCCACTGAGTTGTGTACCCTCCAATTCCCCTGCACACTCAGAAAATAAACCTTTTGTGAATGGGAATTTACTGTCAGGGAAGTGCTGTTCCAGTCCCATGAAAAACCTGCTCCATACATTAGGGAGGCAATGGTTGTATCTTGGATATTTTTGCAGAAGAATTCACTTTGTGGAAGTGGTCCAGCTCACAGTGTCTAGGAGTGCAGTGAGAAAATCCCATCCCGCTAGAAACCAGGAGACCTCAGCTGGGTTTAGCCATTACCTTCACATTGGTGAGGGTGCTGCCCTACATGTCTTAACTGCACTCAAAGGCACTCTGTAAATTACTGACAATCTTTTTCAGAGTACTAAAGGTATGTAAGTTTTTGTTGTGGTTTTGTAAAGTGCAGCAAGATGTGTGGGTCATGACTCCATCCTATGTATGTGACACATCCATCAAAAGCAGCGTCTGGGTTTAAATTATCAGGAAGAAAATCAAATCTGTTGTCAGAGCCTGAAGGTCCTTGCAAGAGCTTATGGAAATCAGATTAATTGTATTGAATACCCATTTCAAATAACACATTTATTTTGCATCTTGCAGTTTTAAAATCAATGCACATCTGGAGGGCCAGATTCACTGGTCTGTTTTGCTGATGTAAAACATCTGTAAACTTGAATTAAACTGGACTTGTTGGGGTTGGCTCCCTGTCAGGTTTACAGCAGCTTCACATAACCAGAGCAATGCAGAAAGTCTAAATAGACAGGTCCGTCCCTACTTGCTGATGTGAGGCACAGGGTTGTATGCAGGGCAGTTGAGAATTAGAGCCACTGGCAGGAAGCAAATGTTATTTCTAATGGGAAAGAATAATTATATAAGGGTAGTGTAAGGAAAAATTATCTTTGTTGTGTGTGATTTTAGGGAAGGGAAAACTTCTCTGGAGTATTTTTCCAGTTTTAAATAAAATCACAGTTTCCGGTACACTGGTATGCTCTCTACTGCTACATAACTAGCGTAAAGGAAAAATGATGGATCACAATGGGAATTAGCACCATAGTGTGTTAATAGCATTATGTTTTAAGTCTTGACTAAGAGCAGTTCCTAAGGAATTTTAATCTTTGCTGTTTGCAGAAATATCTTGTTAGTAAGTCTCTATGTTTTATGAATGGAGACACACAAACCAAATGTCTTCTGACAGGCAAGGACAGAAGGTGAATGTGGGGAAAAGTCACAGGCCATTCCATGGCAAAGGACAAACATGTTGGTACATGCATTAAAAATGAAGTAGCAGTGCACTGTGTCGGTATATATATTTTAGTTTTACTGTGAGTACATGTTTCAAACTGCGTCATTCTCTTCTTGGCTTTCCTTTTACATCCAGTAGCTGCTGCTCCACAAATAGCTCCTGACCTTACTAAAATTTAGTTGCAGTCTTCTCACTGCAGGCATTAGGTCACTCATTGTTAATGAGCATATTAGATAAGAGATGTTAACTCCAGCACACTGCAGCGTTTCAGCAGAGTGCATTCCCCAGCAATGAACACAAAGTGTCACTGTGACCACACACTAATAATTCCAAGAAATACAGGACCTTTTGCCTAATTTTAAATTTATTTACTTGTCATATGTGTGCTCATTTGGAACTTCTAGCATTAATTACCTTTGCTCCAAGTTGGGCAGGTCTGGAATTCTAATTATCTTCATTTTTACAATTCATATCTCTGAGGTCTTAGTGTACTTTGGAGCTGAAGTCTAGGCTGTACATAATCAAGGCAGAAAAGAGACAGGTGGCAATATTGTACATTTCAATTGCCTTGTCTGATGTGCCCCTTTTGTAGAATAATGAACATTGGAGAAACAAATTGGTCTGTCAGAGTCAATAACAACCCAATGCCCTGAGCCGCTGGTCACTAATGCTTCCTGTACTTAATCAATGTGCTGCAGGAGATGTTCTGTTCAAAACAGTTAAAGATGAGCAGCAGCAGCAGATTTGGCAGCAGGACTGGGAGACAGGGCTGGAGTTTCCCTGTCTTATCGAAGAGGCAAGTCAAATACAAACAACGTGCTTAAAGGAAAACCTTGCAAAGAAGAAGACGCCTGCTGTGTCCTGTTGGTAGGGAAGGAAGAGGTCAGCTCTTTCCCCCAACAGAAGTAAGCAGAAGGTGATTTCTACACGACATAGAAGGGGAAAAGGGCACTCTACATCTCCACAATTAAATCTTTACAACCATAAGCATGAGAAATAAGAATTGAGAAGGATCAAATATTTTTCCTTCAGTCATGATCAAAACCCCTGAATTACCAAAAAAACAATTGGTGCTGGTAGCAATGCTCAAGGCAATCATCATTTTAACCAAACTGTAAGGAAAGCAGAACATATAAGGAAAATTTTGTAATAATATAGTTTTTAAATCATGCCCATAAGTAGCTTTTGAAACAATTAAGTGAGCAAACAGAAAACAATTTCTGAGAAGAATAAGGATAAAAAATATGCCTAACATACTAGATCAACAATTTTTTCAGTGACTCTTCATCCAGACAGATGAAGGGTATCTAGGATTGTGCACTGAGGATTAAAAAAAACAAAAACAAAAACAAAACAAACAAACAAACAAAAGAAAAAAAAACAAAAAAAAAACAACAGAAAACCCCATACGAAAACAAGAATAAATTATTAAAAAACCCCACAAAAACCAAAAAACTTTTCTTACTGAAAAACAGAGCTCAAAGAAGCAACTTACACCGGTGTGTTATTGTCCAGAAATACAGTCTTCATGGTCAGAGCAAACTATTAAGACACTATTATTTTCCACTCTGCATCTTGCCTGGACAGCATGTTATGGGCTTCCAGATCTCTTGCAAAATGACATGAGTCTACATCATTTTACCCCTAGGAAGCTGAAAGCATATATATGCAAGCTACACTTTGACTTGCTTGACAGTGGGAAATATAAAGTTATCACAAAATTGAGATGGACCAGTCCTTGTTTTGAAAACCTGGCAAAAACTGAAAATAAAAATAGTTGGAACAAGGAAAGCTAAACAGGACATAGCATTCACAGAGAACCTCATAAAAATTTTCAGGATGAGACAGTGATAATTTTATCTGTCTGAAGGTCAGTTGTTTCTAGTCTAAGCTAGACATTTATGCACTCAAAAGTTGACTGAAATAAACAGACATTTCCAAAGGTTAGTACTTCCCTGGTAATTTGTACAGGTATGGTAGGACGAAAGGTGCTTATCTTTCTCCACTGAAAGCTAAAGTTGGGTCAACTGAGTCCCATCTTTTCTGTATAGTTAGGAAGTTCCTCTCTGAGTTTTCCCAGTTTTACTTTGATTCAGAGTTTTTGACTTCTTTCAGATCAGGATTGAGAGTTCATGATAATTTGCATAAATAGTCTAGTGTCTCCCAAAGCAAAGAATAAAGATAATGAAAATTGGGTAAATAATTTTTAAAACTTGGAAATAATTCTTATGAATAGTTGGTTTCATTAGAGTGGGATTGGGAGAGTATATGAGAGGATTGGATCTATGGGGTCATGCAATTTGACAGATTTTTGGTTTTAATAATGAAATATTTATCATATTCAAAAAAAAATATTGGGACAAGAGCAGATTTTAAAAATTACTCGCTTTGTGAAAGATCTACAAATTTAGCTCTAAATGTACTTCTACCCCTTTATAAAAATCTGAGAAAAAAATGTGCATTTTTAATGAGCATTCCTTAAGTATGCTCATTGTTAGTTGATTTGATAAACAAAGAAGACATGAACCAAACTAACCCAGTAAATTCAAAAATACTAAGGCCAAACTCCTCTTCACTCTGGAGAATCACAGTTATTCACAATTATCATGCCAGCTTACGTACCTCTGAACAAACATTAAAATCCAATTCTTTCATCAGCTGTGGAACAGCAGCATCTACAACTGACACAAGAGCAGAAAGAACTGTTGCAGATTCCCAGGATAGAGAATGAAATTAAGGAAACAGTATTTGTGTTGGAAAGTGGGAAAGCCTACGCCCCCAATGGATTTGCTGTAGAATTTTTAAATACATTTGAAAGTGAAATCATATCAGGCTTACAGGACTATGTCACCAAGCTTTTGAGAGAGGATCGCTCCCAGACTCCCATAGGGAAGTAACTGCCTTTCTGCTTCTGAAACTGGATTATGATCCTCTGGAGGGGATATCCTTTCGATAATTAAGGTTACAATCACAACCCCATTTTATGGCTGATTTTGATCTTCCATATGAAACTTCCACATGACTACTCAATAAAGTCCAATAAAGTAGATAGAGATTCTGCTCCGATCTTACATAAAAGTACATTAGTATCTCATATTTCCAGCCACAATTGCAAAACCACACATATGTGCAATTTTTTATTCAAAAATCACTAGTACAAATTTCTTTTAAACTGTTTAAAAGCACTATTATCAAGAAACAGCTGTATTTTATTTCCAGATACCATCCCACAAAAAAGAAGAGCAAGGACATTTTGTCTGAGTTACAATAGGTTTAAACTCTAAAAAATATCCTCTCTGGCTGGAAAAAATACCACCACCATTATCACCACCACCAAACAAAACAAAACAATACACCAGAAAAATTATATTTAACCGGACTAAATTTTCCCCCACTAGCTTGGGCAATGACCACGGAAAGATAGAATTTACATTCTGCATTAACTTGGGTAAAAATAAAGTAAGCAGAACTGTTACAATATCCAATAATTCTTCTTAGCCGTTTCAAAAATTAAGCATAAAAATATGCTCCCTTACATAGCCTCAAAACAACAGTTTGTTTTGGGTTTTTTTTATATATATAAAAGAGCAAGATTTAGAAGTTGCTTTCTAGTGACTGCACCTCAGGCTTACAAGCATCGTATACAGCCATGTCTTCGTGTAAGTCAATGAATCTGCCTCCTATTTTTGGTGACTAAAAGAAAAGAGTACAAGACCTCACAGCTTTATCTCATTGATAAGAATTTACTGGTGCCATAGAAACACACGTGTGAACAGGAAGGATTTTTGAGAATTAACCAAAGCCTAACCTGCCAACATGCGCATAATGTCCTCTAGCATTTTAAAGCAGGCCAGAGAGTATCTCTTATTTGTCCACTTATTAACAGCCCTCTTCTCCCTGAGGCCCTTGGAGGCAACCTCTATTAATTGTGGAATGATTTTGACATGATGACTCTCAAGGATATTTGCAATGAAAGAATATTTAGGCCCTTTGAGAGATTAGTAGAATATAAGCCATACACCAAAACAACACATTTATAGATATTTACAAATAAGACATTATCTGTGGGAAATAAACTGAGGAATTTTTGTATCCCTGAGTTCACTCCCTTTGAATGCTAGCTTTTAATTATGGATTAAGACTATGAAAAGGATCTGCACTTGATATCCTTTTAGGATGAATAAATTCAGGGGAGATAAAAGCTCAGATCAAGTGCAAAAACGATCTGGATCAAGAATTCTCTGATGAAGGATAGATTGAGATATGTAATCAAACAAAACCAATCTCCATTGGTGTAAGATACCAAATGTTTATATTTAATGCTATTCATAGAATATGTATGACTACAGAAAGTATGGGCAAAGTAAATAGTGACAGTGATGACATATATATAAAATGTAATTCTGAAAAGCAGTCTCAGCATGTGTGATAGGACTCAAAACATTCAGCAACTCTGACGAAAGGTTGCAAAATTTGTCAGGGCTATTCTACAAATTTATAAATTCCTTATATTAGCTTGCCTCATCATCTATCTGACCTCTTTTTAGACAGGTAAAAAATCAGGTCTGTGGGCATTGTGTGTTGCCTGCTGCTAAGGTATTTATTATGAAGTGTACATCAAAGACTCAGATTGGGGGGAGGGCAGGGGAGGTTGGATTGTGGCAGTCAAAGAGGGCAGAATCATTTTATCTGGAAAAAATAACAAGTGAAGAAACCAGGATCCCTAAAATATATTGATAAAATATGGAATGTTAGAATAATTAGACTGGAATCAAAACTGAGAAGCTGACCTACAGATTACATTACCATCCAAGTTTATAATAAGAAAACACCTGTCAAATAAAATAAGTCCATACATGTTTTAAGTTACCTTTGTTGTGAAAATACTTTCTAGAGCCAAGTAAAAGCCTATAGCTTTTCTACATACTAAACTCAATTTGCTGTATTTGCACATAAAAAAAAGTCTTGGTCTTCATTGCTCCAGACATGCAGAAATAATGACAAGATGCGAGGGATGTGGTTTAATTTGTCTGTGACTTTATTAACTGAACTCACCTGGGAATCATTCAGCAATAACATACTCCGTGCAGGTCATCATTTCTTCTTCACTTGTTTCCACACATTTGGGGAGAGCTGTCACTCATAGCTGGGACCCCACTGCCCTCCCCTGCTAAGAAGGTTAAGAGGCTGCAAAGAGGGTGCTGCCTATTTGCTGCAAGAGCCTCTTTTGCCTCTTTAGCAAGCGGCTGCTCTTTGATTTGCTTCTAACTCTGGTTTATCAAGGAGGGAGATGCCCTGGGGAACAAACAGAGGCAATGGTCACCTGCCACCAGGAAGCACCAGCAATTAGCTAGGCTGCGCTTTCCAGGTTCCCAGAGAGCTAATCATTCTCACGTCAGCCAGAAATACATGTGAGCATGTGGAGCCCTCTCCCTAGATAGCTTGTGTATCCCATAGATTGCTGTTTATTTTTAGGAGTTCATAAGAGGTGTTCCCATCCCTGAACACATCTGGCCTCTTCATATTCATGGACCTTTGAGGTCTTGCTCACCTCTTCAGGCCTGTTCAGACATGTTTGGTCTGATAGCACACATCCCCTATCACTCATACAAATATTCACGCTCACAGCACTACCTTTCTCCATTTTTTTCTATACAAAGTGCATTGGAAATAACTTCTGGCATGCAGACTCCTTTCAGGGGAATCCTATTGAACTGGCTAATGGATTATCCAACATTCAAGACCCACCTCCCCTCACTTAATTTGTCTTTAATAATAAATAAGTTCTGGCAAGGAATAAGGAGTTTGCTGTATCACCAGCTGTCTTAGTCAATGCCTGAAATCTTGCTGCTTTATTAAGAATGAGCAGAGATACCTGCTCTGTCTCTAAACTGAACAAGATATTTGAAGGATGGGAATGAAGGGCTTGCTATTTCTTTCGTTGACATGTGTCCTGATTGTCAGGTGTGTTGTACACTTTGTGTTGTATATGTTCTTAAATCTGCCTTTCCTGGGAACAAAAATAGACAAATGTATCTAATAGAAAGACTGATATCCACAAAGGAGTAAGTCCCAGGTCACATTTACTCAATATGTCAGGGGAAAATTATTCATAGCACCCCTCTGAACCCCAAGTCATGGGTCTGGACAATGAATTCTTGACGGTAAATTTTTACCTCTGCTGCATGCCCACAGGTGCCTCAGTTTACCAGGTACTGCCTGTGGCTTTAGGCACAGCTACTCTGGAGCCCCACTTCTTTCAGTTTTAGTACTCAGCTTTGACAGAGAGCTTAGCTGGATCATTTTCTTTACACAGGGTTGAATTCATGTCTTTGACCATAGCTGTCTGTTATCTTTTGAGATGTTCTGTGGCATTCTGCTGCTTCAGAAAGGCAAAGGTTTTCTTGTACCACATCTGTGAACTCTAAAAGGATTCACCCAATACCCTGGGGTGTCTTAAATGTGTTAGACAGCTCTATAAGCAACTGTCAGCAAGCCTCTAAACTTAACAGTTGCATTATCTTCTACTCTGTTGTCTCAGTCTTCATCATTGCTTTGTACAATCATAGCTTGGCTTTTTCCAGAGTGCATATCTTGTTATTGAGGTCTGGGCAATTTTCTTTGCATTTTTCCAGAAGTACTACCTGCAAAAGCCAACTTTTTCTTGATTCCCAGCTCGCACAAAGACAAGCTGTCACCTATGAGGATGTGCAGCTTGCCCTATGAGCATTGCATATATAAGTAAGAAAAGGTCTTTTAGTGTTCCCTTCCCCCTTCCCCCCCCCCTCTTTTTTTCCCCCCCCAAGCTGGATCCTAGATATTGAAACTGTAATGTTTTGCCATCTAAGCTGACTATTGCTCCTTTCACTCTAGTTTCTTGTTTCATCCCCTTCAAAGTTGCTATGAGGCTAGTTTCCAGATGCTGTGTGTAGACCCAGAATGTGCTGGAATATTTCCACCATTTTCACCCCACAGAGGGAAAGGGAACAAAGAGTCCCATTAACTTCTGCATTTAAGCTTCCTTTTGTCAGTGCACATGGAAGATTTTTTCTTGATCTGCTCCAGGCCTGTTATTATTTCTGCAACCAATTTCCTGAACACATACCTTCTGACTCTGAGCCAGAAAAAGAAAAATAATAATAACAAAAAAAAAAAGCTCAGTTGAAGTATCAGCCACACTGCTTCTGTTCTTACTTGTCCACCACCAAGGAAAGTTTCCACTTAATTTTTATTTTGAGCCCCACTTCTATTAGGCCACAGCCACCAATTCCCTCACTGCAAACCCGCAGGGGAGTTCAACCAGATCCCCAATTTATCCTCCAGGAGACCCTGAAACCTGATGTAAGAGGAATTTGCATCTGTGTGCAGTTAGTAAGTTCCTCTGCTTCTTCCTTTTTGGCAGTTGCTGCATTTGCTTACTCCCAGGTGCATTGAGTGCACCATTTGTTTACCCTGTTCTCCTCTTCCCTTCTCCAATTCCTCAGCACAATGTCAGCTCCCGCGCTATACCCCGTTCTTCTCATTTTTTTCCAACAAACCTTCTCCCTCCACACCACTTCTGCTCCCACTAAAGCTCACCGGAGATTGGCCATTTATCCAAGCCAACCGGGAATGTGAAAACTAAGAGCAAAGCCTAATGAAGCTTGGAGAGAACAACCATGTTGTGCCTAATTGCATTCAGGATTTTTCAAGCATTTTCCCTCCTCAACTCACATTGCAAGAGCAAATTCATTGGAGGCATGCTCTGCTGACTGATGTACCAGTTACAGCTTACACACAGGTTTCCATCTAGTGCTGCCTTCTGACCTGGACATCTGTGATAGAGAGAGCAGACACGCACGGTGGTTTAACACAGCCACTTTCAAAGCTCATTGAAATGGGAAACTATCTACTGATGTTTGTGGAGTTTGGATGAAGTCCCAGAGCAGACATGTACAACTGACATAGCATTGCTCACAATTTACTCCTTAGTAGGGGGTTGAGATCTTTCTTTCTCTGAAAGAGTGTGGGAGACCGTGGTTTTCTTCCTCCTCTGAGATTTTTTGGTCTGTTTAACTTAGAGATTGGCTAGAAATCTGCCAGCACAAAAATATGACTAAAATGCTCTACTTGTTTATTAAGAATACCAGAGCACTCTGAAGAAATGCTAGGGGTCTGCCAATATCTATTTATGTTGGAGGTGCCCATGGCATTCATTATGTACAATAAATAAGATCCATCATCTCAAAACACTATAATAAAATGTTCACAACTTAAAAGCAAATACTAGGCAAAATGATCTGCTGCATTATTACTCCCATGCAAAGGTGTTTGTAATTGGTATCATAATCAAAAAGTGTTTATTAAATATATATAATGACTTTTAATAAGCTGACCCTCTAAATACAAAATATTTGTGTTGATCTACTTTGGATGAGAAAGAGGAGGCAGCTACCCTCTACTGTCTCTTTCCTTTCCTTTTTTTTTCTTTTCTTTTTTTTTTTTTTTAATAATACTTAATTCCTAGCACATGAATTAAACAGATAAGGCAGCAAGCAGCTGCTCCCCACCAAAACACTTCACAGTTACATGATAAAATGTAGGTGATAACATTGCAGTGCTGTAAAACAAGGTTGTAGAAACGTGGGCATGTACTGATGACAAATTTGCCTTTAAATCTTCTTTGCTAATATTTATAGGCATGAAATCTTAAAGCACCTTTAATGTGCCTATAATCCTGCCCATTTGACAGCTTTTACATAATTTTATAGGGAAAGGTGACCCAATCATCCCAGGCTGTTGACAGTGCAGCTGAAATGGCCCTCCAATAAATGAAGCAGGATTATCCAGACACTATGGCAAACAACAGCTCATAATATGCATCAAGAAATTTCCATAGCACATCGGATCTTTGTCTTCGATGACACACGGATCATGACGGGATTTCAAGAACACATTTCCCTAGACACTTGATAAGTTTTAACGTAAAAGTATAGCATAAAAGGCTCCCTTCAGATAGCTTCTGTTTTCCATATTAGAAAGAAATTGCTTTCAGCCTGGAAAACTAGAGGCATAGTTTTAAGTTGAATTGCCATGTTAACTTACACTGCCTAGTGTAGCTGTGTTCCCTGACACTTTGAATGCATTTATGAGTTTATTCAGTTAAAATTATAAAACATTACAGAATTTTTTTTTTCCTGTGGTAGAAGTCATTATTGACAATAAACAAGTCTTGATGAAGGCTATGTTAAAACTGTGCAGAAGTTTTTTCTGAATCTCTTATGCTTCTCTATAAAACACCTTCCACAACATGATAGCTATATGCCTCCTAGCTGTACGTGATAATGTCAAGAAAAGGTTTTGATGCCTGCTGCCAATTCGTATCAAAGGTATCATGCTATAAATTTAGTTTATATTGCAGTAATTATCAGTGGCACGGCCAGATTGTATTAATACTTCTGCTCCTATTGCTTAGCCTGGGTACTTAACAATTTGAATGCCACAAAATATCAATACTGATGCTTTATGGCATCATGCCAGAGCAGCCTGAGGACAAGCAAGGTAGATTGGTTGACAGTTTTTGTTCAAGCATGGAGTTTGTTTGGTCTCATAAGACATTTATGAGGTCAATTGGATGTCATTTAAAATATCAGGAGAGAAACATATTTAAACTACACACCATGTCCCACTAGGAACACAGAACTCTGTAAGCAAACACTAAAAAGGCATTGTGAGCACTACAGAGATAAGAAAGAAAAAAAGACTTGGCTGAGGGTGAAAAGAAAGGGATCTTCCCCAGAGTAATAACAAAATTAGGCAAAAAGGAAAACAAAACCACATGCAAACACAAAAAAAGCTTTGAAACCAGCAAACATTAATTTTCACTTAAAGTTTGCACTGATGACATAGAAGCTTACTCAAGACTTAACAGGGGACTAAGACAGTTAAACATCTAGGGAAAAACTATCAGTATGTGTTTTGCATGCTATTCCTTGGTATGGGAATAACAATGACCAGTGATAAAATGGAAAAAAAAACCCATGATATTCCTGCAATGAGTAGTGGCATAATCTACCAGTGACTAGACTGGAATTTTCTGTCCTTAACCTGATGCTTGTCCCTCTGGAAAACTATTGTGTTGTTCTGTATCTCAGTTTATTCATCTGTTAAAAATTAAGGTGAGTGATATTTAAGTACATTGTGAGTACTTGACAATTTAGGGTTCATAAGAGACAAATAATATAATAACATAAAAATTATTAGCATTTGCTGTTATAAAAAGACAGCAGTCAAATCTTATTGCTGATTTTTAGAAGATCATAGAATCATAGGATAGTTTGTATTGGAAGGGACTTTTAAAGGTCATCTAGTTCCAACCCTCCTGATGTGGGCAGGAACACCTGCTCAAAGCTCCATTCATCCTGACCTCGGACATTTTCAATGATGGGGCATCCACAACTTCTCTCAATAGGAAAAACTCTTCCAGTGCCTCACTATGCTTATAAAAAATATCCAAGGTTTGGGGTTTGGGTTGGGGTTTTTTTAATTAAATATGTTTAAGAGCTGACTATCTCACCTGGGTTGAGCTCTTAAAATCAGCACCAATATGAACCAATAGCAAGTAAAATCACCACATGTAATTTGCATGTTTTCATGTAAGATTTATCAGATTTACAGCATTCCTTCTGAAAAAGAAAACAAATAGAAAAAAAAGCAAGGTATTATTCTTGACAAAGTAGTAGCCACTATATGTAACTACTTTCTCTACTGTCATGCCTACTGGTAAATCTCAACCTGTAATTATTTCTTCAAGCATGATACTGTGTTTTCCTGCAGTACTTTATACAGTACATATAATGTGCTAAACAGATTCTAGCAGAGAACCTCCAGGTTTACTACCCATGGGTGATGTTCATCTCACCCAGATTTTGTTAGCCGAAGTTAGGTGTCTCATTTCACACTCAGTCTCCTTCTATAGACAAGAATAAAAGATAGGTACTTCCCCCACTACCTAAGGTGGGTGTTGTAGAAGTGCCAAGCATTGGCTACAAGTGGTCCTGTAAACAGTGCACCCCCTGACTCTGGAGATGGCTGCAGTAAATCTGTTTACAGCATTGCCATGGTATTGCTTGTGGAGGCATTTATCTGCCATATAGAAGAATCAAGACAATTGAGGTCAGGTGTTTAACATCAGTGTCCTAACCTGTTGTACATTTAGACTCTGTCTCCTGCCCAGTTAGTGTTTACTCAGTGATCTCCACCAGGAGAGATGACCAACTGAAATAAAATGTTTCTATGGGATTTAGGTTCATGTCTCCACTCTTCCTTATTTGAAGAACAGACTTGAACCCAGGTCTTCCTCTTCTCTGAGGATTGCAAAAAGCAGCAGGTTACAGATTCTCTATCACCAAAAAAATAACACCAGTTTCAGGAAATCAGAATTGTCTTGACAATGAAAAGGGAGGAAATTTTACATTTTCAAAAAGCTACATGATGAAAATGTATTTCCTTTACAGTTCTGTTTAACACTTCTACAGCAATATATAAAGTATTTCAGTGTTTAGCTGTCAGAGCAATATGTCTTCTTAACTGACCTACCTGATGGCGATTTTCATACTAATTAAATAAGCTACACTGACTTAGCAACAAATGGTGACTCTGTATGATATAGTAAAATCTTTATACCAAAAATTTGAGGAGGGAATGAAAGTCTCAAAATCACTGTGAAAACTGTGATAGTCGTATATTTCATATATTTCATAGTCAATCACAATGTAATGACTTTTCCTCTTGCTCATTTATGTACAGCAGCCATATTTAGGGAAAAAAATAATTATGTTTTATAATATATTTGGAGGCTCTAAGGGTTTTTTACAGACAGGTGATCTGATCTTCATTTCTCTGTGGGAGTGAGTAGTGTTAAAAGAGCACAGAGAAGTTCCAAAATATACTGAAAAAAATTAAATTATTGTAGCAGTCTTCAGATGGTGAGATACTCTCTGCGTTGCTAATACATTTGCTAATAGTTTGGGGAAAGAGTGTGCAGGATTATTTCCAGGAAGTCCATGGAAAAAGGAGGACTTTCTGTCTAGTCCATACTCATATGTCACATAGCTACTTATATATTACCTTCAGTGTCTCTCACAACTTAAGCATAAATATTATTGTAATGATAAACTAAGATGTATTTCAGGGTGTTTACAATCATTTAATCTTTCCTAAAAATTCTTTGTTGCTCTTATGTGCTCCTTAGTGTTAGCCAACAGTCATTAATTCAGAAAACAGGGAAAGGAGAAACTACATAATATTGTATAAGAAAAGAGAGTGTGGGGGCTTTGTTTGTTTTTCTTTTAATAATGGGTGTAACGTCGAAATTCAAGCAAGTGGAAGGGTCAGCAGTCTCACCTTTTGCACAGAGAACAGGGAGTGAGACCAGTTAGGGAAATCATTGCCATTATATTTTAGATATTTTTTTTTCCATAGTAGAGAAAGTAGTTTTGACACTACTTCAGAAGATCTGGAACTCAGTCAAGACAAATCCAGAATGTTTCAAGTGTTGAGGTGGTTAAGGTGAAAGAGTCTCTAGCATCAAGAGAAGATGGGAACTCAGAGTTTGGAGCACAGGACTGTCTTTCTGATCTGTGTTTGCACAGTCACAGAAGAATGAGCCCCTTGATTTAGGGCATTTATCTGCCCTAAACTAAGCATCTTTACAAGTAGGACCACCTGTCTAAAATCACCACTTCAGGCTTCTTCTACAATCCACAAAAGGAAACAAACATCTAGGGAGGATACTTCATGGTATCCTTTTATGATACTTATGCTATGGAAAGATGAATTCCTATCTGAACATTAAGCACAGGCTGTAACCACACTAACATACAGGCCGTTTCTATGATGAGTGCACACAAAGCCTGGCACAAGAGGGCTGCTGTCCCTCACTATCCCAATTATGCATGGATGGTGCTGCAATGGAAATGTTACAGTCTTGAAAGTGCTAAGATCAGACTCCAGTGCCTTGGTAGATTTTGTAGCAGCAAGTCCTCTGAGCAACTGGGAGATGATAATTTTTGATTGTGTTAATAAAGGCACTTTATTCTTTGAAGATAAGAACTGTTGGAAAGACAAAATGGAATTTACCAAGACCCCATGACTAACATCCCTAATCTTGAAAATAGAGATGATATCACATATTTATTTAATAGCCCTTTCATCACTTTAGTGATGATAGTATGAAACAAAAAGGCTGGAGAAGACCTCACAGTGCAAAAATAATTATAATTAGGAAATGAGGGGTAGTAAATAAATCATCTTCTATTTTAGTTTCTTTTTCTCTCTTTCATTTTGAGTATGTTTTCACACACTGGTTCCAGGATTCATTTGCATTCCAAGTGTTCTTATTAAAGCAGTACCGTTTATTCTACAATAAATACAAGAGTTTCTATTTTTAAAATTCTATTTTCAAGGCATGAGCTTAGCATAAAAAGTCAAATCCCAGGAGTGAGTTCCTTCTTTTTCTTTAAAAAAATAATAGAAAGAAAAATTTTATCTGAACAGTTTTAGAGTCCATGATGGCAAAAATAGAAGATAGTACTTTCATCCACTTCCTCTAATTTTCATCCCCATTCTATAACAGAGCACCCGCATAAATGAAAATGAAAAAAAAATAAAAAAAAAAAATATATAAGTTTCCTCTTTTTCCCTCCAGTTTTAGGCATTTGAAGTACATAACAGTATATCAATGGACATAAGTAAATTCAGTATCTCCAACATAACTGTTGGAACCCCATGCACATATGCAACACAGCACCGACCTGATATATCAAAATTGTGCCAGTTAAACCATGATAGTCTATTTGATGAAAGAAAGAAATTTTATCCATTAATGTTCACCAAAGTTGCTCTTTGTAGCAGTAAGGTATAGGGGAATACAAATACACTTCTACCAAATAGGAGCTTCTTTCAAAAAAGCACATTCAGATTTACTTGTTAGAATATAATTCCATTGCAAGTTAAGCTCCATCTGGAGTTAAAAACCTATGTTATATTCAAGTATTTAAATGAATGTTAACTTTTATTTACAGTCTGGAGTAATTTTATGACAAATATATTACATAAATTTCCTTGGAATATAGCAATTTAATCATCATATAATCTCCCACACAATCAGCAAAGGAGGAACTTGTAAGCAGAAGTTGTCACTATTTGTGCTATGAGAAGTTAAAGAGAATCCCAGAGTGCCCATACAGATTCAGCTGTCCCTGATAGCTGGTACTATTATTCCACCTTTATAGACAGACAATTCCATATGCAAGAGCAAACGTCATTACCAGCTGTAGAACAGGAACATATTTGTGTCCACTGGGCTCCCATTACTGCAATATCCAAGTACTTCATAAATAAGAAGAAACACATTTTCCGAAAAATGCAAATCTGGGAAGTATTATCTTCTTTAAAAAAATAAAATAAAATAAAATAAAAAGTGGTCAACTGGAGTTCAAAGTGATTAAACAACTGCATTTCTGAGCACTGACTATTTTCCATTCACATCAGCTTCACCCTGAGTTTTTGTTCCTTTACAATTCTTCAGGTTAGAACCTATCACATGAGTTAGCCCAGATTCTTGTAAAGGTCTGTAGCAATGTTTGAATAATAAACCAGATTTGCACAGTTCTAGTTGGATGATTTTGTAGAAGGGCATTTGTCACTATGCAGAGAGTAAAAAAAATGCTTTAGCAATATTTGCAGGAAGAACCACATGTGTTAACTTGAAACACCACATGTAATGGCATATGTGTGAGTGAAAAATTATATTTGAGTATGGGTAATTATTCTTCAAATTTTTATCAGGCAAATTGCTAAAAATAATAAAAAAATTGCTGACACCATGTCTTAGTTTGAAGGGAAACTAAGATATTTTATTGGCCAAGAAATAAAATAATCGCTCTTCTTAAATTTAGAAAC
>JAWWEW010000001.1:68497456-68554303 GCA_035583185.1 Anabacerthia variegaticeps
TTAACCACTGTAGTTATGCTAATGCATTGCCTCCAAGCTTTTGGAAGGAATTCAAAAGGTTTGAAACTATAACACACCATATTTTGGTTGACTTCGGGGAAAAAAAAAAAAAGGATGGAGCTGGACTCTGCTTTCAACCACATGCCTAAATTTCTGTCAATTGCAGAAGCAGTTTGCCAGGGACAGATTTTAACTGTATGACTATTTTCCTCTGCCAATGCAAATGTATCAACATCTATTAGATATTTGGTTTGTATTTCAGAGATTTTGAACATGAAAAATGTGAAACTGTTTTATTTCATATTCAGGTGATAATCTGCATCTAATTTTATTACACTTAAAATAAACTTAAGAAATTGTCCTTCAAAGCATAAGCCTGCATGAAAATGAAATGCAAATAAAGTCTATATTGATTTATGGTGTGCACAGTTTTCCTGGGGGTTTAGCAATATTTTTATTCTAGAAAATATCCCAGTCATAGAGGAGTCTAGGTACTTTTAACACATCTCAGTCTCAAGCAGCATGGACAGGAATTTTGCTACTAGCTTTCAGCTGTGAACTTGTGAGCATTTACAAGACCTTATTGTTTTGTACTTCATATAATCCCAAGTACTAAAAAGACTGAGCACTAACATTTTCCCTTATTTTTCCCTTAGTTTCTAAATAACACAGGTAAGAATTGAATCCTGAATCCTGACCTATAACTTTGCAAAATTGCCACTTCTGGTTGTTTGTTCTGAAAAAAATTAGTGTTGTGGCCAACAGCAATGTGCTGCTGAGCAGTTGGAGGAGATGTTTTATCGAATCAAAGGACATTGCTAATTTTAACTACAGGTCATAGCCTTGCTGTGTGGTGGTTAGAACTGCACTCACTTCAGACAGAAGAGAATGTAGGAAACTGTTTAAACAAATCCCTTTGGAAATCTGGTACCAGGCTGAATGGCAGCAGAAAGAGCAGTGGGCAGCCCCTCGTGTTCCAGCCTGCTGTGTTCAAAATGCTAGATTCTGATTCCTCTTACATCCCTTTTCCCACATTGGGAAGTTACATTACCAATGGATATCATAACCTGTTCTTTAAGGAGTTACTTGAAATTAAGTGAGCAGTTTAAAGTTACCACTGAGCCTTCCTTTATAATCAGTAGACATGGAAAACGCCAACTTATCTACCTGCCTTCAATACCCATCCTGGGCTGGGTTGAATCACACTCTGGTTATGCTGCTCTCTCTGCTGATTAGAAAGTGAGCCTTGGAGAACACTTGAAGTGAGAGCCCTGACTTTTACTTAGCTAATTTTTCAGTAAATTAAGCCCATCTTGTTTTAATTATGCTCATAGCTGCAGGGAAAATGGAAAGGAAAGGGGAAAAGTAGTTCTGATATAAACAGAATCAAGTCTACATCCTACAAAGTTAATACTCAGATGCAGCAAGGGCAGAAAAAGGTTTTGGAGGACTGCAGTTGAATATGCTAACTCTTTATTTAGTCCTAGAAGTTTTAATCTTAACTTGTTAAAAGGGTGCTAAACTGATTACAACACCTATGAAGCTGAGAGGCATGGGAGAATTTCAAGGAATACATCAATCTTGTTTTTACTACAATCCCATTCACTTCAATTACAGCAGAACATCTGAGGCTATCTGTTTTTCACCAGCTTCAAAATGAACATGAAAAGTCAATGGGGGCATCATTCTCCAAGAAAATATCCATAAATAAAAAGGCTAAGAATTGTTAGTGCTACCCTTAAGGAGACACTTTTGCTTCTGTCTTTTGCCTTCTAATGTATACCTTTTTCTATAGATTCCAATAATAATTTTTCCTACAAACTGACCTATATCCTTCAACTCCATTGGATACTTCTATAAAGCCCACAAATCAATTGTACAGCTGAGCATGTGTTTGTTCTCTTGTGTTCTCTCTTTTGCTAGAATCTAATCTTTTCTTCCTATTGTATTTGCCTGATTTAAACTGTAGACTTTTTGGGAGCAGTGAGCATCTTTGCAAAGCATGTGGAGATTATACCAACTATATGTTGATGAGTATGTGTTTTTTTAATGAAGCATAAAACATTAATACTAAGCAATGTCATTCAGGAAACTAAGACAAAATTGTCATTTAATTTGTTTAGTACAAGGATTGAATTCTCCACAAAAAACTTCAAAAACAACCAAACAAAAAATTACCTGCAGTTGCCTGTAAGAAGTGGGAATGGCTGTGGTTATGAGAGCAAAACACAGGACCTGAATATTTTCTTGTCCTCTTTCCAGACTTCTGGGATTTCAGCAGTATAAAACTTCAAAGGGATAAGTGGCTTACATAATCAAAGATAAGCATACAAAGGAAGGACTATGAAATGTCCAATCCTATCCTTAAGAATGCAGTATGGTCAAGTGAAATCAGGGAACAAAATTAAAAGGAATAAATATGGTCAGCAAGTAGTCTTAGATAAATAATAATAATGCAGTTAGGAGAGAAGAATTAGGCATAATTGCTGTATCAATGCATTGCTAATGAAGCTGGAACAAAACCAAGTGAAAGAGATCTATTTGTTGCCCATTGGCTCCTGCAGTCTGGGGATAGTAATATGGAAAAACACTGAAGACAGAGGAAAATTTAATGAAAGTAGACTGACCTGCCAAATCAGCAGTAATATCATCTTTTTCACATAAGAAAGTGTAGGTTATGTGACATTAATAAAAGTATTACAGTAGTCATCATGTAAGAGCACACTTCTGCATATTTAAGTGACAGTGCTTTTTTTTTTTTTTTTTGGTTGCTTAGTTTGGTTTGGTTTACTTGCTTGTTTTAATTAAGAATGTTTTCCTGGATGAGGAGCATGAGCAAAAATAATGGCAATCAATACTCTAGTAATGACAGAATTACTATTTTTCTTCTGCAACATATTAAAAAACGTCATTCAGTACATGGATACACCTACAAACCTTCAGTGAGCTAAGAAACAGATTAAGGAATTTGACCAAAAATACTGTGGGTAGGCTGTTTTCTTTTTTGTTATCATTCAAACTATCTTATTTCCCTCCCCCGCTTTGTTTCCTTGTCCTCTTCTTTTCAAAAAAATATTTTCCCCATGGCTGCTAAGCATGTGGTTAAAAGGGAGAAAAATCATATTCACTAACTGATTTTCATTTAGTGCACAGGGAGCCTTAAGCCACTTTGTGTGGAGATTTCCAGTTTCAATTAGAATGGGTTTGCAGACATCAGATGATGTGAAAAATTATCTCATTTGAATCACATGAAACCAAACCACTAAGACACCGCTGATGAGGAAAACAGTGGTCTCATCTTTCCTGTGGTGTGCCATCTCTATTAGACTTTGTAAACTGCAGCAGTTTGAAATCTTTAACCAGCCATTACTAATAAGCATATGTTAATTGTAGCAGAGATCATAAGCAGGTCAATTAGGAGGCAAAGACTGGAACAGAATGCAACATTCAGCTGGAGGGAGAATTCAGGGCAGGTGTCGGCCAGCATGCGCTGCCCTGGCAGGAGCTCTAAGCATCTTGGGTAGAGCTCATTTAATGTTTTGATTTGCTGAATTTGCATTTCAGATTTCCATTCCTAATAGACAATATAGTCAGTCTTTGTTAATGAGGACTCTGATTACATGTGCCATTATAATTGGGAATTAGCAGGCCAGCCTTGTTTTGGAGATTAAATCCAAAGTAAATTGGATTAAAGACAATTCTATTGAAATCCCTTTCTTTTTTGTTTTCTCAAGTCAAAGGTGAGGAAGACTCCATTTGTTTTGTATATATGGCTCTTAACTTGATTAGCTGGTCTTGTGGTTTGTTTATACTTTTTGCACGTAGCATCTATTAGTGGTTCCAATATTAAAAGCAAGTATGAAATTGTTATGTTTACTTTAATGATTGTGAAAAAATGCCTAGCTTTATGATTGTGGACTGATGAATGGAATGCTAGCAGAAAACTAAGGGCATTCTGAAACATTATTTCTTATTATAAAGTAGATGTCTCTAAATGTTCATCTGCCAAGGCTATATCCTTGCACTAACCACTGATTAGTTCTTTGTGCATGAGTTTATCCCACCTTCATTTACACTGGTTTGACTTCATTGACTTCAGATGAGTTACTCCACTCTTAAAATGGCTAGATTAATGTGTTATATAGTTTCATAGGTAGATACTTAGATATATTTTCAGTAAATTCAGAAACAGGAAAGCAGTGTGAATTATTTCTTTCTATTTGATCTCAGTTATTAGCAGAAGGGGAGATAAGTTCTGTCATTGTCTAGGTTTTAGGTACAATTTCTTTTTACTAGTTGCAGCCACATCCAGTTGTAGATCATCTTTTGTGAATATTATTCTGTGGCTCATTCATATAAGTAAAATACAGTTCAAATTCCTTCATATGTTATACTCCAGCATTTTTCATTAATAAGTTTTCAGAGCAAACTTTTTCTTGTAGCTGAAAACTAACAGTATGTTTGCCATGCAATTGCAGGAAAAACAGTCCAACAATTAGAAGACAGCAGAGTCCTTGTCATTACACTTTGTGTCTGACAAGAAGCAGCAGTTCTTCATGTATATCATCAAAAGTAGAAAGCAAAAAGCAAAAAAAACTACCGCCAAAGTAAATCAAGTGAATCAGCAATGTTCTTGCTCTTTTGGGAAACTGAAGAATGTCAATTCAATGGTTTTGGGGTTTCATATTTGCTGAATTCATAAATCCCTTTAAATATCTTTTTGTCCATTACTTCTTTTGGACAAGCTCCTAAGTAGGGTTAGTCAAGTGTGGTCCTTGCCCTGGTAACTCAACAAGTATTGAAACCTACATGTGGTAAGTATCAAAGTTGTATTAGTCCATGAAAAATCTGTGAACGTTCTCATTGCCTGTGTGATGCTTCTTAGTAATCATACTATAAAACAAGCAGATCAAAACAAATTATGAAGAACCAGCTGCCTTTTTTTTTGTTGGTTTTTTTTTTTAATTTACTTTTAGTTTTACAGAAGATTGGGGCACATTAATTATTCAAGAATTCAAGAAAACCAGATTTGCAGAACTCTGAGTATAGGAGGCATTTCCAGGCTGTGGCATATGAACTGTCCAGCATACATCTTTTGGCAGCTTAAGTTTCAGAGTAGAAAAAAATACTGAAGTTTAAACATCATCTGCCTTTTCTATGCTTGAGTTATTTAGACATGGTAAATCATAGTGGTGTGCAAATAATCAGCTTCTATACATGTCAGACACTCTCAACATACCTATTTAGCATTTACTGTGCCTTACACATCAAATAAGTATTCTTCTTACAACCTTGTCTGATTTTTGAGTGTTTTGGATTTTATGGAAATACATTTTTCCATCACTTCTCTTTGTCTGAGGGAGAGAAAAGGAAAGAGAAACTGCACAAGCAAATTTTTCCAAGGAAATACCCACGGTAATAGTGACCCTGTGATGCTTATGCTCGGTGCTGGCATCACACTGGAACTGCCCTTACGTTGCCAGTGTCAGTCTCCCACAGTGTGTTTCACTCTCTCAGAGCTACCATGAGAATAGACCTAGCCATTAAACTGATGACATGTAAGAGACTGCTGAAATTAATTTTTTTTATGTTTGGCCATACATACCATGCACAGAAATTTGTGTTTGAATATGACTGTTTTCACGTTTTCACACATAGAAATAAAACATGCAATGAAAGAGTAGAGATTTTTAAAGAGAGGTTTAAAAAATGCACCTCGGAGAGATGTAATATGCGTAATACTTCGCTCGGCATTTTTAAGACATGACTTCTTGGAAGCAAAAATATTGGTATTGTGGCAAAAGAAGCCTATAAAATAGTCCTCTTTGAAAAGGAATGATTTTATAGGACAGCTTTCTGGAAAACAAAAGAATTGTGATAGGACAAAAAAAACCTCACATATGGTAGAAAGCCAGGACTGCAGCAAAACCTACGGCAAGAGCTAAGTACATATTAATTATTATTGCACAGCAACTTTAAAAAGGCTTGTGTAATTAACCTCAAACTCTTCAACTGATTTTTTTTTTCCTCTAGGCAGGAGCTTTGTCAGGAAGTTCAGCAAATGGTAGGTGATTCAACAGCATTTCACAGTGGAAGAGACTTTGAACCTTAACTGTGAGAGACCTACTGTGAGAAGATAGCTATTATTTATTGTCCCTATTGTCTGGTGTTTGCAAGGGCCTTTTCTGCTAAATAGTCCTCAACGACATAGGGGAACACAGGTTCTATTTGCAAGTTAAGGTAGAATGTTGCTGAAGCATGACTCTCACCATTCTGCTAAGAAAAGCACCTGCATTACTATCCTTACTGGTCCTAACTGAGCATGTGTAATATACGAACACTTGCTAGCATTTATAAAGGATACAACTTTCAACAGGGATCTCAATATTTAATTAGAGGCAAACAGTATGAACATGAGGTCTGCTTTTTTTGCTATTGAACTTACTGAGACACACACTGCTATTACACAAGCCATTTCTCTTCAAGGATTTATTGTTTCTGTTCATTGATTTTCTTATTTTTTGGGTATGGTATGTATGGATATGCTAAGAATGTAAGTGTGATATGACCTGGTGGTGGGCTCTAAGGTCTAGAAGAAAAGAGAAAAACAGAAATAAGTAAAGGCAAACTAAAGGAGACAGGGCCAAATGAACAAGAGACTATGAGAAAGTTGCAAGAATATTGAGATGACAGATATTCCTGAATGGATGAGATTGGTGTGTGCGGAGGGCACTTTTCCTTTGTAGTGTTACTGCCTGTACTGGATTTGCCTGTGATACAGTTAATCATGCTGTAAGACGTGAAGGCAGGGGAACAGGGAAAGAAATTGGGAAAGGCTGTTAGACCTCAAAATTCCCCTGGGTTCTATGCTGACACCAGAGACAACCAGGGGTGATTGTGAGCTGGATCCTTTTAAAAAGTCGGAAGTGTCAATACTGTTAAGACAATGCCCCACAGTGCTTTGGTTCCTGCTTGAAGAGTGAGAGAGCTGCACACAGAATTTCCTCCTCTCAGGGCATTGCATTGACCCATGAAATCTGATTAGTAGAACTTACGTCCAGGTGGCCTTCGTGGTACAAACTGAATGTCTGTAGTACTCAAGATACTTGAAAGTCCAAAAAATGGGAATATCTGCCTGTCAGCCCATCTCACAGTACTAAACTAATAAGAAGGATCTTAGAATTCATATTTAGAAGAACAAGGTGTTTCCTTTCTAGACACTCCATTGTGTGCATTATATTGCTGTGCAGTTTAATGTGTTTAATAGATGCAATTCATTTCACTGAGTGCAAGTTTGGTCACAGTTACCAAGTTCTTCCTGAACAAGGTCCGGAAAGGAATTTGATATTCTGGAATTAGTGGGACTGATTCAGTCCTAACACAGGCAGTTCAGTATACCACTGGTGTTAGTGGTGCTGCTCACACTATCTCAGGGATGAAGACAGTCCAACAAAAGCATGAATATTGCTGGATAAGATCTCATTTTTTTCAGAGTACCCGAGGGTGTAGATAATTTGGAAAGAAGAGGAACAAAAGAATTAAAAAGGAGGTTATCAGTACAGAAAATTGAACCTCAGTCAGATTCAATCAACCAAGCAATAGGTTTCCTCACCTCTTTTGATACAGATTGGCTACCCCAATGCATGGGTCTCTTGAGGTTTCACCATTTAAATTAGTAGTTTAGTCTAGCAGGTAATGCACATGAAATGACCAAGATTTTCAGAAGGGAATTTGGATTTGCAGTCCCATCACCCTGGACAAGTTCTGCCTGATTTCCAGAGTGTTTGACACTGCTAGTCCCACTAAGGTGCCACTTCACTGAAAGTTGGCTCAACAGGTTGAACACTTCTTCACTTCTGTGGTGATCACTTGGCATAGCTCTATATGGTTCTGGAAAACATGAGCAATAGGATATATTTGTTGATAAATGGATAATTGTTTGTATACTGTTTCACACAGGGAAAACATATGTTTCTGATCTCAGGGTATTATCTTGCATTTTTACAGTGTCCCAACCTCTCTTTCTCCCTAGACCAATCTGTCTAAATATAAGTATCACTGCAAAGACACTTAATTAAGTATTCATACATTTTGGTTTTTTGTAAGTTAAGTTACCATAAATTTCAATATTAGACCAAGATGTTTTTTGCCATGCCTTATATATATATAGATACTTGAAGTTTTTGCCCTATATCCTTCTTCAGTAAGCCCCATCATAGTTCATCACTTTATGCTGGTGGTTAAGTCTTTTTCCTTCCAAAAGCATTGAATTCCATTCCTTTCACCACCTTAGATTATACAGATTTCAGTCCATGGTAGGTATTCATACAGAACAAATGATTTATCCAAATACACATCACATATATGACTATGTATTTGCATTGATATTCATACACCTCAAAGAAAAATCTTGGTATTTATGTTTACACTCAGAATATTGAAATATACATTTTAATGTTTCAGTATTCCCTTTTATCCTAGTGTCATTCTCCTGCACAATAAAATAAAAGATTTCACAGCAGACACCTGCAGGCAGGGACTGACAAGCAGCACCACCAAAGGGCTTTCCAGAGCCACCTCCTGTTATACTATGAACCACTCACAGAGTAAGAGGCTCAGTGCTAGTAACACTTACTTTATGTCTCCATTGTTACCCACTCCACTTGGTGCAGGAGAGCCCAGGAATTCCATGTTGAAGCTCTGGGGACAGGTAACAACTGAGGTTCTGGGACAGGCCACAAATCTTCCCAGAGTCAGCAGATTTTGTATGTTATCTATCCTGATGACTCAGCTTGCTAGTTCTTTGCAAAGGCAATTCAGGCATGACACTGATGATTCCTTAAGTTTGGGATGTGCTGGACAAAGAAGTAAAGTAAGGAAAAGCTTCAAAAGAGCAGCATAATGAGAACAGTGCCTATTGCACCTCACTTTCTGTTAAGTCTCCCATGGAAAGTGCATGTATATTTCCACACTAAGTACACAATACACTGCACTGTATTCAAAACTGTTGCCAGGTTTCTCATTTAAGTGTTTTAATCAAAGAACTTTGAGCTGGCACTGGAATGAAAGGGATGAATGCTTTTTTTTTTTTTTTTTTTTTTTTAATGTGAAAATAAAAGAACAGCTCTTATGGAGGGGAAAAGTTGCAGAATATGCTTGCATGTGTGTGTGTGTTTGTATACGTGTGTATCTGTGTGTGTGTAGGGGGTAGCAGAGGGTATGACATAGCATACCAAGTCAATAGTGTAGTTGTTATTATTTATACATGAGTAAAGATTACAAATGCAGGCAATAGCTCAGATCTCTCACCCCCTGGATCTGTGAAACCTGTCACTCAGTCTCCTGCGGTGTGTCTTCCTGTCTCCGAGCCATTGGACCACCTGCTGCCATGACTCTCATCTATTGCATCGCCCGAAGGCCTCGATGATAACAGCATTGATTCCAATGTACATCTAATTACTTCTCATAATCTATTCATTTCACAATAGTGTAGTGAAACATCTGTCACATCATAAACTCTTTAGTATCCTTATCAAACCACCAAAACATACTCTGCTGCCAATTGGCAGCTACCTTGCTTTCTCTTCTTATTAATATGATGCAAACATATCTATGGTTTTTTGGTTGCTTTACATGAATTTCCCTGATGACCAGTGAAAAAGAATTAGGCAAACTGCAATTGTAACATCTACTCACAACTTAGTGAGGTACCATTATGAATGCTGCACAAATATCAGCAAAAATGGCTTTGTTTCTTCCAGAGATAAAGGCTCTAAATAGGGTCTTTAACATTTATAGCACAGTTATAGATGGCTCCCTTCCTTGGCTCTGTGTGACTGATTCATTTACTAAAATAAGCATCTCAGGGATTATTACATTTGAGCAATATATTGCATGGAAGAGCCTTTTACCTTTATAGTTTTTACTTTACCTGTGGGTAAATAATGCCCAGTCTTCCTCTTTCTTCATGTAAGAAATCAAGAGCAAGGAGACCCATTAGCACATATTTTTATTATCAAACTATAGAGAATCTATCTATCCCAATAGGATCATGAATATGCAGTAGCATCTAATAAAGAGGGCTGATTAGTCCACTGAAAGGAACCTCAGATATTCAGGCAATATCACAGAAAATAAACTCTGAACAGTGAGGTGTTGGTTTACCATTACACACTGAATTATGAAGAACAACAAATCCCAGGTGAAAGGAGTGATGTATTAGCTGCCTATTCCCTTTCATGGTCAGTGTTAGCACAAACTGGGGTTTGTTCTAACTGTTTTAAATCTGCAATGGAAATTAATTTAGTGTTGATTAGATAGTTGTAGAAAGGGGAGTCATTTGTGCATCCACAGAATGGATACAGCACAAGAAACCACTACGGGAATTTCCTCACAATGTACTTCAGAGCAGCTTTTGGAGTACCTAATTTCCATGGTCTTTCAGTAGCTGCTGAAGAAGGTAATTTGGATTCTCTGACAAGGCTATAGAATGGTGCCAGTCACTGTAGTTACTTTTATTATCTGAACATCTGGCAGTAGAGAACTGGACTGCCATCACCAATTCAGGCCACATTTTGTTAGTTCCTGACCTTGCTGGGAATCACAAGGGTGACCTAAAGGTAAAGGAGTCCATATGTCATTAGGAAACCCCAGGACGGTCAGTTGTCTTTTATCCGTTTGTCAATATATAATGTGATCCAATATATAGTGCAGCCAGAATATTTATCTGCCTCTATTTTCATCAGTTGCACATTTTCAGCTTTGTAATAGTTATAATTTGCAAGTTTACTTGAAACAAATGTTTTTATATCCAAAGTCACTACTCTGCCACAATAGGAAGCACACAGAGATTTTAGTGTTCTTGACATAGCTCACAATATGCATATGTCCAGTGCCTAAATCACTTAAAAGTGAATGTTTGACCTATTCAGTCCTTGGTGCTGCCTTATAGGAGGGCTGGCTTTTATGCATTTTTGAACATTCCTCTTCATTAGGAGGAAAGAAAAAGAGCATCTAAAGAAGAAGCTTTGAGAAAAGTGCAGCACTCAGAACTGGTCAAGATGGATCTGATACTCCATTCCAAGTACCAAAACTTCTTTTATTGTGGCTATTGAAGAATTCAATTTACACCTTTTTCTACCTCACTCACATGATGCTACAGTACCTAGCTTGTAGCGAAATGGAGAAGCCTTACTTGGACAGAGGAGAGGATTATGGATTCACTTAACAATGTAGAGTACAGCCACTGAGACTAATGACATCTTTGGACTAGGTTGTTCTCTCTGTCACCTCCACAGGTCACGTTTGCTGTTCATGCTTCTCCTGATGTGGTTTCACAATGGGCCAAAATCCCTGTATGGACTAACTAGAGAACATGAGCCTGAGAAGACATTACCACTTTCTCAGTTATAATACATCTCTGTAAGGAAACTTCCTTGGTTTCTCTGGGACCTAGTCATTCATAGGCCAGGTGGACAATAGGCTAATATAAAAGAATTTAAATCTGAAAACAATGGTAGATAATGTTTTTCCATAAACTTATTATATGTGGAATATTCATGTGTCCTTGGCAAGATAATATTTGTTAGACCAGAAGAATAAAAAATTAAGAATAAAGTAAGATTGAACTACAGTTTTGAGACTCGAAAGAATAATTTGCAAGAGGTAGAGAGTTAATTTACTTTTAATTTTTGAGATTTTCTCCATAAGCCTTATTGCTAAGATTGGATTTTTTTCTTTTGAAATATAAACTGAATTCTCATGTTGTCACATGAATGTAAGACATTAGAATTTTTAAAGAGTTTCAGGAAAATGGCAGTCAAAGCATATTAAAAGACATAGTATCAGGTTTATTGGAAATATTTTTCCCATTAGATCATCTAACTTAGCGATTGCAGTTACCAGTCAAAAACTATAGTGCCAGCATAGAGATATTATGATTTACAAGAGAGGGAAATTTGAAGCAGAAAGTTTGCAAATGAGCTATCTCTCTCCAAAAGTTTAAAAAAAAATAAATGTACAGGGAGCTAAGATTAGCATCTATGGGAGTATCTACAACTACACAAGAATCTGCTAATGCTACACTTGAAAACTGTCCCAAAACTAAGTGGATGAAAGATACTTTGGGTCAATATCTGTATTAAAAGGGGGAAATGGGGGGAAAAAAACCCAAACCCACAAAACAAAAAAAAACCAAAAAAAACCAACAAACTCATAACTTTTTGGATACAAGCAATATTTAATTATCCAGTTGTAAATGGAAAATATTCATAGATTAGTTTGGATTAAACCTAAAAATTTTGCTCAACATAAACAATATTTTAGGGTATACAGTGGTACTGGAGAGGATATAAATATTTCCTTGTTTGTTTTAAATTGAAGGTCAATTTTTAAGGAAAAAGCAAACTTTCAAAACAAAAAGATTGACTGTTTGTTTTCAAAGTATCAAAATAGCATTTTTAAATATTATCAAAATGTAATCCTTATTACTTTTCTGAAATCATAAACTTGACCCAGATTTTTGATTACTTCAAGTTCTTCCCAAAGGGAATTTTTCAAATAATTCACTGTCCATCAAAAGCAAGTAGATAAATAAATGAATAGAAATGGTTCAGTGTTATTTCAATGTAAAACTTTGAATCAGGAAGATATAGAGACTATACATCAGAAAAGCAAGCTGGCAAATATGTCTTACTGCAGAGTAGTGTGGTGAGTCAATTTGGACAAGGTTCAAATTCCCACCCAGCTGCTCACTCACCATCCCTCCCCAACAGGACAAAAGGAGAAAATAGGATGAAAAAGCTTGTGGGTTGAGATAAACACAGGCTGAACTCTTATCAATTACCATCATGGGCAAAACAGACTTGACTTGGGGAAATTTAATTTACATTCATTTAAAATAGATCTGGATAAGGAGGCACAAATGCAAAAATTAACACAACACCTCTCTCCCACTTCCCTTTTTCTCATGCTCAGTTTCAATCCTTTGTTCCCATCTTCTCTACTCCTCTACAAATGGTGCAGAGGGATGAGGAATAGAGAATGTAATCAGTTCAAAACAGCTCCTCCCTGCTGTTCCTTTCTACATATGCTTTTCCCCTGCTTCAGCATGGGTATTCTCCATGGGCTACATTCCCTCAGGATAAAGCTAACTCACACTGTAGGCTCTTCCACAGGTCCTAGCTCCTTCAAGAAATACCCACCTGCTCTGACATAGGGTTCCTCCACTGCTCTGGGAGGGAAATAGCTGCTGTGATGTTGTCTCTTACATGGGCTGCAGGAAAATATTTGTCATGACATCTGGAGCACTTCATCCCCCTCCTTCTTCCCTGACTGAGAAAAAACCCCAGGTGTTTGCACTGCTGCTTCTCACTTTTTTCTCTTTCTCTGCCTGAGTGGCATTTTTCTTCTCTTTTAAAAACAGGTTTTCCTCAAGGTGCCCCCATTGTGGCTGAGGGGGTCATCTGTGCCTTGCGGAGGGTTTCCCTTGACATCTACACCCAGTACAAATCAGATGTGGCTTCTGAGTTAGCTTCAGAGCTAAATATTTTGCATTTTATGTTCTTTTCTTTTAGCTGGGTGCTTCACTGAGTATGACAGTTTTTACGTGGCCACAGACAATTCAACATACTACGACTAAAAAACTAAAATATCCTACAATTTGCATATTTTCTATATCAGTGATGATGTCCAGAAAAAGGGATCAATTTTGTAGCTTGTTTCAAGGGTTTCCAACACAGACTAAGTGAATACAGACACCATATAACAATATAAAGAATCAGAGCCTCAGAGTTGAAAACTTCAGAGTTGAAAACTTCAGAGTTGAAGCCACCTGAGCTATGCTGATCTACAACAGACAAGAAGCTCAGATACTCAGTGAACAAAAAATACTGTATTCTTCTTAAGTAACCTCATTGGTATGATACCATGGTGCCATCAACATCAAAGTTCATACATGTACAGCTGTGGCAGTTACAGGAGGAGGAGAAGAAGGAAAGGAGGCAGGTAACCAATTAAAACAAGCATTAAATGGCTTTCAGTTGTTTGGGGTGTAACTACTCAGGCTACTCAGAACTTACTTCCCCCAAACACTAGAAAGCTGAAGTTGCTTGTGTTCCTATGTCACATTCTTCAGAGACTGCCACTTAGATCTTGGTGTCTTCATAATGAGCACAATTTACATACCTCAAATGTAGAATTTGCTTCTGAACCATTGCAATACTGGGATCAGTGCACAGTATAGTGCACTCTTTTGCTACTGCAAGGACCAGAGTGCACAAGTTTTTCACACATTGGTTGAGTAGCAATTCAATGATCTGTCCAGAAGAGACAGTTGAATAGTGGCAGCTGAACTCCACGGGGTCCCCAGACACACAGTTGAATTGGGATGCTGAAGTTCTTCATAGTATGGAGGACACTCAGTTGGAGAAGGACCAGGAGAAAACAGCAGGTACTAAGTTTGAAGGTTGGGTTTTGGGCTAAGTAGACTCCCTTTCTTCCTATTGCTCACTAGACAACTAATTAAAAGGCTACCTTTCTAGTGCCATTTTTACTTATAGAGTTTATCTTCAAAGATATATGTTTAAAAAGAAGAAAAAAATACATGGGAACTTTTTGTATTTATGTATCAGACAACCTGACAGAAAGCTGTGTTGAGAAGGTCATTTATGACCTGAAAAAACTTACAGCTAACTTTTTAAAATTATAACTAAAAATGTCATGGGGCAGGATAATTAACGACTGTTGCATATTCTCTGTGTGCAAAAAGTACAATCAAACTTTATATTGACTCCAGATAACACTGTGTGCCTAGTTGAGTTGGCCAAAGTACGCATAAAATCCATGGATAGAGATCAGTATTCCCGGAGATTAAATTAACTTGTATCAAAATACCCTCTGAAGTGGAATGTGGATTTTCCACCTTCGCCTCATTTCTGGCGACTACACTCAGTGCTTAAGGCCACTTAGATCAAATTTATCACTTAGGCTCATAAATTTACATGGGAAGAGTCTGTCCACATGTGGATTTAGTTCAAGCAGTCTGCTATGCTTCCTAACATTCTTTTCTGTTGTTTTGGTTTTTTGTTTCCATTTATTTGTCATGTGTTGGACTCAGTTCTCTTTTGAGATTAAGTGGTTATTAGTCTGAATCGCACGAAATAAAATGCAGTAGCTCCACACTACACTGCAGTCTTGGTAGGACTTTAGTATACATTTCTCTGGTGTCTAGGGAAATGGAATAAAAGAATAGAGAAGACCCTCACAATCACACAAACATTGCTAATGTTTTCTTACACACTTGAATGCAAGAAGGGAGCAGCCAGTCATCTGCTAGTATGGCACAGAAAATATTATCCATTCAGTTTATTTAAAATGTCGGAAAATGGATTTTGTCAAAACTTGTGGTTTGCTCCTCTTTGGACACAGTACAAAGAAAGGGTAGCAATAGACAAAATACTCTTATTTCCCTGACCACATGTATAGTTTTATGTTGCTTCTTAGACAAGTTTTTATGGTCCCGTTTAAAACAGCAGATGGCATGTTAATGTTGCCTTCAGGTATTTAGCTTGAGGTGTGTTTGACCTATACAATCATAAATTGGTGCTCTTAAGGATCTTCTGGAGAAACTAGTTCTTTCTATTACCCAAGCAGGAAACTAACTTAGAACACTAAAAAAAATCTGATGTGGTGTCCTTAAGTCCTTCTTCTCTTAATACTGCATAGGTTCAATTTGTCTGGCAAAAGAAGCATGTCTATATTTTTTTGCAAATCTATAGGTTTTTTCCAGTCTTTATAAATTTCTGAAGAAGTAACAGTCTTGCATAACCTGTATTCCAGCAGACATTTACCTCATTGGGTCTTAGAATTGTTAATAAATTGCATATGCTGCACAGTATTGAAACAGTCTTAACATGGATAGAAACTTATTCAACGGCAGTAAGAGACTACAATCTGAATGCCCAAGCATTTTTAGTCTATGTACACAAGGTAAATAATCTCCAAAATTCAGCTAAGGCTACCCCTTTCCTTGATACTCCTCCTGAATATTCACTGCTTCTCTCTTGCAAGGGACCATGTTCAGCTCCTAAATGAGGTATGTTTGTACAGCTTTTGCAAGTGTGTTTGAACTACTTTCTATATGTTCAAGCTTATACTCCAGGCTTAAGCCACTGGAATCAGCAGTCGTATTTCCACTTTAGCATGCTTCTGTGATCAAGCTAATATCACTGGTCCTTTAGAAGGTGCCTTATTAGGCCCTAAGCTTTGGTTAGAAAATCTAAGACAAAACTGGTTTCATTTTTCTTTTCCGTTTCTATGAGCCTAGTTTCAATGGCAGCCGATATATTAAAACTAGATAAATAGATTAGCATAAGATTTTTAAAGAAAATATATTCAACACTTTGACATGTATAAAAGTATCACTTCTCCAGATATTCTGAAGATTACATGCTGTGGTTAGATTTTCCCTGGGAATATCTTATTTTGCATGATTTCCAGTATAGGTGTTAGGCTGTAGCGGTAGTGAAAGGATAGAAAACAAACCTGACACAGGATGAAGTCACATAACTTGATACTCTTAAACGTTACCATTGGCTGTTTCTGATAGCCCTCTTTGACGCCTTCTCTCTTTGCTCTACTTTGACAACAACAAATCTTCGTGATTTTTCTTCATTCTGCTTTATAAAAATCTAAAAGATATAGTGTTGTGAAACTAGTGTGTGTTCAGGGATAGTTCTCTCTCTATTGCAACTCAGAGCAGAAAAGATCATAGAAACACAAAACTACAGAATCACTGAGGTCAGAAGGGAACTTTGGAGACTATCTAGTCCACCCTCAAGGTGCTCCAGGAAGGACAACCACAGCAGGTTGCCGATGAACATGTTTTGGTTTTGGCAGCTTGAAGAATGGTGACGCCACAACCTCAGCAGGCAATCTGATCCAGTGTTTCACCTCCCATAAGATTAAATGGAAATTCCTCTGTTTTACTTTGAGGCCATTGCTTCTTGTCACTAAGAAGCACCGAAGAGTCTGGTTCCATCTTCTTTACTGCCTCTCACCAGATCCCCCTGAAGCCTGCTTTTCTCCAGGCTGAACAGTTGCAGCTCTCTCAGCCTCTCCTAGCATGACAGCTGCTCCAGTCCCCCTGTCATCTGCGCTGCCCACTGCTGGACTCATTCCGGTACATCCATACCTCCACTGAACTGGGATGCTCAGAGCTAGATCCAGCACTCCAGATGTGCTTCACAAGTGCTGGACAGAGAAGGAGCACCTCCTAGCAATGCTGTTCCTGAAGCAGCCCAGGAGGCTGTTGTCTGTCTTTCCTGGAAGCATGTATCGCTAGGTCACGGTCGATTTTGTGTCCACCAGAATACTTTTCTGCAGTCTTTCTTTGCAAAACTGCTGCCCAGCTGGCTGGTCCCCAGGCTATATTGTAGCATGCTCATACTACTCATACAGTCCAAAAAGTAGGCAGTGTTCATTACCTGTTCACTTTCTACTTATTGAGATACACTTTCTCAACTGCTCTCTGAACTTTCAGACTTGTCAGTATTCATGGTCAAAAAACTATGGCTCTGATGACTGATAGGGTGTCTCTGAGGAGTTATTTGTCCAGCATGTTAATTAAGGTTGTAAAAGGTTTCTGTGTTTTATGTATACCTGCAACACTCACTGTTCCTTTATCCAAAGTTCTTGTATTAGTGCACTCTTTTGAAACTACCAAATCTTTGCAGAGATTTTTAGACTGAAATGATGTGACCAGTTTTGAAAGTTACATGAGAGTTCTGAGCTAAACAGGAAAAGATCCCCGATGTTTTAAAATATTTTTCGTCTTCAGCTCTCCTTTTCTGCTTCTGTTTTCACTATGTGATGTAAAGAAGACTTGCAAAGGGTTAAGCAACTACACAGACTAACAAATCTCTTGCAGTTGGTTTTTGTTCTCTGAAAGGTACCAAAGATAAAAACTCAACATATGCACGCGTGCTTGTGACACAGCATTCATACTTTGATAAGCATATTTGTATTAATTCAAGGTCATACATGCTTCAGTGTTGGCAACATGTATAGCACTTTGCAGATTTCTCTCCCCACCCCACCCACCCCCCACCCTGCGTTGTAATACACGCACTTTGTAATACCACAGAGGGGAATTACTGGCGTGGTGCTAGCAATTCCTTTCAGAGAATTGCACTGTCTTGTGTGCCACAGTGGAAAATACATCAAGATAATTCCCTCATCACTGCCTACCCACCCACCCGCTCCCTGTAGTCTGAGATGAACTGTCTAGTCACATATTCTAATGCTGCTTCTGGTAAAATGTTTGATTTGTTTTTTCTTTTCCTCTCTCAGAGAAAAGCTTTTTTGGAACCTATATTTATTCTGACATTTCTTTTTTTGGTACATGCACATCACCTGTGAGAGGTTCTTTGTATATTGTCATTACTGATACCATAAGTAATTCCAGAAGCGAAAAGTATTCAAAGTGGATTCATATGTGAGAGGTTTTGTAAGGGTTTTTTTTTTTTTTTTTTATTTATTTCATAAGTTCCTTGTTACTTTCTACTTAGCTCAGCAGCATAATGATTTAAGAGATACGTACTCATGTATAGGGTGTGTGCTGTGGGATAGGAACCAAGAAAAAAATTAACCACGGAATGAAAATCTTTTGTTCTTAATGACAGAATATAATGGAAACCTAGTCTCCTACTGCATATTATCATCAGGCAAATTAGTTACACATATAATAAGGTTTTGCTGTATAAATTATAAATGAAATAAACAATTCTGTCACCATGGTGTGCAATGAATACACCACATGTTATATGTAAATATATTAGTCATTTGCCTTTTGTTTATGTGTCACAGGAATCCATTTCCTTCATTGTGTAGTTCCTATTCCCTATGGGTTCTTACTAAAGTCATCTCAACCCTTCCTGTACAAGCTTTTTAAAGCAGAATCACTTTCCTTTTTTTTTCCTTTCGTTTTTCAGCCCAGTTTTAATAATGGCTGCTTTTGTGCCAGTTTCATTTAGTGTTTCAAACTGTAATTTTATCTGAGAGGAAGAAATAATAAGGAAAGCAGAACTGGTCTACATGATATATCAGTACAATACAAAAAATATATTGAAACCATTTTTTTATTTTAGTTTTGTTTTCCTCAAAAATTAAAATATGTCCCATAAAGCAACTATGTATATTTTTTTCTCTTACCAAACCTTTCCTTCTCTAATGAGATAGTCTGGTTTTAAGGAAATCATCGTTCAGTCTTTCTTTTCATGGGGTGACATTTTTATTTTCCAGGCATTACAGTGTATGCGAGAATAATGTAAATACGGGCTTTTGCACTGGGCACTGCACGCCAGCCTGAAAGCCCTTTGAAACCAACACAAGACACAGCTATTCTCAGTGAATGATGGCTTTAACATACACATTCCAATCAATAATCCAGAATTTTATATTTAATCACATTCAATTCACACTCATCAAGGATTATCTTTTGTGCTCCCATAGGTTTTTCTGTCCTCCACAGGGAGACAGAGTTGAATTGAATAAACCTCATTATATTTGGGGTGGCTGTGGACCCTAATGGAAAAGGTAGTGCTTAACACATAAGCAGACTAAACTTTCATGATCAAGACCAGCTAAAAAGGATATTTGTCACTGCTATCTTCATTTCTCACACAGTGTCAGCCAACACTTTCTGCAGGGTGAATGATTGTACCTTGACATTGTTTACAAGGCCAATTATATCTTTGAGAGCTATTCCAAAGGCTATTAGAAGGTATTTTTTTCAACTTTTTGTATTTTTATAAGGAGTAGAGGCAAGTAAGCATGCTGCTTTTGCAGCTTACTTCCAGATGTATCTCTGGGGAGGGTTTTTTCTTTTTTCTTTTCTTTTTCTTTTTTTTCTTTTTTTTTTCTTTTTTTTTTTTAAACTGGAGCAGACAGTGGTTAGCAATGGAATACAAAAAAGCAATTCTACCACTTCATAAGCCACAAAGTGGACTATGGAATTAACGTATGAGATGTTATTTCTAATTTATTTATCAGCTCTCTCTCTGTAGTACAAGTACTCTCGAAAGCACTTACGTATTTGAAGTCTCATAGAGAGATACCAGATAATGGGAAATGGTTTGCTGTGAGAAGTGATCTACTTGAGTGCATAGAAGAAGCCTCTTTCTATCAAATATTTCAACCGGTAATGTTTTACTGTTTCTCCTAGATGGCATGCCATATAGTGTAATAAATTTCAGTTTTGTTTATATTCTGTGTCTGTATTTGCACTTGGGTGATTATATTTGAATTCATGAAAGATCCTTTTTTTTAAAAAAAAAACTTTAGCATAAGCTTCTCGTTAATCCTGTCCTGTTTGTCTGTTATTAATAGGCCACTGTACAATGTATTCTGCTGCAAAACTCCACCAGGCATGACTAATTCAGATAATTAATTTGCTAGAACATTAACACCATCAAATGAGCCTGCTAAACCGGTAAATTTAAAGTAAATTAAACTTAATTTGCAGGTTATTGCAATTAAGTCTGCCTTGTCTTTCTGAGGGATTTCAACATCCTCAGTATTTAAGAGGCAATCATAATGCATGCAAGTGGGCGGGCTTTTTCACTAATTAACACGAGTCTAATCTGCTTTTCAATTAGGGTGGATGTTTATAATGTGCTGGTGACAGTGTTGCAATTCAGTACAGCATAACAGGAGTGCATGGCATAATTATAGCTGAAAAGAAAAGCTCATGCAGGGCCTGTTTAGGGGTTAATGAGACATTGGCAGCTTCCAGCTGAGGAGATTGAGCCAGTTTAGTGCAGCTTCAAGAGGAAACCACCCATAGGGGTTTCCTTTGAAGTGTCAAAAGGTCCCCTTGTTCTGGGTGGCTTATGTTTCATTTGTCTGAGTGGCATATCAAAAATTGATGAGCTGCCAGCAGCAGTCCTCATGACATTAATTCACCAATTGTGTTTCTAATAGTTTCATCCTTAAATACATTTGGATGATGATAATACTACGAAAAATCAAGGTTCTGAAAACAATGAGACAGTCTGTATAGTACCAAGAAGTCTATACAGACTACGCAAATGCATCAGCTGCAAATGTTAACGATGCAGATGACCTACACTACTTGTTACGAGCAGGAAGAGGACAGAGATGTATTGTACATCCACCCTCTGAACAGCATTAGAGCTGTGATGGAGATGTGATATTTATTGTTAGTTAGGTTCTTGAAAAGCATAAAATAGGTCAAATTCATCCCTGAAGTAACTTCACTGATTTCAGAGCAGCTATACCAGCAGTGGGTTTGGTCTTTTATACTAATAGTAATGGAAAGAAAGTGAAAAAAGAGAGCTATAAAGAGTAGTAGGCATCTCTAATGCAGCTAGAGTGTTTTATCAGTCCACTTCAGTCTGTGAAGGTTCCAGTCTGTGCATTGTGGTCCCATACTCAGGTACTTGAGCAGGGACAAGCAAAAAATTGTACCGGAGCTGGACTCGATGATCCTGGTGGATCCTTTCCTACTCACCATATTCTATGATTCTATGATTTAAAAGCATTTAAAATCTGAAACAAAGAGAAGGAACCATCAGTGTAAGTCTATTTAGCTACATCAGTCATAGAATTCCTCATTTACAGGTTTATCTATAGAACTACAATCACAGCATGCAAGCATTGCATATAAGAAGAGGGAGCTTTAGTAGCTGCATGAGAGGCAATTTTCAATATATGGTGTGAGCCAAGTACCATGCTGCTTTCTCTTTTAAGCCTGGGAGCTGAGGACTTCACTTTTTTCATGTGTTAAACAGCAAAAACCACCCCCTGCTCTTACCACTTCCGAAAGGATTACTTGAATTCTTTGTAACTTTCTGAAAATTTTTATGGAGATTGATGCCCTCAAGGAAGATTCAGTCCATCTCACTGAAGTTATTAGACCTGAATTGACCCTATTTAATTTCAGGCATTATGAGATAGCCAAGTTGGAAGCACAATTGCCCCACACTCCCACAGAGCTACTGTAGATGTCATTCAACTAACAAAAAAAACCCCAAAACATCATTATCTGAAATCTCTGTCTCTCTTGCCTCTTAAAAAAAGTTTAGGCAGGTTGGGCATCTGACTTAAGTGTTTGCATTTAGTCAGTCAGAATAAAGGTTGTTACATGTATGGGGAGGGGAACATGCACCATTCTTTCTAAAGTTGGGTGATTTCATTTTAGGATGTCTTCTGCTTGTGAAAGACCAAGACTCGCAGGTCTTTCTTTAAAATAAATGGACACATAAGTGTAAAAGTTAGAGTGTATTAAAGGTTTTTTGCTACTGCAGGGGGGAAAGGCTCTTCCTTTTTATAATCTGAGATAATTCAAATGGCTGAACAAGATCAGGAGTGCACAAATTGTGCTGCCAGAAACATGACTGTTATTTGGTCTGTACCATAGTGCTCTAAACACATATTATGTATAGGCCAGTAATATTAAATCCTTGTTGAGATTTTTGTTTGCTTCTCTACCTGGACTTTTGACCATGACTTATGGTGATATCAGTACATGGGGTTTACTAAGATAAAAATACCACTGCTGGTTGCAGAATTGGATTCTAAATGACCGAAACATTCGCATCTCAGAAGTACTTTACCGACCCAGCACATGAACATATCGTTCAAGAGCACCTGAGAGATTTTTGTACTTAAGATCTGTGACTGATCGATCAAATGAGAAGGCAGCAAGTCCCTCTGTCAGGGAGGCAAACTGTCTTCTTTCAGAGAGACTTTCTGTCAGTCTTTCCTGACCACCAAATGCAAGATGACACAGATACAGTTGAACCTATTATTCACTAGCAGAGAAAGGAGTGTAAGTCCATCAAGAAGCACTGAAGGAATCCTGTAGAAACAATATTTAAAAAAATAATAAAAAATATATATAAATGGCTTCCAGTGCAAGTGTTTCTGTCTTATGTTGAAATAAAATAACTGAAAAAATATGGGTTATATTATTTAGACAGTATTGGAAACAAAAACATAGCATGATATTTAAAGTTAATACTTACGAAGATTTTACATTACCAGCTGTAATAACAGCAGGAAAGATTATTTGCCAAGTAGCTATGGTATATAAATAAGCATAGGTTGCTATACCTGCATTCAGGAATAAGGTTCATTTTACTTCATTTCTCCAGACATCAAGATATTTTCAACCATTTGTAAACAAAGGTCATCAGAAATATGAGTTTAAAATCAAAAAGAAGACACATAAGTTAAATCAGTTGCTGAAGATAGAAAGATAACCTCATTGAGATCAACTAACAAAGACCATATAAAAAGTATATGATCTTTTTTCTTATCAGGGATATGGAAAATTGGAACATAACAATTCTGTAGAATATAAGCTCTATAATGTCCGTGGTCTACAGATCACTCAGCTCTGATAAAGAATGGACTACCCTTAGAAACAGCACACTATCTGCCACTTCTGCTGGGGTCAGTACACTTAGAAACATAAAATCCCTACAGAACCCTTAAAGGCCAAAATAGTGATTTCACTGGGTACAGTTCTGAAGCAAGCACACAATAGCTGCCAGTTAATTGACACTGATGGAATCTTTATCCTCCTTTTAGCAGCATACCAATGACATTTAAGGGGCTATTACATAACCTGGTTTAAATAGTGTATAGGGTATAACGTAGCATGTTCATAAAAGAAAAGGTGCATTAGGAAGATTAAAGAAGACATCCCTCTCCCAGATCTCTACCTGCCTCTTCTCTGGGATCGTAGCAACACAGTGGTGTCAGCTCTAGTGTAAATTTTCAGTCTATTCTCTGTGGGAGTCTTCCAGCACTCCTATTTTATAATCTAGACAAAGGAGCAGAAACTCTGAGAAAATTCTTTTTTATACAGATCTATAGTATTAGTTCAAAACATGATGGGGCATTATTTTTTAGCTGGCTGAGTTTTTCAAAGAGTTTGGCTCTTGGAAAAGATCAGCTGTACATGGATTAACACTTTAAAATTACGGCTGTGGATGAGAGGGTGCATGGTTTTGTTACACTTGATGTGAACTTCAGTGGGTAAATTAACCTTAACTTACTTCATTCTATCTGGTTTCAAAAGTTTATTAGCTCTTTCACTTGAGTTTGGAATGTGGAGAAGTTTGATTAAGCTTTGACATGAACATAAAATTGCTAAGAAGCAATATATAAAAAAACAAACACTACTATATGTTAAGTGTAATAAATTGCTTGAAAGTAGCAGCATACATAAAACTGCAGTGTGATATATCAGTTGGGCAATATCTTTGACCTTCAGAGATTATATTATTGCACATGAATTTCTTTTTCTAGTGTCTTGAGATAATGTATAATTGAAGCAGGATTATCTGAAGTTAAAGGTGATTGATAGAAGCCTAAAGTGGCCCTAAAGGAGAATTTGCAGGCAAGAGTGCTCCTCTTTGACTTCCACAGTTGATTTAGTCTGAATGAAGAAGGGAGTGACCAGGATAAAACTAGACAATAAGAAAAAATGAAGTTGATGAATTCACGGCCAGTCAGAAGATGGGGAAAATTGCCATGGCCGGATACTCACAGTTTTTCATGAGGGTTGAATCTGAAGGCTCAGTGGACACCTTTGTAGCAGAGGATTTGTATGAATATTTGAATAAATTCACTGAAAGGGAAAAGTAATTTATTAAAACAGCTCTTTCTGCATGGTACCATGATGTTCATAAAGCATAACAAAGATCTGATTACATAGTGGAGTATATTGCTGTGAAAATGGGGAGTATTCTAGTAAAGTAACAGCCATAATAGAATATTGGCTGTAGCTGGGCAAGAAAACAAATGATTATGCCTTTGAAAATGCCAGATGAACTTTCACAGAGCTTTGTGGTCATGTGCTGATTGGAGAAAACAGCTCTGCAAGGCAGATCCATGGTTGCTACTCTCTTTCCCCTATAACGTGCTTTTAAGGTGCTATAGAAAATGTAATATTACCTGATTTCGTGGGTGGCTATCTTCACAGACGTGGTGAAAGAAGCTTGATCAAAATATATCTGATGTCCTATGTGTTGTTTCAGTCTTTTTTAAATTATTTTTAAATGTAAAAATCAATGCTTTTGCAGAATGAAATTATATGAACCTCAAGGACTCATGATATACATAAATGAGTTTGTTTTCTTAACACAGTGAAATAACATTTGAAATGAAGAGTAACTATAAATACCTTAGTATCTTATGTGCCAGGAGGGGAAAGCATTAGTAAGAAGAGTAAAAGTACATTTCACTCCAGTAAAATCCAGTGGCTGGGCCAGAGTGCTTTGAAAATGCTTTTACTGGAAACATCATCTAGAGTTTGTGTGGATAGTGTTTATTACATTCTTAAAAATACACAGCTCCACAGCTGTTGAGAGGCAAGCTGCTGAGGCTAACAGCTACAATTGCAAGTTATGAAACACGTGGCATTGTAATTTGACCAACAGAGTTCAATCCAGAATCAAAATTTGAGAGCACACTTACTGTAAAAATTAAAGAACAGTACCATACAGCAAGTAGAGATGTATCTGTCCAATAAATTAAGGAAATATGGGGAAACCAAATGCCTCACTGGTTTCTTGCTCAGAAGGAATCGTTAAAGACCACTTAGCACTGTTAAGGGAGAAATGTGTTGTTTTCACAGCAAGACTTATTACTGGTTTTCACTCTGAAATTAGTTTTAGATTACTTATATTTTCGTTTTCCTATAATCAGTTTCCAGCCATTGGGTCATGGTTCTCTCCCCGAGGAGGTGGTGTGTTTTATCCTGCATCTGAAAGAGCAACAACAACACACAAAAAAACCCAAAATAAACAAACAAAAAAAAAGAAAACAAAGACCCCAAACAAAACCCTCCAAACCCAAACCCAACCAAACAAAAAAACCCACCACCATTGTTCAGAGTAACATCAGTCAAAACCCTTGTGCTTGTTTCACATTTTATGCCTGGCAGAGCTCACAGACTGAGCAGTATTCTGCCTGTGTTTCTTAAGACGCCCCATCTAGAAAGTACTTAAAGACTGTGCCTGATAGATTATTTTTTACAGGAAATGTAAGTGAAAATAAAAGAAGCAAACACTATTTATCCCCTATACCAATTATTACAGTTGTTAGAGTATGGAATAAATGAAGGCTGTGTTAAACGTCTGTGTACTTATCATATCTGTTTCTGTCTCCATCGGCAAACTCAGATCTGACTGTTTTATTGTTGCAAAAATATATAAGCTCAATCATCTCCAGTAGTCTAGGAATCAATATATGGATTCATTAAATGCGAAGGAGGAGTAACAAATGACAATGTGAACTAGGCAGGTAAGAGAGTTCCTGATTGCCTCAGCGGTTATCAAAGAATAGACTAGTAAAAAATGAGGAAGATATCTACCCCGCAGATCCAAATCAGCCCAGCGCATTTTTAGAACAAGTTATTCTTCATGTAGTTCGTGTAATTTGAAAGAGATTAACTGTGTCACTTCTGCAACTGAAGAAGTTTAAGTTGATAATACTGATAATACTAAGCACTATCAATGAAACCTTCTCCAGAGGTTATATAGCATTTTTGTAGCATAATAATTTCAGAAATAATCCCCCTGTTTGCACAGAAAGACTAGGTGGTATGTACCATATTGATTTATGTTACCCCAATTTTATAGAAAAAATACAAACCATTATAAATGTAAAAGCCTGATACCATCAATTATTTGATGATTCTCCCTTAACTTTTTCACCATTATTGTTATTTCTATTCCAGTCCTGCTTAGAGTTCAGAGTCAGAATAAAAACCAGTTGTGTCAGTTAGTGTACAGGATGCAAAGCCTCTTCCCCCTCTCCATTCACTGAATTTGAAGGGTGCTATTATAGCCCAGTTTAAGCAGGTTAAAATACTATCAGTAATTTCAGCAGGTGCCTAATTTACTTCTAGTATCAAGAGATAAAAGAGATAAAGCATCCAGACCCAGACATGGATATGGGCTTGCCCAATATGTCACAGTGCAAGACTGTAATTGCAATCCCCTTCCTGAATACATAACTTCTACTTAGAACAGAAGTATCCTGTATGTACTGAGCTCCGAGTATGTGCTCAATTTGTTACGTTAAAACCTACCTTCCAACTAGAAACATCTAGTAAAGGGACATTGCCCCTGGGAAAGATGTGACAAATCCAGGAGGAGTGCTTCCTCCTTCTAAGGGAAAGCAGTGTCATTACTTTAAAGGAATGCTCAAAAACTTCCTTCTTTGTGGTTGCTATTTATTATTCTGTCTGGGAGTCAGAGAATCGGAGATGGCAAGAGTGAAAAGCAGCACATCTTCACCTGGAATGGGTTGACTTCTGACTTCTATGTGTGTGGGAGCCTCAAGTTCCCAATTTCTGTCAGGTACAAAGACAGAGAGGTTGTAGTTCATTCTCATTCGTACCAAGTAGTATCTGTGTTGGTTTTGATACCTCCAAAGAATTAATTTTGTCACCGTAAGAGGAAGACTGTAGATGACCTAATGTGTATTCTTAAATTGCAATTATTATTACTCAAAATGAAATAAAACAGGAAAAAAACCATCATGACAACAGAACAATATATTAGACACAAAAGCACCACCATCACTTTTCATGTGACTTAAACTACTTTAGAGTTATAACTTTTTATAGAAAGTTATCAATATATCAAGGGAATGTCCAGATAATCTGAGTAAATAACTCAATTTCCTATATATTTTTCACTGCAAACACTTTTTTAACATAATTTTATTTTTTTTTATTTTATTTTATTAAGAGATTTTTTTTTTTCAAGAAAAGGAGATAAAATATTACTCTTCAGGAAGGAGACATTGGCAGTAAGGAGCAACTACAGGATATGTGTTTGTGTACAAATCACATTCATGGAGCCTTTTTCTTGTAGAAAACTGTTGAGGACTGATATTCTTATAGAATAAGACTGTGTACAGATTCAAGCCCCCCATCACATGATTAATCTAATTGTAGGCTGAAGAGGGGAATTTTGTAATTCTCCCATTGGAGTTCTGTACAAAACAATTTGCTTAAAAAGCAATTCTTCTGGAAAACTTTGAAAAATATTATAGTTAAAAACACTTTGTCTGATTGTCATATAGCTTTTGGTTTTTCTTCTATCATTTTCATCATTAGGGGCATGACAGTATTACTGTTGCATGAGACTATACTTGCTTCTTAAGAATTTATCTGTTTTTCACTTTAAATTATTTCAAAGCAACATAGTAATTCCTATAGCAATCAGCTGTGTTGTAACAAGTAGAACATTTGACTTTTAAAGGAAAGTAAGGTTGATGACAGCACATAAAAATGCATAATATTTAAAAAAAAAAAAAAATCCTTCTGTTAGCATATAGGGAAGGTGATGCAAAGTGACTCAACTTCAGGGCTCTGTGTTATTTCTTCTTCCAGAAGTGATGTATTTCTTATTTGTAAAATGAGTATAATAATGTACTTTTTCAAACAAAATTTGTTGAGGGACTAAATGACATTAAATAATGAGGTAAATTTCATTACAACATTTGATAATGCTGGCTATATGAAGTATAATCTGAACTATTTGTGAAAATTAACACAGCCTTGTGCAAGTCATCAGCTGGTTTCTCAATATGTTGTATTCAGAAATATATGAGAATGTATCATAGAAGTATTCTGCAGTCTCATTAACCTTGACTTCTGTGTTTTGAATAGAAAATACCTGCACATTTTATGTAGATTTATGGAATATTAAAGAGGCCATTTATTGAAACCTGAAGTGAAGCACTAAAATTAAAAACATGACCATTCTTTACTCCCCGTAATTGACAGGTTCCTCAAGTGCTGATGAGGCAAGCTGCAGTTATCGTTCCTTCACTACACACTACAAATGAACTCTAGGGTTCTATATGCCTTTGACACCTCAAGTAATCACATTTCAACAGAATGAATTTGTCTCTGAGTGTCTTCGCATAAAGATGCTCATGTGCTGCATGGGCTTAGAACAAAATTCAACTAAACCAGTAAGCTTTTAGTTTGGTCCTACATTCTGTGAATTATTTCATGCTTTATTTGAACTGGTTGTTCTCCCGATCTTTTATAACACATGTTCTTACCCAGATACAGTTAGACTCAGGTACCCTTAAGGTGAATTCCAAGGCCTTCTTTAGTTGCAGTGAGAACTAGAATATACATATATGAATATAGATAATGTACATAGGTACAGAAAAGTACATAGATAAAAGAGAAAGCCAGTGGTGTTTATACCCTCCTGTGTGCTAATGTAACATGAAGTGTGTGCACAGGCTATAATATCTAAAAATATCTCTTGGAATTTTTAATGATTATTGGCTTAGGAACTAATTCAATCTGTTGATAGTAATTGCCTCTTTGAAATTACATATGAATCTATCCCAGACCAGACTTTTAAAAGAAAAACGTATCCTGAAAAATGCAGTCTAATTTTGCAGACATCTTAATACAATGCACAATATTATAGATTTTAATTTTGAACACATTTTCTCCATATAAGGACTTTTTAATGATATATTCGTTATCCTTCCACATCCCCAAAAGCCAAGAGAGAGACAGACAAAAAATAATAGGTCTCTTTTGCATGATCAGCTGTCAGTTTTCTTTCACATCTTTCACATTTGTTGCCACTACTAGACTCGCTCAGTCTTTTACATTTAAAGGAGAAGAGTGAAAAATGTAGATAAACTTGCAGTCTTAAATAAAATTTTAGTCTGGAAAGGAAGAGGCATCTAGTCCCACCTCTTACTCAAAGCAGAACTATTGTTAGGGTGTTCTGGTTGTAGTGAACTGTTATTTATTTGTCCTAGAATGTTTAGGAGTTTGGTTTTGAATAACAAAAGGAAACCTTAGTCCACTAAAATTTTCCAAGACTAATGACACCAATAGGCCATTCAAACCCTTCTGGATTTAAGGATTTATTCAAATTGTATCTTTCTCTAAATATATTTTAAAGGTCATCTTCCTATGTAGTTTTTTTTTCTTTTGGTATCTTCAGTCAAAAGACAAAACCTTTTTGTGTACTTAGCACTATAAAATTAAAACCATTGAAGCCTCCTCTTTCAAGTGCAGAAGCCCCAACCTGTTCAGCCGTGTTGCAAGCAAACTGAAAAATTCACAAAAATATTCGAAAGCCATTGATTAAGAGACAAAAACAGGATTAAAATAATCAAAAAAATAATTTTAGTAAGAGTGGAATCAGAGCAAACCATCCTTTTAATCAAAGTCCATTTTCAAAAAAAGAATGTATCCATAGAACTGTCTCATCAATCAAGCTGTTTTATTAATATCAACCTCTATCAGTAGAGAAAAGAAGGTTAGTTCTGCTATTCAGTTCTGAGCTAGCAGTTACTGTAATTTTGTTTACTTCTGACAGGTAGGATAAATGAAGAAATAAAAAGATCAGATGCATTGCATCAGGAAGTAGATCTTTCAGTTTGTATTTTAAAGCTGCAAGGCAGCTGGATAATTACAAATATATGGGCCTGGAGCCTGGCCATAGCAGCACTTGTTCTGTACTCTGGCTTTCTTTTCTTGGTTGGCATGTTGACTGAGCTTCTTTTTTCATCATGTTGTCTGCTTTTCCGGCTGGATATCCAACATACTGTATTTATTTCATCCACTTCCATCCCTGTTATTAAAAACAATCCTTAGGTTGCATTGGCAGAATTTTTCACAAGTACTAATCTTTTGAAAATTATATTTGCTTATAAATATTCATAGCTATAGATATTCTAATAAATAGTCATTACTATAGGGAAGTAGTCAAACTTGGTCCTTAGAGTTTCAAGTGCCTTTTACTTTGAATGTTCCTGCAATCAAGGCTCTTACCTGCCTCTCTTTCTCTTGCCCTTGCTGCTCTCCTCATGCCATGAACCCAGTAGCATGTTCCTGACCTTCTCTCCCCTTCTACTTCCTCAATGTTGTAATCCCTTTATTGTGATGATATGCATCTTGTTGCATCTACTTCCAAGACACCCCCTGTGTGTCCCCACCTCTAGCTCCCTGGATCACGTGATCCCTGTAACTTCTAGCTCTCTGAGCTCCTCTCCTCCTGCCTGCTTGTAGAAGTGTGAGCATATCTGCACTGCTGAATAAGAACAGACTAGGTACTGATCTTTGGATTACTTTGAGACACAGTGGTTTCAGATTTGTTATGGTCTTAATCCTTACGACCAAGAGACAGGGAGTAAACTAAAACTAAGCAGTGGCAGAGGTCCTGATCTTGTCCTTCCCCATGTGCCCTCCCTCTTTAACAGCACGGATGCAACCTTTGTATCCCAGCGTCTACATCTGACATCCAGATCCTACATCACACAAGCTCTCAGACATGGAGGTGTGTTGGAGAGCACAGTGCCGCCCTCCTGCAGAAACTGAGGCACGGAGAAGCAGGTGAAAGGGAGAAGAGTGCATGCCTTGATATTACCCTGACATATGGTCAGGGCTCAGCATGAATGAACACCTGCTGGGAGCTGGAGAGCACTCAGGGCATGGTGGTGTTGGATTCACATGCCAGTATGAATCAGTATTATATCTGTCTACATACCCGTAAACACATGCGTGCATTGGGGAGTGTGTGTGTGGACATACATACATACACAATGTATACATATGTGTGTGTGTGTGTGTGTGTGTGTATATACATAACAGCTTACCTAGGTTGGCCACAAGCAGCTGTGGAGATAAACAGTAAAATGCCAACAGACTACTCACAAGTTCCCTCAGCTGAAAGTTATTCCATTTCCACAAACTGTGAATTCACAGGTGATATTTGTGTAGCATATATTCCCATAGGTGACCTAGATGTATTCAGGTCCCCCAGACAGGTGGATCCCAATTGGTTTAGGTCCTTTAAAAAAGCAAGGAATTGTTCTAATCTTGTATCTTTATGTAACTTACCCTAATTGCAACACTCTAGTAAACTCCTAATCAACACAAAGCTTCTAGAAAGTAAGTTCTCAGTATGATGCGTAGATTTGAAGCTTTTTCATTCTTTTCTTCTTCCTTTTTCAACTGTTTTTTGTAAGGGGTTGGATAAATAAAATTATATTAATAAAAATATATCAATGTTGCCTTTGAAAACTTGGGATAAACTGGAGGAAATAAAGACAAGAAACAGTCTGGATGAAAATTACACTCCTGCTATAGAGAAAACTCACAGAATGAGAGAAATCTTATATCTAAGAAACAGACAAATGTTTTTTCACTGAAACCTTACAACCAAAACACATTTCAACTGGGACCAGAAAACTGCTACATCTGTACATAAAAGCAGAACAATTTAAAACTGAAACTCAGGAAATTACAAATTCTGAATGTCTTACATAACTCTGTTATAAAGAAGGCTTCATATCTGCTAAAAACCCTTGAGTAGTAATATCTGTCAGCTCTTCTTGCTGTTAGCAAATTCTCTCTTATAATGGCTTAAATAAATATTACATAAATTACAGAGGCATTTTTCTGCTTTCGATATTCATAATTTGAAATTAACACAGGTTGTAAAAAAGTGATTTTATACATGAATGTTTAGAAGGTAAAATGTGGGGCTTCAGAAAGCTTCAGAATTTGCAGCACTCATCTGGTAGCTAGGGACCTAATTCCTCAATGAATTAAAACCTGTGCCCAGCTTAATATGTGTGGCTAGCTCCACTGTCCCCAGCTGGTATGGCCACATGTTTAAACTCATGAATTTATAGGGAAACCAGAGCCCAGGAGGCATGTCAAACATGAGCCCCATTCTCTGATTGGATAAAATGAGCAGCAAAATCCTTCCAAGTGTTTTCATGAATCTCTACAACGTGTCTGTTTTCTGAACACTTATGTTTAAAGCAATAAACATCAAAATCCAAGCTAAAGGAAAGAGTGGGAAATGTGTGGCATGTATTTATATTAGCCAGAACTCATCTACTGCAACACAATGCACAGATTTTTTTTCTAGGCCAAATAAATATGTCCTCAGGCAAATAATCTGTCCGCTTAATAATTCAGTTACTGTACATATGGAGTCCCATTTTCTGTGATGAAACAGAACAGGTTTCTGTTAAAATGAATACTCTTTTCTATCCCTTCAAATCAGCAGACTGACTCTGCAGTCTCTATTCTGGAAGCATCTCCACTTGCAAAACTAGGAATTGGGACTAAGAGGAATCAGCCATATACTATTTAAGAGGTTTTAACTGTGGGGCTAGGGGACTCTTATTTTAAGGTAACCATTCATCTCAAATAGACAAAACCTCAGTCAAAGAAGGGCTGGAGGCCAAATGTGTGGCCCAAAAATCCCAAATGCCAAATAACCTTCCAGATTCCATACTTTTTTGCTGACCATTTTCCCTGTCTTCAAAGAGTCTCTCTTCTGACTGCCACCATGTTATTTAGAATGGAAAAATCACATTTCTTCTCATGTGTGCCACAAATCAAGAGCCTGATGACTAAATCCAGTGAACATGGCCAGAGTATGTACACAGGAGACCTAAACAATTATAGAAACACAGAACAGTTCAGTTTCTATGGGACCTCCAAAATAATCCGGTCCAAATTTTCATGGGAAAGGGAGCCTAGATGACATTCTCTAGCAACCTGTCCCATTGCATCTTGAAAACCTCCAGTGCTGAGGACTCTCATCACATCCCTGAAGAGATTATTCCAGTGACTGACTGGTTTCACTGTAAACATTTCTTTTTTATGTCAAGATGGAAACTTTACCAGCACAATTTGTATTCACTGCCCCTTGTCTTCTCCATGTGGCTTCTTGAGAAGAGACACTGTCCTCTTTGTAACTATCCTTTAAGTACTGGTGTACTGTGATTAGGCTCCCTCAGAGCCTTCACTTTTTCACAGAGAAAAGACTGATTCCTCTCTCTCTCTCTCACTCACTCTTTTAATTTTCCTTATAATTGACAGGTTATCATGCTAGTGCAGGAAGCTAATTCAGAGACTGGTGGTTCCCAGAGCTGCCAAAAAGGATTTGAACTCATGGTTTTTCTTTCTCTGATTATATCCTGCATCCTCCCTCCCAGTTATTCTGGAAATCCATTTCTATCTTAGAATTTACTATTTGACTCAGGGCTGAATCAATTGTTTCTATGACATTTCCAGATCTTAAGGAAAGATATTTGGAAAAGCAGGAGGAAACAGTGGCCTGCCTAAACCAGAGAGACTTGGAGGTTTGAGCAGCCCTGGTGCTGCAGTCCAGATTAAAGGGCAGTTTTTGGATATATTCTGTATGCATTGTTGTCCTGACAGTAGTGGTTTTCTGTGCATTAGGAGCAATGAATGAAAATCCCATCAAAGTGAGCAATATCTGGAGGTCAGGACTTCATTTTCTGAGTAAGTGCCATAGTAACAATGTTGTCATGGGGAGAGCGTGACAGCTACCTCTGACTCCTTTTTTTGACTGAGCTTTAATTAAAGTGGTCTTGAAGTGTGCTTGGAGATGAATGAAATGTGATCAGTAAACGTTCTGCGTCATCAGAGACCACCAGAATTGCTCACATCCTATGAATATGGCAGGGGTCCTACTCAACAAAACAGCTAAAGGGATCGGGACATACACTTCAACCGGTGATGGTATTTCTGGCAGCTAAGTAGGCGAAGATAGTGTTCCTACACAAATTGAATTCTCATAATGTATCAATTCCCCTGAGCAGAAAAGTTAAGCATTGCTGTTCAGGTACGTTTTGCACTGATGCATTTAAGATTAACTTACGGAACATAGGCACTATTTCTGATCCAGTTTCAAAATTTAGCAATCCCTGAGTACCCTGAGCTCTGGCAAACCAGCACATGGAGGAACACCCAGGAGGTGTGTTAAGGCAGCAAGAATCAGAGTTCTGAGACAGCAAGACGAAGTTCCTCAAGCAAGAGAAAGTGGCTGTTGAAAACTTGTCAGCACTTGAACCAGTCATCTTTTGCTCATATTGAGTTTGCATGCAATTGTGCTGCTATTGTAGTATTGACTGCACCTGGGTATGAAAAGAATTAATACAGGTGCTTTAAACATTTTACATTTTTCTAAGTCACCAGAATTATGGAAACATTCATAATTTAAAGATAAATCACAAAACCTTTGATCTTAATTCCCCAGACATGTTAGAGAGTATTAGAAGTGTAGCATCTCACCCAATGTGGATCTGCTGCAGATCTGTAAAAAACACCGCTATATATGAAAACTTGTTTTTATGGCTGAGATGTGTGGGATTGGTCACAGCATGAGTTCAGGTTATCTTAAATTTCTTGGTAGGACTTGGTTCTTTTAGTCTTTTAGACTTTCTTCTATTCTTGTGGTGTGATCCTTTCGTGCCTCTGCTTCAATCTCATGTGGGTTTCTACTAAAAGATGGTTTCCTCATTCAAGATTGGGACAATTCTGTATTTCCTGCCCTTTTGTCCATGTATGTTTAATTAAAATTCAAAAAACATTCAATAGCTCTTAAAATTATCCTTTATTATTTCTGCTCCGCTGGGAAAGTGATTGAACATTGGGGTACATTATAAACACACAGGGAAATAGGTTTGAGACCCTTTAGAGGGCACTTTGCCTTTTATTCTGCCTGCAAGGTACACCTGTGCATCTTTGGTTGAAAGTGTTAAAAAGAAAAAGCAGATGAAAGCAACAGACTTTTTTGTCAAGCTGTGACAGAAATCAAATGCAAATAGAGCTCAGTTCAAGACTGTTTGTTAAGTGTCACGTCAGTGAGTATTAAATGCAGCATATGTCGTTTTACAATGAGCATACTGTATATGAATTTTATTGATTTTTTTCAAAGAGGATACATTGAATAATGTACTCTTCCTTACCAGTGCCAGTTTACAAGTGTGCCTTTATACTTGTGTATGCACATTCATTAAGCACCTAAATGCTGCTGCCTTACTTAGCACATCTTGTTTTGTGGAGGCTGGGATTCAAGCTGTAGAAAGACCTACGCAAATGATTCTCTCCCTGTGAGAAAAGTGGGACAGAGTAATTTAGACTTCCCAGCATGAAGCTGTCAATGAGCAGCTTCTCAAAATGATTCACAATTAGTGTGCCAGGCTTACACTAGGAACAGGTTCTCAACTGATTCCCTTTCCACAAAGGAGTAAGTCCGGGGCTTCATTTTGCTGTTAGGAATGTTACAGATGTATAAAAAAAAAATCATCAGAGCTGGTTAACTCTCTGCACTTATGTCTGAAATCTTTGTACTACACTAGGTGAAAACCAGATCTGATTTCTCCATATTTATTCAAACTACATATTTTTCCAATTAATAGTTAGAAAAACTGGTGCTAGCATTAAATGTGAAAGGTAACCACAGCAGTGTGAGACTCATCTCCATGCACTAGGACAGAGCCATTAATGATTCAGCAATGGGGGCACTGCTCCATGGGAAATGCTATGTGTGTCCACTGCATTCACCTATCTGCAGTTGCATCAGTATCTGAGCTGTGTTTGCTTCCGTGTGTGCACTGCTTTTCCATTGCTTGGTGTGAGATCTCTGATTCTGCAACCATCTTCTTACAGCACTCAGATCATCAGAGTGCTTAGAAAAGCATATTAAAATCTGTGGCAGGTAGACAACGTGACAATATCGTACATATTGGACCATAGTGGTTAGGCTTAGATGTTTAAATGCCAGGCTAAAGCATGTCACAACTGGCCATATAGTTAAGTCATTTAATGCATTTGTTGGTGATTTTAAGTATCTTACCTGCAGGCTTAGTGTTCTATGGAGGCTGCAAGATTCACAGTGCATTTGTAGTTCAGGCTCTTGTCTCCTGACGTGTCTCAGCTCCAGGGACATAGCAATGTTACACATGTGCCAAAACAGAGGCCAGGAATTTAGATAACACCCTGAAATGTAGCCTAACAAAAGGCTCATGGTGAGAAAACTCTTGCTCATATATCGAGTACTCTGAAGGTCTAGATTTCTGCTGGATATTTGCCACTTCTGCCCTCATCCCACACACAGATATTATGGCTTCCTCTTAATAAATTTAATTATTATTTATGATCTTAAAGAAAGGGCACAGAATTAGTTTCATACATACTGTTTTTCTACATCTGTGTAATCTTAAAGTGGTCAAGCTTTACTTAGTTTTTGTTTAAGAAAATGTAAGTTGCTTAAACATTTTCTAGTGATAACTAAATGAGTGAGTTTCATTAGTATTCTCCTAGTGAAAGCAAAACTAGTGCTAGGTTAACTAAGCTGCGGTCTGAAAAGGGTGCAGAAGTTAAAGATTCAGTTCCTGGAGTCATGTGATGGTGTCAAGTCTCTCTATTTATCCATTCACTATCTATCTATATTTTAGAGAAAATTGATAGACCATTAAACAGCAGTTCCTTCCGCCTTGTAGATATTTCCTCCCTTCCAAGAAAAGGCAAAGAGCAGTTCCTTCTGTAATGTAATAGAAAACTTACGGGATAGTAGCCATTTAAAGGTCGTTGTTTCTGTGAACGAGGGAACAATAAGCTGCATAACCCATAACTTTTGTAGGGAAAAGATTTAAAAATAAAATAAAATAAAAAAAAACCAGAACCACCCAAGAAAACATTAACCCTGTGAAAGTTGTTTCCATTTAACTGAGTCCTGATTAAGCATGCCAATTAAACTTATTTTGTTTTTTCTTACTGACACTTTTATTAAGGCTTTAAATATAATTTTAAAATAGTTATTTGCTTTACTGTAAAGTTAAAGAAACTACTGTTTTTGGAAACTCTATTTTAAAACAGTTAAACATACCTATAGTGCCAGAAAACGTGATTTGATACAAAAACCTATGTCATTTACATGGAATTTTCATTCATGTCTCATGTTTTGAGGAAACAAATTAAAGATAATGTCCACAATGTTGACAAAAAAAATAAAACAAACAAAAAAAAAACCACCATTTTTTTGGGTATGAAAAGCATTAGCCAACTCAGTTTATTCAAATAAGGAACAGTGTCTTATATAAAGGCATTTTTTCTTCTTCCCCTTCTCTACTGGCACTTCCCTCAGAGGAATGTTTTGATCCCTTCTTCATCTTTGTCCATTGCAGTCATGCCTTTTCACTGTTTCTCTGTACATTTTCTCCAAACCAAATTTTTTCCCAATTTGCCTCCTTTAGGGAATGTTCTTACATTTCTATCCTTTTCCTTCTTTTTCAGCTCTTTTATGATTTTCTTCCAGAGTCTTTGTTACTCATCCCAAAGCTTAATTCTCAAATATTCCTTGTATTGCTTGCATTACCTCCTCTTGTAGTCCTTCCCTGTAGAACATGCTCATTCTTACATATTCTTAGTAATGTAGCCTGACCACAAAGATAAGCAGTGTTTTGGCAGCTGTTAAGAAAACACAGGTACTGTGTCATAACTAGATTTTTTTTAAGCAGCTGCAGGTCAAAAGCAGCACTTTGGATTGCTAGAGAGTAGAAGGTCTATACTAAGCAGTATCTGTAACACATTTAAGAAGACTGAACTGAAGCATTGAGGAGGGCTATTTTTGTTTCTGAGTTAGGGCAAGGGCTCTGCATGTGTTTCCTTTTCATTGTATCCAGATATTTCAGTGACATCACACAAATATGTACTCAAAAGCACTCTTGGAGCCTGTAACTGAAAGTTCATGTTTTACTTCATCCAAAACCTGCCAGCAAGTATGGTGAATTGCATTGATTTTCTAATTTAATATAATTCAGGAAATGTAAGGAAAATACATTTAGTTTTTTTGTCCTCAGTTGTTAGTAAGAACTATCTTAAACCAGGGAATCATTAATCCTTACTTATGCTAGCATGTGTCCCAAAGACATTTGACTATGCAGTTAATTTACAGGAAATAATATAGTTACTGTAAAAGTCACATTTAAAAAAAGAAAATAACTCTAATAGTACATAGCGGTCTTCCTCAGAGAGTGGCTTGACAATATTTCCATTGTGCATGTAGGACTGCATCACCAGTCTAAGCATACAGCAACAAAAATTGACAATGAATCTTAGCTAACAAGTATTCTAGCACTGGAGGGAATGAACTTTGTAGCATGCCACAGCTGATGTTTCAGGTCTGTAGTATGTCACAAAAAAAAAAAATATATATATTCCTTTTTTCCAGGCTTATTTATCATAAGACTTTTGAGATTGTCAAGTGATGTCCTCAACTTCTGCATGAAGCTAGCAGTGTGATTCCAGACGTGCTGGAAACCTTTCATCTTCCATAACTCCAGACTGCTGAAGATAGACCAACAAAGGGTCAAAATTTAGGCATCTAAATTTAGACCTTCATGTAGCTCTCAGCACACAAGCTACATTTCACTCTATTGTAGTCGCTACTTATCTCAGATTAGTTGCAGTTGTCTCCCTGCACAGGCAACTAGGGCCGTTTTAAATGCCATAGGGTGTCTCATTTGATCTCCAAGTGCTACTCAAGAAAGGTAAGGATATCCTGTGGGTTCTATCTGAAAGCTGCCAAACCAAGAAGGCATCTAGGGCTCTCTAATGTGTCTCCAGCAGCAATATATAGGGTCAGTGTAGTCTGGAGAGTTAAGACACTCCAGTCTCTCCAGAAACTACTATATCTAACATTATTCTGAGCACATGAACATGAAGTAAAAATAGTTTGTGCTCTGGAAAAAAAAAGGATATCTGAGCAAACATAGCAAGAATAAGTGGAAGACAGGAATAGTTGTTCTGTCCTCAGCAGAGGAAGAGTGGAAGGGAATCAGCAGGCAGCCAAGTGATGTGATTTGTCAGGTTTCACAAAAAGGCGGTGCTTGTCAGAGGGAATTTACTGCAGAGTCTTTTCTGCCAGACCTCCTCTAGTTCCTCTTCTGTGGCTGAAGACATTAGATAAAATTGATAGGAATTTGATGTGAATCAGCTGGAAGGGCCACAAGCTTTTTTCTTTTCAAACACTACTTCTGTTGAACACTATAGGAGTTTTACCATTGCTCTCCATTGTTTTTAGCAGGTTCTGGGAGATTCCCCAACAATTTTTGCAGGTATTTAGAAAAATTTCTTTGTTCAGATAAAGCAAGTAATGGTCTGATCTCCTTATCAAAGTCAGAAACCCTTGAACAGAGGCAGAAGAACACCTCTCAATGTACATGACCTGTGCAAACCTGCTAGATAATTTGTGGACTTCCCATGGCTGCAGCCAATGTGCTGCTCAGAGCTACTTCTTGGCCAGATATGAGGAATCTTTCCCCGTCTTTTCAGAATGTCACAAACTGATGGTGTCTCTAACTGTGGCATATCAGAGAGATGCTGGGTAAATCTCGGGAAAGTTCTTGAGTGTTCTCCTAGAATTGCCAGAGGACACAGGTGTATTAAGGTGAAGTTCGACCACATGCCTTCTGAGGTCACTTTTCTATTTCTGACTATAAAGACTCCATGTCACAGATATTTTCAAAAGGACTTTTTGAACAGTGTGGATTTTCACTGTGGGTTTGACTGAAATACTATGACTACTTTTGTAATCATTAGAGAAAACAAGGAGTCTGTTCAGAGTTTGTTCAGACTAAAGTCAGGGTGAGGTTTCTAGGAGCTAGAGGGACAGTTCACAAATAATGATCTTTTGTTGCTGAAATTGAAATCAACCCTGATATCAGTGCACAATGGTCAGGGAGTGATCATCATTATATTCCCACTGGCCATCTGAATGAGCACTATATACAGACATTTTCAATAACCTCTGAGCTGAGGTGAAGTGAAACCTTAGAGCTAAACGGTGTCACCTCATCTCTGACCCATACCATCCTGGATGATGTAACATTTTGAGTGAGCATTCTTTTATGCTTTTAACATCTAAAGGTTATAAATATAACAATTCAGATCTACAGCAACAATAATCATCCACGGTCCTGTGAGGTTAAGAACTTTTTAAACATGTGGTCAGTGAAGACATGAGACATCAGTGAGACAACACCTCAAAGTAGAAGCTGGGGCAGAGCAGTGGAACCTCTTCATGTTGTTATTGAAGTTGTGTATGTGCAGTGATCTTATGTTGAATACAGCCTTCATGAAAGTAAAGCCTGACATAGTTGTGGCTATTTGCTACAAAATCATAGTTCCTGGTTGCCACAGTACATATGCTACCGACCTACATAGAATTGTATCCATACAACACACCTTTCTTGCAGGAAAAATATACATATATTTATATATATACAACACAGGTATGGCAACAATTAAGGGGGAAAAGAGCCTCAGTGAAAGCATGATATTTTAAAAAATATGCCTAGGAAAGCAAAATAATAATTTGCTTTTCTTCATGTATTGATGGCAGAAGTTTTAAACACAGCAGATGTTCAATGTGCAGCTACGAATGCAATAAGCAATTTCAGGAGGCTAATATTGGATCACTTCAAGTTATTGTACTCATAACCAGTCAAAACTATGCTTATAAATAACCCAATCAACTACCTACAATTAGAGGGCTATCAGTTACAAATGAAGTTTGGAGAACTCAGGCCAACTACTTTTGTTTCAGTTTTTAAAACATTTTCTCATTATATTACTATTTTATGGTTTCCAGGACAAATATTAGCCTGTGTGCTTGGAGTAAAAAAGATCTTCAACATGCCTAGCAGATCTTTCTTGTAGAGTTGGAGGGATATTGAAATTTGGAGCTGGAAATCATCTAGGCCTCCAACTATAAAAATAGGGCTTATAGAATGTATTTACAGTCAAGGCAGCTAACAGTGTGAAACAAAAATACTTTGGCTTCTTAAAATAACTACATAGTATTTAAATAGCTTTGACAGTAAAGATCTGTTTTGTGCAGTACTGTAGAGAGTACCCGTTCCTTTTTATGCGGTGCTGAAATTAGAATATATTTTTTATTTGATCAGACTATAAGAAAGAGTTGTGCCAGTTGTGAGACAGAAGGGCACCAGTCTGTATCTGGAGCATCTTCTGGGCATAGAACCTTCCTGTCACCAGTAAGGTTGGCAAGATCTGTCTTTCAAGCGAAGGATTCACTGATGTTTGTTGTCACTGGTAATCAGCAGAAACAATGTGACATGAAGATGCCATTTTTTGTGGTGAAACAACTTTCTCAGGTGTGGTTTGGTTTTTTTTTTGCAGAGCTGTACAAACTTCACTTTGGTAAAGGATATAGTTTTTACTGGTGACACCAAATATCTTTCATTCTGTAGTCTTAAAATTAAATTTTTAAATTAAAATTAAGCACCACTTAAGCCTGTATATTCTAAAGATATCTCCAAAATCTCTCTTTGAGAACAATATAAATAATAGAAATTTTTAACTACTGATTACATACCACTTTTCCACTGACCACCCTGCCTAGAAGAGAACTGTTACTGTTATTATAATTTTAAGATTAGTATAGAAATAAAATGATTCCCTATTAGGAAACACCAACTTTTAGTCTGGTCCAGATTCCACCCTCCTGATTAATTTTTATTATTCTCTCTGTAAATTGTCTTATTTACCTGACTACGGTCACACAGTGTGAATAAGGCATCAAAAAACACATTGCAATGATGAACTTAGGTTTAAGAAGCATCCTTCATTTTCATTCATACTTTTACTATCATATTGGCAAGTTATTTTAAAATACTGGCATTCTGTCCACCAATTAATTTCAAAAAAACCCACAGCCATTTTCACATACTCACAATAGTTCAAACATTCACAAAATACTCTGTGAAATTCAGCACTCAGTTTTTAAGCTCCTCATCCAAGAAATGAGACTCTGAAGAAGGGCCACTTTTTAAAGCATTTTTGTTACATGGATATGATTCAGTAATCTACATGGAAAAATATTTTCTGAGAAATCAAATTACCTTAGAGCTAAGACTAATAAAGCTATTAAAATTTGGGCCAATTAAGATTTATGCAAGTAGCACAGGGATTCTAATCTGGTATTATTAAACAAATCAGACTATTAGGATGGGTCTTTTTTTCTGATATGATCTGTTTTAAATTTTCTATTGTCAAAATCGGCCAGGGTAATGGCAGTATGATGTACTATGCTACCTCAAATGTATTTTGGCTCTTGTCTGAAAATAATGACCAGAAAAATACATCCCTGAAAATTGAGTAGGGTATTGCAATTTCTACTTTGACAGCTTAAAATACATATAAAATTCTTTAAAATTCCAACATTTTGTAAATTACCCTCATAAATTCTAAGCAATAAAAATAAGCTTAGAAAAAGATAATTGAGACCCAAAAATATTTTTATTATTAAAAAATATTCTATATTTAAAATTTGATATAAAAAGAAATCATCATTATAGGCAAACAAAATTACAAATATGGACTGTTAGTCATATATTCTCTTAGTCACTATAGTCATATAATTCTTTCTTTTTCAACTGAAATAGCTTTTAACTGTATAGTCTGTTTCTAAGGCATCTCTGTTCCATGTAATGCATTACCTATGTATGAAAAAGTCAATTTGTAAATGTGTATTCCTATAAAATAACCAGCAAAAATAAAATTGTTATGATTGATCTGAAATAATTGATTACAGTATGACAACTTTCTTTTTCTTAATTATAAAATACAATTACATTTTTGTGCTTTCGTATCTGAACATTACAAAAGCTGAGAGAACTATTTCTGTTCTACTTCTGATTAGATCAGCAATGCCACTTCTTCAGGTCTTATCAGATTGGTTTTGATAATAATTACTTGGGAAGTGTTTGATCTCAATGATGAATACTTGATTAGTTTTTCATGAAATCATTCAACCACACCACTCAACACTACTCATGTGAGACCTTGTTGATTTAGCTGTTCGAAAGAATACATTCTTTTTCACTGCAGTTATGGGATGTCAGTCTTTGGGGAAAAGAGGGTGGAAAAAGGGCAAGTTTATGGGTAATGATATTGCAGCAGCAGATATTTAAGGTTTGCTAATTCTCTTCTCAATTATGTTCATTCTCTGCCTCGTCACACTGCCAGCTACATGGTGACAGAATCAATCTTAGCAGTGGAATAAATTTTTCCTTTTTCAAAAAAAGGTTTCATGACACCATTGTCATCTTTGAAACCCTTGGAGAGTTTTGCCCTGATGAATAATATTTCATATGTGGAATGTTTATGTGATTTTCACGGAGTGATAACCCTGCTACCACCTAACTTTGATGCATTGAGATTGCTGCTTTTCCCCACTAAAGTGCTTTTACACACCACCTCCTACAAATTGACTTCAGAGTTAGAAATAGAAGATTCAACAAAACTTCAACTCTCCATGGAAAAAAAAGGGTCTTGTAGAGAAATTTATACATTGGGCACAATCTGTTTTAATTGTTTAAACAGGAGCTTTTGCTAAATATGAGTTGTAGGTATTTTGCCCTTATTGGTTTTTTTTTGCTTTATGGAATTTGAATCAATTTTCCAAAGCTGACTATATATACATTTTAAAATTAGTATTATTTACCCAAACGGCTTTTAAGGATTAGTCTGCAGACCCATACTTATTGAAGTCAACAGCATTGTCTGCATAAGTTAAAATTGTTCACATAACAAGGCGCTCAATGTTTTAGATCCAGGTTATAGGGAAAAAAATTCTATAGCTGAGGTACTTATGGTTAAGTATCTAAGAAGATATTTTCAGAACAATGTCCTTAATTGTCAGTCATCAAATAGCAAAGAAAAGCTTTTTATCAAAAGAGGAGTTAATGTTAATTAAGAGAAGGGAAGAAAATTTCCAAAGAGGCAACATTTTCTCTAATGATTTTATTTTTAAAGTTGCTAATAGAATTATGACAGTTTTAACCATCAGAAAATGCAATGCATTCCAAATGTTTCTTTTGTTAATTATAAGATCTCTGGAAATTGCCTAGATCTTTAAAACTTAATGTTTCACAAATAAGCTTAGATCCCTTTAGGTTGTTGTTTTTCGGTTTTACTATTTTTGTTTTCAATATCAACTATTATTTTGGTGACAATAAATTTCTCTTTGAAGATCCAGTTTAAGGAGGCTCTTTTCTAGGAGACTCAGGCTGCTTAAAAAGAAAATAATGTTCCAGGACTATAATTATTTTGGTTATCATGTCATCGTGTTAATATTATTCTGGAAGAACTGTTCATCTGAATGTTCCCTTGTTTTCAGTTATGTCTGGAATGGAAATGAGAGCAGTCAGCCTGCCAGATGGAAAAAACAGAACATCTTTCTTTAAGTGGTGAAGAAAAATTTAATGCAGTTACCAAGAATTCAGCAATTTTTATTTAACTGTTGTGCACTGTCAAAGTACCTCATCCTAAAATGTTATTCTAAGATATCATCTGTACATAGTAGTTGTTGACCAGCATTTCCAAAGTACCTGGCTCCCAGTTAGAAGGTGAAATGAACAGAAAGATTTTCACAGAGGCTTATTACTCTGCAACTCCCATTGAAAACAACGGAAGCTACTAAGTGCCAGCTACTTTGGCAAGACTGTCTTCCTTGTTATTCCTTTTAGGAGAACTGCTGCTGAGGTTTTCAAAGGAATCTAAAAGATTTAGGTGCCCATTTCCCATGCAGAGGCTATAGAAGAAGACCTAGCACAGCACCTTTGAGAAGCCCACCTCAGGACTTTTAAAATTCATACCCACAAAAACTACCAATACTCCTTTTGTTTTCAAATTAGTATACATATTAAAAAATGAGGAAATTGAGAAAAGACTCTGCAGTAGCACAGGGATTCCTACCACTTAGCTCCCTTTGCCAGTAAAATCCTTACTGACTTCTCAGTTAATCCTTCTCTCATTATTCCTTTCAAAGGAAGCATGCATTCTGGACAACAATAAAAAAAACCTATAGAGTACTACAATTTATGTCATTTGCAGCTAATGAATGCTTTTCAGTATTGACAAGCAACTGGTCTAATAATGACAATGACTCCACCGATTTAGAGCAATAAATCCAAAGACTTGGCAGGCTTCTATTAGTATAATAAGCTCAAACATTCATTTAGAAAGATTAAGAAAATGGTCAGTAGACTCTTGAATATTAAAGATTCTCATGTTTCTTTCCTTTTGGTAACACCATCTGGCTGAAAAAAACATTGTTTTGTAGTGTTTAATGTGTAAAGTGACAGCTAAGGTAACTCTGAGGATTTTTTCTTTCCGTGTATCTGAGTGGGTCAATTACAACGAATATTATTACTGCAGGGCTATGAGAGCCCACATGAACAGCATCTATTAGGAAAGGTTTGGGCGGGTTAAATGCCTGTGTTCGACATCTACTGCGGACAATGGCTATTACCAGTGGTTCCAGATATTATCAGAATTGTATATTTGCTACTTCTCATAACAAACAGACCTCTCCATGTTTTAATACTAGATGAAAGGCATAAAAGGCTTCAGATAAACAACAGTGATATGCTTGTCTTCATCAGTGGTATAGGAATAAAGATAATTCATCAGGCATCCTCCTCTGATTTATACACATTTATTTTTCTCATTAGGAGAGGATATATTAGTTATTTATTTTCCTTATTACTTGTACTTGATATAAATAAAACAATAATTACACAGGGTTCATCAAATCACTGTGCCTATGCTGTTTAAAAGAAAATCAAAATAAAGTAAGAAGTATTCTTGTTAGTTAAAGTGAAACAAACAAGCCAGTTAGAAAAAAATATGAAAGAAATCTGTCCAGTTGGAACTTTAGTCCAGCCTGTAAATTCTTCTCAAAAACAATGTTGTGAACCAGCCTTGGGTGGGATTCCCCTTGTACATCTGTAGGACATTCCTTTTCTTGTTCATTTGACGTCTTGTATGAAGTCGCAGAAAAACCTTTCCCACCAAAGGAAGACAACAGCAGTGTCAGGCCATGTAGACAGTAAGAGCTGAGGTGGTCCTGGCAGATAAGCTCCACCACACAGGGCAAAGGGACAGGTGACCCTACAGTCCTAGAATCATAGAATTGTTTGTGTCAGAAAGGACCTTAAAGAGCACCTATTTCAATGCCCCTGTCATGGGCAGGTGCACTTTCCACAACATGACATAAATGCCACATAATCCAAGGAGCATCCAGCACTAACCTGTGACAACCTACATGGGTGGAGTAGTATCTGATTAAGCTATGGCCAAGTTTCCTGTCTTCATTGCTGCATTTCTTCTGTCTAGCTTGCATTTGCAACTGACTTTTGGCAAACAGAGGCTTGTTTAGAGCTGCATGCGAGGGACAGGGGCTTGCAGCTCAGTCATTGAAGCATTCGGGTGGCAGATGCTTCCACAAAATCGTTTCCTGCAAGTATTGTAGGTAGCAGCTGTAGACCATAACTATATGAAGTGCAGGAAAATGTGGCTGATGCCAGTTCCCATGACAGTTTGCATACAAATTTCTGGCTGGAGGTGGATTCATTAATAAAGTCAATACAGAGTTGATGTCAGCTTCACTAAGGCAGATAGCCATAGGAGAATCTGTCTAACTTAGTACTTCATCTGATGTATTTAATTTGCTGATTTATTTAGTAATAATGAGTGGATTTATTGCGTTTTAAAATGGAAAGTGCTCTGCACTCTGAAACGCTGTGCTAGCAGAGATCTGGAAGCATATTGCAAGGATGATGGCAATGACAGAAGCAGCAGGAAGTTCATAGGTCACTATATGAGAGAAACAAAAGGAAAAATACTCTATTCCCTCTTAGTATTTTATTATTATTTCTGTGATCTTACTACTGTGCTTGGTTCTTGTTAGAATCAGTGTAGCCAATTTCAATCACATTGGGTCTTGCATTCAATCAGCAGCTCAGTGAGAAGGGAGGACAGAGTTGGGGTACAGGTTTTATGATTTTCTCTCCCCACACATGCCTCACTTCAGCAAAACTTCCTCACTGAAGATTTAATTCAGCAAAATATCAAGCATTATTTGTTAAGATGGGTGGGTGTTTATGGTCTGAGGTAACAATAAAGAAAAAAAATAAAAGGACAGTATTTAAATTCCTCTAACACCATTGTAAATTATAAAACAGGGTAAGAAAAACCAGTTGGAGTTTCAGTCCACTTATAGCCCTTAGCAAAACCAATGAGAGTTTGATGTCCTCAGGTTTTATTATGGGGATGCATCTCACCCCAAGTCCCCAGTAGAAAGGGATGACATAAAACAGCAACACTCCTGCACATTTCACATGTAATGACTAGCAAAACAAGCTCCACATTCACAACAATAGTCTTTTAATATTGCATATTAGAAGGCACCTAAGTAGAGTTTGTATTTCCATGACAAATTCAGTGTGAAGCTGGAAATTATTTCAGCCAGCAGTTTTACTGGCAGAGTGCCAGAGGCTTGCAGATGGTACAGTGTTGCTCTGTCTTGAGTGGGGAAATCAAAAAAGCTTGAAATGAGATGTCTTCAAACAGGAGAAGTTGTTTCTGTGACACTTTCAATTGCAATACAGATGACTCAAGTATAAGAGATATCAGGATCCACACATCTGGTCTTCACAAGATGGCAACAACCACAGAAAGATAAGCATGCTGAAGATAAAAATGAACTGGAAACAGAATCTTTATGATTCGTAGCCCCATTTCCCGACACAAAACCATTTTTAGCATTTTGATCAGTCTGCATTAAAAAAAAAAAAAAAAAATAAAAAAAAAGGCAGCCTAATTTGCTCTTACTTCTTAGGATGAAAAAAATACAAGCAGTTAAAATGGGGGGGAAAAAAGTCTCATTTAAAGAAAAAAAGAAAACGAGGAATTTTCGAGTCTTGAAAAAGAATTGTCTGGAGGCACCAGACTGAAGTTTGAATTGTCCTGTTTAGAAAAATTGTGTTTATCAGATTAAGTCTTGATTCACAGGGTAAAAAGCAAGCAAGCAAACAAACAAACAAAAAAAACCAAAAACACTTCTGAATTTATTCTGACATATGTTGACTGCATTTCTTGGAGGAAAGGGTGACTTACATTCTTCCTGTGACAAAAGAAGTAATTCTATTTCTGTTGATCAAAACCTTTCTTAGAATTGAGGCTGCAATGCTTTCTTCAACCACACAACAGAAGCTTTTAAAAAAGAGGGGTCATGCAAAGCAGGAACAAATTCCTGAAGTAAATGAGGTAATGACCACCTGGACATAGCACCTTGCACTTTGCAAAAAACTCAGAGGAGAGTCAGTAAGCAGATTGCACAGGTAGATGCTATCACAAGCACACACGCCAGGTGCAGAAGTAGCTGTACCAAAGATAAACAAAGAGCTCTGGAACTACAAATAATAAATACTCATGCAAACAGGAAAATGTGTTACAGATACAGCTGCATACATTGTATTTTGAAACATAGACTGCATCATAGGACAGGAAAATCCTTTGAAGTTGTAACTCTGGGAAAAGGTTGAGATATCAAAGAAAGGAAATCAGTGTTCAATGCTGCTCTTCACCAAAAAGGCAACTGTTGTTGTTTGTATAAAGAGATCTACCTCAAGTAGTAGTTGGAGAGATTAAATGACTTTTGCTTGCACTTACTTGGAAGCATTTTTATTGCTATTGAAATTATATATATATATATATATATATATATCTCAAAAAGGATTTTAGGGGAATTAAGATGGCTTAGAAAAGAGCATGAAGAATGCCATACAGTGCCTGCTATAATAAAAGAATTATTGAGATAAAACTATTTAAAAAAAATGCCTGATCTACATGATGTCAGCCGATAAGAACCTATATGGAAAACAGATCTTTGAAAATTAAGGTTCTCCTGACTTTTAACCAAGGAATAATAAAATCCTGTGGGGGGGAAAAGAAATCATACACAGAATACACAGATCTTTAATACTGAGCAAACTAACCACTGGATCAGTTTCTGGAGACTGGTATTAAGATTTTTTTTCATTGCTAGAAATTTTTAAGTAGTGTTTTTGTTTTTCTTTCCCCCTGAGAATTTTCTCTATTGCAAAGTGGAATATTTTAAAGGAAAGATACTGTGCATGCTAAACACGAGATTGAATGGGATAATTACAATCACCATTTCTTCCATATACATCCACACATTTATGAAATGAATGAAGAGTGGCACAAATTATGAACTAGCAGTACAGTGAAGATCAGTTTTGGAGTGATACAATGCTTCTGAGAATGGAAGTGCAGCTTGGAGCTTTGTGGATATAGAACTTCCACATCCTGGCTGGGTCCAGTCTGAGGATACATAACAAAGTCAAAGAAATGGCAATCAGACATATAGGTGAGAGTTTACCAAGGTCAGTAATTCAATAATAGTAGGCAAAATGTTGTGTTTGCCAGTAGTTTGTACAAAAATCTGAGATATTTCAGCCTTTTATGACCTTAAACCTTGCACAAAAATTTAAACTCATCAAAAGACAGAATTTTTCAATATAGAATACAGTAGTATTTAAGAGAATAAATTATTCTAGAAACCAAGTAATTTAGCAAACATTATTAGCAAGATTTTTGTAAGGCCTAACCTGCATCTGTTAATGTCAGCTCTATAATAGCTGAAGGTTAGTTCCTTCTCAAGAAGAGCCTTTGATAGTATCCTCCCAAATTTATGAAGCTCTCTTGGTCATCATACCCAGAAGATGGGCAACTCTTTGTGTTTCTTTGTTGCAACACTGAGGTTCACAAGCATCATCAGAAAATCAATAACCATCATCAGAAAATCAATCAACGTTGTTGCTCTGGTGGAACAAGACACATTTGTCTATGTTGATGTGACACCTATTCCTTCCTGGAACTCTGGAGATGTTATTGAGAAGCAGCACAGCCAGTCTTACATGCCCACCCAGAGCTGCAGTACATATTGTGTTTGTCCTCCCACTGTGACAACTACTTTTTTCTTGATTTACGGTGGTGTGTCTGCCATGGGAATTATGTCATAACCATTTCCTGAAGTACATCTTAACAAATTCCCCACATAATCATTAGATAACAATCAACAATAACAGTTGCTTTGTTGTTTTCTAGGCTGTTAGGCCATAAAACAAAGAATAAGGTTAAGTGATTTTTAGTAGCTTACCACAAGGACAGTAAATGGCATGGAATTCATCACAACACCTGAGGTACTTTCATTCTGAACAGTTGTCTCATCTGTGACTCAGCACTCAACTGTTAACTTCATTTAAGATTTGAAAAAACTGCGGGTATTTTGAGTACTCCTGAAGACAAAAAATTTGCACCTATAACGCTTTCTACAATGACTTACAATAAGACTGTATTTGTGCAAAACTTCCAGTACAGTCTTACATTTATCTTACATTTAAGATCAACTTTTGTTTTATTTTCTATACTGAGCCTGTCAGATGCTGAGTTTTGACAGCTTTTATCCCTTTTCGGTGAGTCAGTCTCTGGCAGGTCTGGAATCTTGACTTAGTCATATTCCAAGAAGGGACTGTCTGCTCTGCCAAACTGTGTAGGTGCTCCTGGGAATTAGGTAAGGATGCACCAAAGAATTTTTATTTGTGACCTGCATTAAAGTTAGATACCAATGTTAAAAAACAATAGCACTGAATTGTGGTATGTTCAGCTCTATTAAACATTAACCTTGTCCCAGCATCTCTAACTACCAACTGATTGGAGGGATCATCTTTTTGTTTCAACTAGTGTATTTGAATTAATTTTATCCTTTTTTTTTTTTTTCAGTTAATATAACTTTAGTCTTTTACTGTATCCCCTAGAAGCCAGAAAAATGGACTTTGTCATCTGTTGTACATCTCTGTTTTCAGTTTTTCCTGTATCCTGTTACCTCATCAATTGCGTGTGTTGGTCTTTGCTGTATTTCTTCCTTTCCTTTAAAAAAGTGCAGGGAAAAAGTTTTCTTGTAAGTTGAAGTCACCTAGGGCCAAGCTAAAAAGGAGGCATAATCACCTCTTCCTGGGCTATCATCTCTAGTGGTTCTTAATTGTGACAACTACGAAGAATATAAATTTGCAGACTGATGTACATCTGAATTTGATGCTCCTTGAGAATTTCAGACTTCCTTCATTAAGGTTTGTTTCACACAACAGTTGTGATTTTTGTTTAGCTTTGGGATTTGGTTTATTTTGCTGCTACTATGAGTTATCCATTTCACAGGCAGTGAGTGCATGATTCCTGAAGCAAAGGTGATGGAGAACAAGGGAGGAGTAAAGCTGTATCAAGGACATGGCAAAATACAGAGAAAACATGTTCTAATGTATGGGCTGGACTGAGCTACATAGGTTCTTCTGGAAGCCTTCTGGGCTCTCACACTCTTGGTTCCTGTACTCGGGACTTGCAAATATTGCTGAGCAATGCCCAAAACAGACATGTCCCTGCCCATCACATGGTGGGGCAAGTAGGCATGTCCTATCCCACCACCCAGCCAGCATTCTTGTCATGCAATTGATATTTTGGACTTGCAAAGATGCAACAAGAGGAATGTCAGGGTCTTCAGTAAAATGAAGGCTTGGCTCAGGACACAGCTATATGAATTAGGGAGACAGGTCAAGTGACTGTGAACATAGGCATGTCACTTTGCCAGTTTGTACCTATGTTCCCTCTCATTTTTACAAACTGTGAATTCTTTAAGAAGGTCTCTTGCTACAGTTTCTATAGCACTTTTTTCTTGATCAGGAGCCTCTTGGATTACTGCAATACAAATAAATAACACAATGCCTATAACAGAGGTATTATGTGAAATGAGCTGAGATTTTGTGTATGAGCCATTAGATGTGTGGCATAAGATGAATTCATTAAATCTGCAAACATAAACATATAAAGCGTGCGTACTCTCTTAGTCTATTTTGTCATACTGAGCATATATAAACTTGAAGACTTACATGTATTATATACGCTTAGCCTCTTATATAAAGTGGATCTAAAATACATTATATTAAATAAAATGTGTTCTCTAGTAGCATGCACATTATAGGCACTCAGCAAATAATAAATACAATTGAAATAACATAAAAATTAAAATGGACTATATTCATCACTTCCTAACCATAATCTTTAATCACGCTAGCAAAAAAATAAGGGACAAAGTATGTCACCCTGACATGCCTGAGGTACACATGACTGGAGTTCATTGAGTCATACTTGAAAAGATTGGAAGCCCCTAGAACTGCAGTTGTACCAGCACAACCTTGAGTTCAGGCTGCAAAGCCTTCCTCCTATCCCAATCCCAGGTGAACGCCCAGCAACCAAGTCACTTATCACCTCAGCTATTATTGGTATAACGAAGCATTAAACAAGTTTATTTAAAGCTAACGTGCACATGTCTGTTTGCAGTGCAGCTGGGCCTCTGGATTACTGTGTAAACAAGGCGTAAAATAGCACTCTCAATGCTTTTTATCACAAAAGGAATATTCAGTCTTTTGACTTTGTGGACTACTGCAGTGCTACATCTATGACTTGGTTTGTTGCCTCTGCAGTTTGTACTTCATGAGAAAAGTGAACTAGAAAGGACTTTGGTCAAGTGAGCTACACAGAACCTTTTATTTTGACTTGTATCTTTTGATTTAGTACCAGTATTGTCCCTGCCTGGGAGAATTTGTCCCCTTTTGCCTCCCTACCAGCCATAACAACAGGACGCACAATGAAAATCTGTGTTTACAAATCTTGCATGCAACTGATTATGGAACAGCCATGATATGCAGCAATTTAAATTTGTTGACAGAGTTGCTAGGAAACAAACCTTTTGATTCTGTGAAACCCTTTTTGATACAGCTCCACTCTCTGACAGTTGAAGTTATTGAACAAGAGTGAGGACTCTTTAAAAGAGGCATTTCTGACATTTGCTATGTTTTCAGAGGCTGTAACATAACATTGAATATTCTTTCAGTGTCAGTTTTATTCAGTAGCAGAGTGTCTGATTCCATATGTATTTAAACTATCCTACATTTCAAAAATTGGCTTCAGCACTTCAGTACTACCTTCTCCCGCTCTCATGCACAATTCTTTTGCAGAGAAATGTGATCTTTACATGCTCCCCTGCCAAATACCCTGTAAGTTTCTATATGTTTTTCAATCTGTTCTTTAAACATCCTTTCTCCAGGGCATTTTCACAAAGGACCCCATAGAATGTTACACAGATATCAACAGTAAAATATATCTGTATTTTGACATTCCAGTATTATGGAGACAGCTGAGGTTTTAAGAATATATGTTCACACTGTAGATACCAGACCATTAAATAGTGCAGCAGATCTTGAGGGGTGAAAAAAAGGCCCATATTCATCCCAAGTCAGATTACTGGTATCATTTAGCTGATAAAATTAGAAGCACTGGCATGTAAAGTCTTGTCAGTAAAAGATGATGATTTAGCCCTTAGGTTGGATGAAGCACATTTGGGAGGCACCTAACCTTCATTTTATTACTAAGGCAGCCTACAGCAATTATAGTCCTAATTTAAACACCTCGGTTAGGTGTTTAAAGTTAGGCAGAATTAATCCTAGCCTAATTGATCATAACCTTATTTTTCTTAGCAGGCTTAGCAGTTGTAATTGCAACCTGCCTACACCGATGCTACGTTTTGCGCCTGGCTATCACACTGTTGAATTCAATGCCCAATAGGGAAAAGATGGATGAGCAAAAACTTCAGCTTTTTGTGGGGATGGGAGATAAGCAAAGACAATTATGGAACAGAAACAGAAATGAGAGGCTCAAGGAAAGAACATGTGTCTTCCCCCTCTGAATGCATATAATTGCTTTTTAGGATCAGTGTATTACTTTTATGGACATTTTGCATTTTTCTGTAGTGAAACACAGCAGAAAACAACAGAAACATAATGCCATGTACCTGCCAAAATGTTATTTTTTAATCAAATAAAATGATTGCAAATTGAAACTGCAAAGGCAGAAGGATGACTCTGTGAGGAGAGAAATTGATCTACACTACTCAAAAAACCACAGGAAAAGGGAGTGAGATAAGAAAGAATCAGTCAGTGTCAGATTTACTCAGAAGTTCTGAAGACTCTGTGCCTACCATTTTTTCTTCACATTTTGTTCATAAGGACCATTTTTTTCCTTATGAAAAAACACATCTCCTGAAATTGTGCAAAAGTGTTTTGAAAACGATTTTTAAAAACGTGAAATAAATGTAAAAATAATGAGTCATACTCCATAATGGCCATTGCAGTGTGCATTAGAAGGCAACCAGAGCACTCTCAGCATGCACTAATAGCTTGCTAATGCACAGCCTTCAGTGCCTTATTGCTATAGTCGACATTTACCACAACGAATACTTTGCAGCAAGAAATATTTTGGGATCCATTATGCTTTCAGAACCTTGAACTGTGCTGGGAAGCACTGGAAATAGAGTACTGTGAGCAATGGGGGCTGAAGGCCTAGAGAAGCCACTCACACTTTTGCCATTTGTTGGAATACAGATAGAAAAGACCCACCCAGACTGTCTTCCTGTGATGGAAAACACCGTTGGTGGAAAGAGACATTTCATAGACTCCTACAATCATTTAGGTTGGAAAAGACCTCTAAGATGATCAAGTCCAACCACTAACCTGACATTGCTGTGTTCACCACTAAACCATGTCCCAAGTGCCATATCCACACACCTTTTGAACACTCCAGGGATGGTGATTCCACCACTTCCCTAGACAGCCTGTTCCAGTGTTTGGTAACCCTTTCTGTGAAGAAATTTTACCTAATATCCAAACCAAACTTCTCATGGAGCAACTTGAGACCATTTCCTCTCTTCCTGTCACGTACTCCCTGAGAGAAGAGAGACCAACCCCCACCTCACTACAACCTCCTCTCAGTAGCTGTAGAGAGCAACACAGTCTTCCTCAAGTCTTCTCTTCTCTGGGCTAAACAATCCCAGTTCCCTCAGCTGCTCCTCATAAGTCATGCTCCAGACCCTTCACCGGCCTCATTGCCTTTCTCTGGACACACTCCCATCCCTCAGTGTCTTTCTTGAAGTGACGAGTTCAAAACTGAACACAAGATTCAAGGTGCAGCCTCACCAGTGCTGAGTTCAAGAGGGTGATCATTGTCCTAGTCCTGCTGGCCACACTATTTCTGATAGAAGCCAGGATGCCATTGGCCTCCTCGGCCACCTGAGCACACTGCTGGCTCAAGTTCAGCCAGCTGGCAACCAATACTCCCACATACACCAAGCCTGCAGTGCTGCGTTGGATTGTTGTACCACCCAAGTGGCTCCTCTTAAAGACAGTAGTGCAAACCATCTTGTAACAGAACCTTGGCCTGAACACCTTACAGGGTTTTCACCCTGGAACCTCTGCAAGGTCCTTGGGTTGCTGTCCTTTTGTGTCTGGAAACCACCAATCATGTTTTCATTGTTTGTATTTTAGGGCTTCCACTTATCCCAAGTTTCCTAACAGCAATCTGTTACTCCTCTTCCTTGCTCTCTTCTTTGCCCTGTGAGTGCATTTGTCCGTGAATGTGTCTCCCAGGAATCACACATCTGTGACTGTAGCTACCAAAAGTTCTTTAATGGGGCTTTTGCAGCTCCGTATGCATACCAGGAACAGCCTCATAACCAGCATGGTTCAAATTGATTAATTTTTCTTCTTTGGTTTTTGTTTGGTTTGGGGTTTTTTTATGTTGCCATTGCTTGAATTTTGTATTTGTCAGGTAAATCATTTGCTAGTCAGTAGAACAAGCATGAGATATCCCCAGTACCCGCTCTGATGGGGGCTGCCCCAGCCCTGAACAGTGCCTGTACCAATACATACACACATGTGAATGCTTCATAGCAGGACTGGTAGTTCATATGTCTGTGTTTGAGGTGATCCTTGGGGACAGAGACAGCGATATTAAAATCCTTTTGGGCATAGAAAGGGACTGATCCCTAATTCCAGCTTGCCTGGGTGGGACCTTGGCAAGGGACTGTCAGTGCTGGAAGGGGAGGTGAGGAATGAGGAGTTTGTGTTTTTTTTGGTTTTTTTTTGTTTTTTTTTTTTTTTTTTTTTTTTTTTTTTTTTTTTTTTTTTTTTTTTTTTTTTTTTTTTTTTTTT